>CAJVGC010000001.1:6443888-6824622 GCA_910822075.1 Senecio squalidus | reverse complement strand
TCTTCCAGAACTCTCAACTGATGATAGCCAGAGCGAAGATCGATTTTTAGAGAAATAGCAAGAACTCTGAAGTTGATCGAATAAGTCGTCAATACGAGGAAGGGGATAACGGTTCTTCACAGTCAACTTGTTTAACTCCCGATAATCAATACATAAACGCATGGAGCCATCCTTCTTCTTAACAAAGAGAACATGAGCACCCCACGGGGAGAAACTAGGACGGATAAAACCCTTATCGACCAGTTCCTGAATTTGTTTCGACAACTCGAGCATCTCGGAAGGAGCCAAACGATACGGAGCTTTAGCAACAGGTGCAGCTCCAGGAATAAGATCAATACGAAAGTCGGTTTGTCTTTGGGGAGGGACTCCAGGTAAATCGTCGGGAAAAAACGTCGGAATACTCGCGAACAATCGGCACACCATCAATCTTTATCGCAGAATCTTCCTTCACCAAATGAGCGAGATATAAGGAACAACCTTGACGGACATACTCGCGAACTTTCAGACTTGAGATGACTTTAAGACGCTTCCCAGCCTTGTCTCCGTGTACAATCAACTGATCTCCATCCGGTTTCTGAATACGTATAAGCTTCTCATAACAGACTATTTCTCCTTTATGCTTCGCTAACCAATCCATACCGACTACGACGTCGAAACTACCGAGTTTCATAGGAATAAGGTCGATGAAAAAAGGAATATCGGCTAAAACGAGGGGAATATCACGAACAACTTCTCTAACACAGGCACATCTACCATCAGCTATTTCTACATCATACGCAGGCTCTAAAGGACTAGAGGCACGGTTTACTAAGGGACGGAAGTCACTAGAAATAAAGCTTCTATCGGTACCCGAATCAAATAAGATAAAAGTAGAATAATCATAGACAAGAAAAGTACCAGTGACTACGGTAGGATCCTGATGAGCTTCGGAAGATTCCATGGCGAAAGCCCGGCTCTTAGCAGGATTTCCTTTCGCACTAGTACCAACACCGGGAGTAGGAAGGGGAGTAGGTTTTCTAAGCTTGGGACACTGATGACGACGGTGACCTATTTCTCCACACTCAAAACATGCTCCAGTAACCTTTTTACAAAACTGCTCAGTGTGGCCTAACTTCTTGCAGCGTTTACACACCCAACACGCCACATTCGCCGCATGCGTACTACCGCATGTACCACACTTAGGGCGCACGCCCTGATAACCAGCTCCAGAACCCGTCAACGCATATACTTGAGAAGCTTTAGGTCTCTGATAATGACTACGGCTTCTCTTCCTCGAATTACCCATATCTCTCCTTTCATGTCTACCAGCATCTCTTCGGCTCACGACTGGCTGGAGAGTACCACCACGAATCGCACTTGCGGTCAACCGACCAGCGATGTCAACCACATCTTCAGTACCCTTAAGCTGTGCCACGATCACGGGTATAGCTGCCGCGATCTGCTCCGCAATCAACTGACTGATGTTCGGAGTAGCGGTAGTAGCACTGGGGGTAGCAGTGGTATTCTGAACCGTAGCACCCGCTCTAGTACTGGCGCGACCTCGCCTTGCCGACCTTCTCGAAGCAGTGACGGCATTAGTAGACCTAGTAGAAGTTCTCTTAGGCGGCATCTTCTACGATTATCAAACGGAATAAATAAGAACGATAACTGTACGTGCGACTAAAACATGCAGGCCTCAAAACATAAAAAGCAAAATAGAAGCACAATACGCATACAAATCACATACAGGCCCACAAAAGAAAGAAATGCGCACATAGAGTAAATCAGATAGGTCCAAAAGCCTAGGTCATAGTCTAAGTGATTCCGTAAGGTCACTTAGTTCGCTATAACCATTGGCTCTGATACCAACTTCTGTCACACCCCGCATAGAATGGCGGAACCGAGGTGTACAGTGTATACGGTATCAGAGATTCAAAGGTTACATCAAACATAAATAAACCATACATCGTCAACATAGATAAAGAGTTGAAAGAGAATACTTATTACAGTCATCCGAATGATATCAAAATATGGCTACAGAGTTTGGGAAACTAAGGAATTACAATAACAAAATAAATTCCATGCAAGAGATCCACGTAGCCAGTCAAAGCATAGCAATCATAAAGGTGTAACCTCAAATCCCTGAAAAGCGTTAAAATACGACGTCAACATAAAGTTGGTGAATTATTCGCAATAGTAGTTGAAAACATAATAGTAGAAAGGTTTCAATACTTTTTGACCCAAAAGTGATACGGTTTGAAGATAAGTCATTTGAAAATGATGTTTTAAAAATATACGTGAAGTATACAAAACCTTTTGATAAAATACTCTTACTTGATACATAAAATACCATAATCAATTTATAAAAATACCATACTCAGTTCATAAAATAATACCATACTCAGTTCATAAAATAATACCATACTCAGTTCATAAAATAATACCATACTGGATAAATAACGGCCTTCGGTAAATACGATACACCTGACCCTCAACAATAAATACGGCAACTAACCCCACCTAGTGCATTACGCTAGGTTGTCCTCGATAATAATATTCGGTCATAACATTACTAACACGGACAGGGCTCATCCACCATCATAATAACGTGTTAGAAATGAGGGCTTGTTAGGCCCATATAGCGCTATATATACGATCCGGCGGCAAAAGCTAACAGGTGTGTATACGGGGCCTCGTTCTACCACAAAGGCGGAACGAGTTGGGTAATGCTAACCTAAGGCATCCATATCCAAAATACATACCATAATACATAACCATAATACATACATGCCATAAAAATATATTTGTTTAACGCTAATCATGCCCAAAAATGTATAAGCAGTAAAAAGGGCAACGAATAACTCACCGAATAGCAAAGCAATCCAAATCACAATATGTCGGGAAATACTATAATACCGTCAGGCTCCAACGTCTAAGTGCCCTATACATCACGTAAATAAACATGTCTAAGTATCTCTAAGTCTAGTAGGGTTATGCCTTAATGATTAACGTTTTATACGGGTTTTGAAATGACCAATAGGAATATCGATATAGCGGAATTACAAATGTTTCGGAAGGTCAACAGATTAGATACGTGATCCTCATACTTACGTGCACTACAAGTCACGTAAGTATCAAGTTACGTGTTATACAAGAGTTACGGGTATGGTAACTTGACAAACAAGCTTTTACGTGATCAAGACAAGACTTACGTGATAAACAAAGGAGTTACGGACCAAAATAAGACTATTACGTGAAACATAGGCATGTTACGTGCAATACGAACAATTACGGGTTACAATTACGTGCATGGCAAGGAAGTTACGTGATGTGCATGTTAATTACGTGACCAAACAAGAATTACGGGATCATTATGGGAATTACGTGACTTAGGGAGGGAATTACGTGACTTAGAAGTCACGTAATAGATAATTACGTGCGAAATAGTTAATTACGTGATATGCAAGGCACAAATACGTGCGTAAGAAGTAATTACGTGATACATGGCTGACTTACGTGAGGCACAAGGCTGTTACGTGCGTAACAAGGCGCAATTACGTGCGTAATAGTACAATTACGTGATCGGGGTGTTTGTTACGTGCCATAACGAGATTTTTACGAAAAATATCATTCGGAATGAGATTTCTAAGTGTTCTAGGCGTCTATTTGACCCCAAATTGGAACCCTATGTCCAGAATATGATTACATACAATAACCCTCAATAAAATCTCGGTTTTGATGGTGAAAAATGATAGTTTCGGTTTGAATCAAAATAGGATAAAGTTTAAAACAAAAATGAAGAAATACTTACTTGATCGTAATGAAACTTAGAGGATAGATGAAGATGATGATGGTGATCAATAATCCGGTCTCGGATTTGGAATTCAACGGTTGGATTGCCGGAAAACTTAGAGAGAAGGTGGAGGTTTAATGGTGTTTTCTTGAGAGAGAAGTTAGAGAGAGAGTGTGTGTGTGATAATGAAGATAAAGACAAAAAGTAGGTGTAGATAGGACAAAAGTTTACTTGAGGACGATTTTTGTAATAAAAGTCTGAATAGGACTAAAATTGTAATAGAATTTCACCCATAGGACTAGTTTTGTAATAAAATTTCTGAAAAGACTAAAAATGAAATACTTTTTAAACGTCAATCTTAATCATATAATTAAGGCATAATTCCCCTAAACTTATCATAAGAGCATACTAGACTTATACTAAAGGCACTTAAGACTATACGTTCCCGACATAAAGATTCGAATCACATAATATATACCCGATAAACACGAATACGCATAAAATACAAATACGATACCCAATAAAATACGAGAAATACGAATACGATACTCATAAAATACGAATACGATAAACATAAAAAGGAATACAATAGGGTCAAAACACGAACATAACTAAATAAAACGAATACGGAACGAAAGAATAATACCGTGAAATTCGCGAATGTCACATTTCCGGAGTTCCAGGAAGGGTTCCCGGAGGTGGTTTTATTAGATTAATGCCCCTTTCCGTATTCATAATCTGCATTGGTGTTTTTAGCAAGTTGGTGAAATGGACATTCCTCCTGCTCTCCCCTGGTCCCGAAATAGGATTGTTTCTTGGAGATATAGGGGGCATGGGAAATTTCCCCCCATATCTTTGGACTCTACTAGACGAACCAAATAACCTCCTTCCCTGTATCGACCTGGATGTTGGCACTCCTGATCCTTTCCATGATACTCCGGAGTTTCCTGCCACTCGTCCTCCTAGCTCTTCCGTTCGTCCTGACGCCTCCTTCCCTTTGATAAACTCTTTCACCCTTATCATCATCTCTTCCACCGCAGCCGGTACTCTGGCATTAAACGATTCTATCAGCGTAGGTGGTTTGATACCTTCCATGAATCCTGAAACTTTCATTGTTTCCGAGGCTCCTTTCACCTGCAGCATCTCTTTCTTCCATCTTTCCACAAATTCTCTGAACCCCTCCCCTTCTCTCTGCTTCGTTTTATGGACATCTGTCGGTCCCTTCACATATTTACGTTGCTGTGTAAAAAATGACCCAAATACTACTTCTAACTCCTTGTAACTATCTATTTGCCCGGGTTCTAGTGCCTGAAACCATACCCGCGCTGGTCCGACGAGTGTCTGTGCAAACATACGACACCACCCAGGCATTGACCATAATTCGGTTTCGGCAGCTCCTGCGAATGTGTTAAGGTGATCATCCGGGTCTCCGGACCCGTCATAAGTTCGAATGATACCATGCATTTTTGTTTTTGGTGGAATTGGGAACTGAGCGATTCTCTTTGTAAACTTGGAGGAGAAATCTGACTGGTATGGCAGGCTCAAATCTTCATCTTCATCTTCCGACTCTTCCTCCTCGCTGAAAGTTAGCCTCCTCCCTTTAAACCCTTCCTTTCGAGGCTCCTCACCTGCCTTACTCTTTCCCTTCTTCAACGATTCAGTACGCTCATGTTCTTCTACCAACGCTCTCAGCAATTCTATGTTGTCCTTCACGAACTTACTAGAAAACTCCCCACTAGTTCCGGTTCCCTTCTCAGCGTTCTTGTCGGAACTCTGTCCCTCATTGGTGATTAAATTAACCGTTTCAGCTGGAGTCTCCATTTCAAGTGAGTATCTTTTTCGGTCCCACGGATGGCGCCAAAACGTTAATACAAAGGACCCCTGAACCCCTTAGTCCGACCCGAACTACACTTAGTCTGACTTGAAGTCCGTTTCCCTTGAATTAACCTCTCTGATCTCAAATCCGAATCCCCTGCACTAAGAGAAAACACCAGGTTGAGCGGGGCTGTACCCCTGATTCAACTCGGGCGTAAGAATAAGTACTTTGGTTCGGACAGAAAAATATCTGTATAAAGTTAAAGTAAAAAAATCCCTCTCTATCTACTGTTTACCTGGGTATATATAGGCGTTTCTTCCGGGTAATAAGAGGCTCCCTAGCCGGTCCCCTTTTTACGTATCGGTTAAAAGGATGTCTTTCGCCAGAGCATCCTTTCTTACCTTCTTTGTTGGCTCTTTGTCGTATCTGCTTTGTCTTTACATCTCTTTTGTCTTTTCCTATCCGAACTAGGGAACTCTGGTCACCTGATCCGGTTTCGGACCCGAACCAGGTAACCAGACCCTATGCCAACATACAAAATATATTCAAATAACGACAAAAAAAGTTATTCTATAGTTGAGACATAACACACACTTTTCAATAACAAGTTATAACACAAGCTATAGTGATTTATCCAATATACTATTTTAATATTTCACTCAAATATCGTTCTTTATTCTTTAATTAATCCACATTTTCCATGACAAACCCGATCTTGTTTGCTCTTACAGTTTAACACTTTTCATGACAAACCCAACCTTATTTACTCTTACAGATTAACATTTTACCCGACAAACACGAACTTGTTTGTTCTTACCTTGCATCTTATAATAATAAAATCTTCATTTCCCCCAAAATTCCAATTTTTAGTGTATCCCGCCTACAATTTCCTCCAAATTAAAACCCTAATTTCATCCCATTCTCCCTCTTTCTCTGCTCTCTTCCACAGCCACCACTAATTCATACCATCTTCACCACTTTAGGTTGTTTGTAAACAGAGTTGCAATACTTTGTTGTATACATCGTAGCTGTAAGTAATAGATTTATTACATATTTACTATTGATTTCTCTGTTTAATTATTAATTATTATTATTAGATTTATTACTATTTACTATTGATACCTTGCAACCCTCGTCAGGTAATCGTCTTGTGCATTGGGTTATTATTATTACTGAAACTCTATTATAACAGTATGTATCAGTGTAAAAATGTAACTACGATACATCCAATTCTTTGTATACTCGATATGTTTGTATGATTCCTTTATTAATTGATTATACATTATTATTTTTGAATTTAAACTTTTTGTTCGGTTTCGGTCTTTCAAATTATATCCCAAGTGGTTGGTAAAAGTACCAACAACCTTAAAACTCACACCATTTCGTTGCAAGAATTTAATACCTACGTTGCTTTTTTCTACCGACATTTTTTTCGTAGCTATTTATTAAAATACCAATGACATAATTTTTGTTGGAATTTTTATAATTCCAACGACTTAACAGTTTTGTGAAATTTAGCAACGACGACTATAACCGTCGGTAATCTATCCATGACAAAAGATTTTCGTTGGTAAAATTAAATTAGCGACGGAGTCATATCTCACGACCGTTTTTCGTTGGTATGTTGTTGGTAACATCAGTTACCAAAGAAAAAAACTGTTTACCGACATATATTGACCGTTGGAACTAGCAGCTTTTCTAGTAGTGAATTGGGGCTTTAAAAGTACATTTATAAACTTGTTTGGACTTTTATTTTCTACACATTTCTTTGATACGAACTACATTGCTACTAATATATCATTTGTTAGCATTTTCTCTATATTCTTCTAGAAAAGGAGTAAAAATTGTTTTTTGCCGTCTTCTTTCAAGTTGGAGCTTCTCAAAGACCAAATTTGCTGACCAAATATCGATTTTGTAAACAACCCAAGGCTTTAGTAAGGGATCCACGTGTAAACGTAATGAAATCAATGACTTCGTGTTATCACTTTTTAAATGTAATTATTCGACTCTAATTAACTGTGTTACATGCATACCATTTTGTTTTAGGTTTAGACACAAACCAAGAACCATGTTGTTCAAGAGTATTAGGTGTTTCTTTCGTCTCTTCTCATGTGGAAGATTTTTGTTATATAGAACACTCAATCAAAGAGAACATAGTGAGAATTAATCCGCCAATAAATCTATTCATAACGTTTCTTTGTAACTGTCAAGCGGTTACATTACCAAGTCATCAAAAGCGTTTAAAATGACCTATCAACAAGTGAAAACAAAACAGTTAACCGAACATCGCCTTCTAGCACAACATGCTATTTTGCATAGCCGATTGTTTAGATATTTGGGATAACAACATGAATCGAAACCCAAACCTTATAACTCGCGATTACTAAGAGAAGCTAAAGAATTGTTTAATTGCATGTCTAGGTACTTAAACATCTAAAATGGTGCTTACATATCTATTATTGATTTTAGGATTACCAAATCGATGGCTAGGCATGTATGTAGGTTTCTATTAACAAAACCACAAAATCTTCCATGTATTTAGGGCTATCACAAGCTTCAAATGAACAGTCGTATAAATACCACTCAAATCATCCCTTTAATCACCTCGTAATAACAACAAAACAAGCAAGAATCAAGGCACGGAAAATACTAGATATTCAAATTAGTCCCAGTTGAGGTGTTTAATTCTCATATCGTAAATTCAAAATGGCATCTACGAAAGTTGTTGCAATGCTTCTTGTGTGTATTGTCATTTTGGTGGTAGCGCATGGCAACAACGCACAAGAACAAGAACATGGAGATGACCATGAACATGAACATGGAGACGAACATGAACATGAACACGGAGAAGATCATGAACACGAAGAAGAACAAGAAAACATACAAACCCATGGGCCAGGACAAGAACAAAACCAAGACAAATGCTATGACGCTTGTGAGAAGAGTTGCGTAGATGCAGGCAATGCAAAATCTTTTTGCATGTTAAAGTGTGAAAAAGAATGCCGTAAAGGACAAATAGGTATGTAGGTTTGGTTTTCATACTAATCATATATATGATTATTCGTTAAGACAAATGGATACTAGCCTAGGCCTATAGGTCATGGGCCTAAATAGGGTTAAGCAAAAATATCGAAATAAAAGAATAAAAAAATCTAAACTAAAGCGTCACTTTATAAGTGACGATTTAATTTTTTATTTATAGAAATGAAAATATTTGGTTTGATTATGGTTTTAGTCCAAAGAACGAACCAATTTTTTTAAATTATACCATTAAAAGCTAAACTTCTATTGCAATTATTATGTTTATATTTGTTTATTTAGACAAAGAAAAACATCCTAAAGTAGTATGTTAAAATGTTTTAGTAAAACTTTTGAAAATTTTTGGGCCAAAATTGTTATTCTTTGTCAAAAAAGTGAATAAAATGGTGTTTATTGAGGTGAATGTTCCTAAGCCCTCAAAATCGATTGAAAACTGAATCAAACCGAATTTCATCCCAAAAACCGATAAAACTAATAGATTAAAGCCGAACCGGACAATTTGTAACTCTAAAAACCGAAATTTTCGCTTTGATTTTGATTTTATGCAAAAATCAACATAAATTGAACCATTCCCCCCCCCCCCCCCCCAGATTTTGTGTGATTTGATATAAACTTTTGTTTTTCTTAAAAAATGTTAAGACGAGTTACAAAAAAATAGTTTACTAATTACGTTTATGTTTTTCGATGTGTGCAGCGAGACGTTTCAGTAGATAATTCACTTGAACTCTAAATATATTGAAGTTCGAGTTCATGTGTATACTACTAATTTCCCTTTTTATTATAGTTCGTTATGAATATATCTATTGAATTGTATATAAGTTCATTTTTACGTAGTTATTGACATTGCTTCACTTGACTTTTATTTAAAGTTTATAGCGGCTTTTTCTAGGTTTCAAATATGTTGTATTATGTACATTTTAAGTTTGAACGTATCTTTGTGTTACTCATATTGTACATTTATAGCTTAATACGTACATAGAGGAATAAAAGCCTTTTCGTTGTTACAAATGGTTTAGCGTGAGTATTCAGAATTGAAATGTCAATTTTTTTTTGTTAATAACATCAAGGATTATGAAAGGAAACCCGATAATGTGTGTGTTTGATCGCTAAGGGTGAATACAATTTGCACAAATTAATTGATGTATTTGGAGAAAAGGTCTAAGGTTCGATTTTATGTAATCATTAGCATTCAAGATTTAACGACTCAAACAAGTCATTATGAAAATAAGGATCGATTTTTTCTAATTATTAACATTCAAGATTTAATGACTCAAATAAGTCATTATGAAAATAAGGATAATTTTTTGTGCAACAAACATCACCTAAAAGTTAAAACCGTAGTTTTTATCTAATTATTAAATAAATAGGATTTATATTAGTAGTATTAGTAATTTGTATTATGATTTTTTACTTGAGCTTCAAGTAAAGCTATTGTAATCGGTTTAGGAATTTCTAACCGAGTTATAGTACGACTCGTACACCCCCTCACCTATATAAAGGGTGAGGGGTGCGGCTAAATCCTTGTACCGAAATTTCTTTTCCTTCATGAGAGTCGTCTAATTCTCATATTCTTGGTTTCTTTTCTTTGTTCTTGTTCGATAACCACCACCATTACGAAATTTCTTGTATTCCGCTAGTTTCCTCAGGTATGTTGAAGGCAGAAATTTCAATAAGTGGTATCATAGCCACGGTTCGTGGTTCTTCGAAGGTGATACACTGCCGTTTTTTTCTTCGAGATATGAACTTGCGGATCGGATTTTTTCTGACCGTAAGGGCGGGTCTAGTGGTATTCTTTTGCGATTCCATTATGCTTTTCTTCGGAATTTGATTACTAAACCAATGGCTCCAACCTCATCAGTTAACTCCAAGCGGTTTAGGAGTTATGATCAAAACAGTAACCGGTGGGGTAAAAATCCGAATTTTTTAATTTTTTTTTCTTTGAGTTTGAAACCTAGTCAAGCTAGGGGCTCATCCCAACCCGATTAGGGTTTTGACGGATGACATAGAAGTAAGATATGAGGACAGATCAGCTCTGATACCATAAAATATGATATAAACCCCTTACTATTGATATATTATTAAGCGATATATATACAAAACCTTAATCCTAACATTCCCTAAATTCATATATCGAACTTAGGCTACATCTAATATATCCCAACTTTTAATAAATTTTACCAATAGGTTTCACGATAAATATCACAAAAATAAGTTATATATTTACATGATAAATATAGAACCTTTAACATTCATCTTATTATGTATATGTGTTACGAGTTAAAATTCGATATGTTTCTAAGTCCATTTCTTTTTTAATACAACAAAGACTTGATAAGTCGATATATATGCAACTTCAAGTTATTATCCACATTTTCTTTTTATCTTTATATATAGAAAAAAAACAACAACCGAAGGGTGTTACAAAAGACAAAAAAGCCAAACTAGCATTAAAACATTTACACGATCAGCTACATACAAATATTTGTCACTTTCCTAAATGTCTGACCGTACAACCACATCACGCACTTCATCTCACGTGGCCACAAGTGATAACTAGCTATATACACTGAACTACAAACAATAACCCACAAGTTTATCCACTCTTTTGTCTTTTTATCAACATAGTCATGACACGTATGAAGCCACTTAAACACTTGTCATCCGATTCATCTTCTCGTTCACCACCTCATAATAGCATATCATGAAATGTTTACACGTATGCATGCTGATTGTGTATATATAGACATAAATGTTGTGCTACAATAGCAGACAGTACGAGTTAAGTTAATTGAGAAAAAAAAATGGGGTTAAAAGCGAAGATATGCGTGGTTTTGTTGTTGTTAGCAGCTGTGGTTCTTGTTTCGGCTAATCGAAGCGAAAGGGAGCCTGCTATAGGTCGATGTAAGCTTAAGTGCGAGCAGGAGAGTGATGTGTTAGGGTGCAAGAAGCAGTGTGAAAAGGAATATCAAGAGAAGCAGAAGAGGGAGCGAGAAGGTGGTCACAGTCGTGGTGGCGATTTCAACATCGTCTTGACTGATATAGAACAAGATTTTCCTAAGATAGTTGAACGATGCCACCAAAGATGTCAGGTAATGTTTTCAAGTTTTACATAAAACGGTTTAAACGTTAATATAAAGTCTATTATATATATCAAACTTTAAAAATATTTAATCCTGATATGAATGAAATGTGTAGTTGTCATTGAATATTATTTTCTAATCAATAAAAGCTAATTGATAAAAGGGATAATTGTTTTTACATATATTAAACATTAATATAAAGTTTATTTTATGTATCTAACTTTAAAAATATATTTCGTATAGCGGATATGATGTATCAACAAAAGTGCGATTGGCTTATATATAATACCAAACTAGTTTATTCCCTGTGTATTACACGTGTGGTTTATATAATTTAGTTATATTAAAATGACATTCATAATAAATTAGTAATTATCTATACTTAAACATATGACATCAACTAATAAACTTGTATAAATGGACAACCTAGAAAATTATCACATCACGATTATGATGTAAACGAGAACTCTCTTTTATTAGTATAAAAGATTTTAAGGTTATTTTGAGTAATTTTGTTTAATTTCTTGTCTGACCAGGGGAGCCAAGGAGAACAAGAACTTCCAAGATGCTTCCAAACATGTATGCAGAAACAATCCCAACAACAGGGAACACGTAAACCCGGAGACATGAGGAAAGAAAGGGGCAAGAGAAGCGGTGAACAACAACAATCGAACAACCCTTACGTTTTCGAAGATCGGCATTTTACTACACAGCTAGAAACCGAACAAGGTAACATTAGGGTACTTCAGAAGTTCACCGATCGATCAGAACTTTTCCAAGGTATCGAGAAATACCGTGTGGCGATCCTTGAAGCTGAACCACAAACCTTTGTGATACCAAACCATTGGGATGCAGATGCTTTGGTTTATGTCGTGAATGGTATCGATTTCTTCAATTTCTATGAATCTAGCTTTTGATTACTTGTGACGAATTAACATTAAGAAAATAAAAGTTACATCTAGTGACATAATGAAAGGTGTCGCTAAATTACTGACATTGTAAATACTGTCGCTAAATCTTATTTTTACATTTTCAGTAATTCTTTTATGTTATGGTAAAAACGGCTTTTAAGTTAAGCCTATTTTTCATTTTTTTTATTTTTCAACGACAGTTTTTTGACATTTGCTGACTTCTATTTTACACTTACTGACACTTTTTCTAAGTTTTATATTCCAAGTTTTTTCTAATCCTATTTTTCAATTTTTGACGCACTTTTTCGATATTTACTGACTTCTTATTTTACAAATACTTGACCTTTTTTCAAGTTTTGAAGATATAAACGTCTTTTTCTCCCTCTTTTAACAATTGGACACTCCAATAGTTTTGTTTAACGGTTTCGATTAATTTCACAGGAAAGGGTACTATTAGTTTGATCAACCCGAATTCCCAACAAAACCACAACATAAAGCAAGGAGACATTTTCCGTTTACCTGCCGGAATAACTGCATATCTGATCAATAGAGACAACAATGAGAAACTTGTTCTTGCCAAGATTCTTCGTACGGTGTCCGTCCCTGGTGAATTGCAGAATTTCTTCAGCATCGGAGGTGGAAACCCCGAATCATCGTTCCTCAATGCGTTTAGTACAGAAATTCTTGAAGCTGCGTTCAATGTAAGTTTTAATAATTTGAACGAATTCCACAACCATTGATTTTGGGTTTTCGAGTGTTAATATGATTTTTGTTTGTAGGTTAACCGAGATTCGCTAGAGATAATAACTGGACAACAGAAACAACAACGACAACAACAAGAACAACAAGGGCAAGGGATATTCAAGAAAGCGACCCAGGAGCAAATTAGAACCTTGACCGGTAAAGACGAAGGTCGAACATGGCCATTCGGAGAAAGAAAAGGTCCATACAATATCTACAAGAAAAATCCGTCGGTTGCTAACGATAATGGAAACCTCTATGAGGTTGATTCTGATGATTTCTCTGATCTTCGAGAAATCAATGTCGCCTTTTCTTTCTTCAACATAACTCAGGTGGGTTTTATATTCGAGTTTTTTCAGTTTAAAACAATCATCTTGAACCATAACATTCTTCGTAATATAAAAAATAATTATATCATGTTATTTTTAAAGTTGCCCCATAAAAGTAAAAAACCGTAAATAATAAAAATTTATTTGTTTAATAAATTCGTTTTAGTTTGTCTTACATGGAAAAACTCGACTCCATCCATGTGGTAAGGTTACAAAAACATGTCGCTAAATGTGATTTTTCAGTAACATTTTTTTTTACAAATGTACTGGGTACAAAGTTCTAGTAACTGTGTCATTCAAAGTTAAAAAAAATCCTTCTCAACTCGTTGTCGCATTTTACATTGGTTTTTCAAAATAAATTACGAGCTTTAGTGACACATTATTTTATATTTCATCGACACTTTTCTTCCTTTTGATGATATAGCTCTATATATCTCCAAATAACATATTTGGGCGACATATTTGTGCTATTTAAATGGTCCAAGTTGGAGTTAAAAACGTATGAATTTGGTTTTAAATATGTAGGGATCGATTGCGGGACCGTTCTACAACACCAAGGCGACCACGGTTCTCTTGGTGACCAGCGGTCAAGGTCAATTTGAGATGGCATGTCCACACTTATCAGAACAAGCTTCTCGTAGCACCAGCGAATTTAATCCAAGTTACCAAAAGGTGAACTCTCAACTAACACGAGGAACAATAGTCGTTATCCCAGCGGGTCATCCTATCGTTATTGAAGCCTCTCCCAACCAAGATATTGAAGTGATTGGTTTTGGTTTGAACTCGGATAAAAACGAGTGGTTCCCAGTGGTAGGAAGAGACGGTGTGATAAGTCAATATGAGGATGAAGCATTGGTACTTACGTTTGGTGTTCCTGCGAACGAGGTGAAGACCGTGTTACAGAAGCAGAACCAGAGGCTTTTCTTTAAAGGTCCGGCGAGACATGGTCGGGCTATTGCATAAATGATCACCAGTACTTTGTCTTACTGTGGTTTTCGGAGTGTTAATGGTGTAATGAGTACGTGTCGAGTATAACGCTAAACATGCTTAGCTAAATAAATAAAACAGCAGTTTGTTTGTTGTTTTTCGTTTAGAAAAATGTGAATAAAAACTCGTTCTATATTACTCTAAACGCTTTGTCGATAGGCAAATAAACACCTTATCTTATCATATAGATAAAGGTAATTACTTTACTACATTCGAGGTTGTCTATATATCTCCCCCTCTTTCTCCAATAGTGATTTTTCTTTACGATCGGATATCCTTAGTGTTGGTACTTGATATGATACTACGACTTGAGATCGACACAAAAATTAATGGAAATGATACATATCCTTAGTGTTGGTACTTGATATGATACTACGACTTGAGATCGACACAAAAATTAATGGAAATGATACGAAACTTGACTTGAGATCGATATAATAATTAATTGATTAAGTTGTATAATATTAATCTGTCAACTCGATGATCCACCAATCTACTAATACGAAATATTTTGATGTTAGATTTGGATTGGTCATTTAGTTAAAGGGTCGATATCATAACCAAAAATTTTTATAAAATATTTTTTATAAATAATAATATATAAAATTTAATATATATTCTATTATATTTAACTAAACTAACTTTTTATTTTAGTTTACTGATAGCAATTTATTTTTGTTTATATATATTTATAGAAACTTTTATATTAAATTTTTCAACGTTAGTGATTGCGAAAATAGATTATAAACAACTTAAATTATTTATAAATCATACCCACTTTGATCCGAAATCATCTCGTTTTGCTAAACTTACTAGTCAATCTATTGACATGTATAATAAACGGGTCATCTGTGTTAGGTTCGGATTAAATCTGACAACTTACTAACACGAACCCGATAATCTATAATATGTTAATGGGTTAGATTCAGATTAACTAATTTTAACTCATTAACCTACTAACCCGAAATCACAAACTAGACCTGACTTGAATTGCGAGTCCTAATCGTTATCAACAACACACTCCTTAATCTTTGTCGTTTTATCTACTTTAAAAAACAAGAGTAATCCAAAAGATGAAATGTCCAAAATCCGTCGATCTCCGAACACACAACATATGTACATTCACTCCGCTGCGTACTCTACCTACTCGTCTTCTTATCCTTGTTGGCACTTTCTCTTTGCCACGTGTAAAGTCACTTACACACTTGTCATCATGCATGACTCATGCATGCATCTAATTCAATTTCTCACTCGCAAATCGCCACGTCAAAGTATAATACATGACACGTGGTTTCGGTGACTATATGTATATTCACACATATATGCTTTGTTCTCTAGTGAGACAGTAAAAGTTAAAGTGATCGAGTTAAAAGTTGATAGAAAAAAATGGGGGTAAAAGGGAAGATTAGTGTGGTTTTCTTGTTGTTTGTTGCCGTGGCTTTTGTTTCGGCTACGGTGAGTGTCGAAGAGAACGAAAGGAATGCGAGAATTGAGGTTTGTAAGACAGAATGTGTGCAGAGAGGTGATCAACCGGCCGAGTGTACGCACAAATGCGAAACTTACGACACCGAGAAGGAGAAGGAGAAGGAGATGGAAGGTGGTGATCAAGATCGAAACGAAAGGAATGCGAAAATCGAGATTTGTAAGATGGGTTGTGTGCAGAGAGGTGATGAGCCGGTTGAGTGTAGACAGAAATGTGAAACGTACGATACAGAGAAACCCGAGGAGAGCGAAGGTGGCCGTGGCCGTGGCCGTAGTGGCGAGTACATGATCTTGGCTGACAAACCTCAAGATATTTCAAAGATTGTGGAACAATGCCACCAAAGTTGCCAGGTAATTTGTGACATGAATTCGGACTAATGACATAAAAGGTGTCACTATAAGTAATATGAAGAGGTGTTATTTGAAATTAAAAAAAGTGTCGCTAGAACTCAAGTTAGTGTCATTAGTCGTCGGTAAATGTCATAATTTCTTCTTTTTTACTCATAAAGTGTCACTAAACTAAAAATTAATAGGTTTTATTACTTGCATATTTAAACATATATGAATCGAACTTGGTAGCTTTTTTGATTTGGTGACAATTTATCCAATTATAAATTGACATCAAGCCGGCTCCTTAGAACCATTTATTTGGAAGTTGGGTGACAATATGTATGTAGAATCAACTATTTTACAGTTATATAGCCGTTGGTTTAATAAAATTGAATTTTTTTCTTTCAAAAAACACTCCGTTTGAAAAAAGAAAAAAAAAATATCAAAACGAGCCACAACGAGTTGGGGCGGAGTGGTAACGAAGAAGCCGCTCGTTGTTTAGCCGAGAACGAGCCTATAACGAGCCTATAACGAGCTCCATTCCGTATACTCTAATAATTAGACCGTTTACCAGTTTACCAATCAAAAATCGTTTATATCCACTAAAATCTATTTTGATTGATTAAAAGTGAAAGTTTTACGTTTTTTTTGGGATATCCTCATAATAGTAGTATGAACTTTTAAATTGCGCAAGACGTAGGGATTTAGTGTTTTCAGTTTGGTTTGTCTTACAATTTTTCTTAAATTTCTTATGTTGTTTCACTAGGGGAGCCAAGGAGAACAAGAACGTCCAAGATGTTTCGAAACATGTATGAAGAAACAGATCCAAGAACAAGGGAAGCGAAAAGGTAGTGGAACTAGCCAACAAGAAACGAGCCGTAAACAACAACAACAATCAAACAACCCTTATGTTTTCAAAGACCATCATTTCACTACAAGACTTGAAACCGACCAAGGAAATGTTAAGGTTCTTCAAAAGTTCACCGACCGATCAGAACTTTTTCAAGGAATCGAGAAATACCGTGTGGCGTTTCTTGAAGCCGAACCTCAAACGTTTATAATTCCAAACCATTGGGATGCGGATGTTTTGATTTTCGTCGTAAATGGTATCACTTTCTTTCACTCTCCTTGATCTAGCTAGTTATCTTTTCTTTGACATTATAAATATGTAAATAAGTTCAGAAAATATAGATTCCATCTTAGAAACTTTTATATCTAGAAAAAAGCTATTGCGACTAAAATAGAAATATATACACTTAAAATGGGACGGATGGAGTAGTTTCATTAAGAATTCTTGCAACAACAATAAGTAACGATCGATTAAGTTAAAAAACTAAACTTAAATGTTCATTATTTCATTATACATAATCAATAATTATCACGTATGCCCCAAAATAATAATCATCCCGTATCTCGTGAAATTTAAGGAAACCATTTAACTTATAACTTTTTGATACATCTATGTCGTAACATTTAGGTTGTTGTTATCAACACTTTATTCTTAAACCGCCCCGTTGTCAACACGCATTACCGACGAATTTATAGTAACTAATGATCAATTGATAAATCAAATTTAATTAAGTAACATTTTTTGTTTAAGCGAATTGGGAAATCGAACTTGAGTCTTCTTTCGATAATTAGAAGTATCCACCACTTTGGTAGGTATTAGGTCAATATTGTAAGGATGACCTTCTAAATTTAAAGTACAACCTCGAATGATACTATCAGATTCTACCAACTTTCCATCAGCTAATTCTATTGCATATTTAGCATCTAGGGCAGTTGGAACAATATCAATCAAAGTTTTAAATTCAGAAGATATAAAACTCCTATCAGCGCCGGAATCAAATAGAATAGACGCGTAATGGTTATCTAAAAACCATGCCAAAATTCTTTGTAATGAAAAGATCGTTCACATTCCTCGTTCTGACGGAAAAGATCTTTTTATTCATGGTGAAGGAAGCCAAACCAAATTAAAAATCATATCTAACCTCAAAACACTGAAATATTTACAAAAAGGATGCCAAGCCTACCTAGCCTATATGACAGAGAAGGAGTCTAAAGAAAAACAACTCAATGATGTGCCTATAGTACGGGAATTTCCGGAAGTATTTCCTGAAGAATTGCCTGGACTACCACCCTTGAGGCAAGTTGAGTTCCATATTGACTTAGTGCCAGGAGCTGCACCAGTTGCTCGAGCACCATACAGACTTGCTCCTTCTGAAATGCAAGAATTATCCAATCAATTGCAAGAATTACTGGATAGAGGTTTTATTCGTCCAAGTTCTTCACCATGGGGAGCCCCAGTCCTATTTGTCAAGAAGAAGGATGGATCTTTCAGAATGTGTATCGACTACCGGGAGCTGAATAAGCTAACAGTGAAAAATCGTTATCCACTCCCAAGGATTGATGATCTTTTTGATCAACTCCAAGGGTCAAGTGTCTATTCTAAAATTGACCTGCGATCAGGATATCATCAACTTAGAGTACGAGAAGAAGATGTTCAGAAAACTGCATTTAGAACTCGTTATGGTCATTACGAATTCCAGGTTATGCCATTTGGTTTAACCAACGCACCAGCTGTATTCATGGATCTTATGAATAGGGTGTGTAAACCTTACTTGGATAAATTCGTGATTGTATTCATAGACGATATTCTTATATACTCTAAGAGCCAAAAAGAACACGAAAAACATCTTAGAATAATCCTTGAACTTCTGAAAAAGGAAGAATTGTACGCAAAATTCTCTAAATGCGAATTCTGGATTCAGAAGGTTCAATTCCTAGGTCACGTGATTGACAGTCAAGGAATTCACGTTGATCCTTCAAAAATCGAATCCATTAAGGATTGGCCTGCACCTAGAACTGCAACAGAAATACGCCAATTCTTAGGGCTTGCTGGCTACTACCGACGCTTCATTGAAAACTTTTCAAAGATAGCCAAATCACTAACTAAGCTGACTCAGAAGAATGAAAAGTTTGTCTGGGATGAAGAACAAGAGTCAGCATTTCAGTTACTGAAACATAAACTTTGTAGTGCACCAATTCTATCTTTACCCGAAGGAATCAAAGACTTCGTGGTGTACTGCGATGCATCCCTCAAAGGTTTTGGTTGCGTATTAATGCAGAGAGATAAAGTTATATCTTACGCGTCACGCCAACTCAAAACACACGAAGAAAACTACACAACTCATGATCTTGAATTGGGTGCTGTTGTGTTCGCCTTAAGGATTTGGAGACACTACTTGTATGGTACAAAATGCACGGTGTATACAGATCATAAGAGTTTGCAGCACATTTTAGATCAAAAAGAACTCAATATGCGACAACGTCGTTGGATCGAATTGCTTAGTGATTACGATTGTGAAATTCGTTATCATCCAGGAAAAGCAAACGTTGTAGCTGACGCTTTAAGCCGGAAGGAAAGAATGAAACCTTTACGAGTTCGAGCATTGATGATAACTATACAATCAAATATCCCAGCACAAATCCGCAGTGCTCAAGCTGAGGCACTCAAAGGCGAAAACATCAAGAACGAGAATCTCCGAGGAATGGAGAATTGGTTCAAGTTTAGACCCGACGGAACCAAATGTTTTGTAGACAAGGGACTAGAAGAAAAAGGAAAACATTGTCCTTTGAACCGGAGCTGGCTACCCGTATTCGGAGGATTAAGAGATTTGATTATGCATGAATCACATAAGTCAAAATACTCTATTCATCCTGGATCCGATAAAATGTACCATGATCTCAAGATGTTATATTGGTGGCCCAATATGAAAGCTGAGATCGCTACATTCGTTAGCAAATGTCTGACTTGCGCAAAGGTCAAAGCAGAATGCCAAAAGCCATCAGGCTTATTGCAACAACCTGAGATACCACAGTGGAAATGGGAAAGAATCACTATGGACTTCATCACGAAGCTCCCTAAAACACCTCAAGGTTATGATACTATCTGGGTCATAGTTGATCGTTTAACCAAGTCTGCCCATTTTCTAGCCATCAAAGAAACTGATAAGATGGAGAAACTAACACGACTCTATCTAAAAGAAATTGTCTCTAGGCATGGAGTGCCTATATCAATTATATCTGACAGAGACAGCCGATTTACGTCTAGATTCTGGCAATCATTACAGAATGCTTTGGGAACCCAATTAGACATGAGTACGGCTTATCACCCACAAACAGACGGTCAAACTGAGCGAACGATACAAACTTTAGAAGACATGCTGAGAGCTTGTGTCATTGACTTTGGAAGACGATGGGATCTTCACTTACCACTAGCTGAATTTTCATACAACAACAGCTACCATACTAGCCTTAAAGCTTCACCCTTTGAAGCACTTTATGGTCGTAAATGTCGATCCCCTGTCCATTGGACTGAAGTAGGAGATACTCAACTCATTGGACCTGACATTATCCATGAAACCACTGAAAAGATCGTTAAGATCAAAGAAAGGCTCATCGCAGCTCGCGATCGTCAGGAAAACTATGCCAACATTCGACGCAAACCTATGGAATTCCAGGTTGGCGACAGAGTTCTACTCAAGGTTGCTCCCTGGAAAGGCGTCATTCGTTTTGGAAAACGAGGAAAGTTGAACCCTCGTTACATTGGACCCTTTAAAATCCTACAAAGGATTGGACCGGTAGCTTACCGACTCGAGCTACCACAAGAACTAAGCTCTGTCCATAACACTTTTCACGTTTGTAACCTCAAAAAGTGTATATCGGACGAGACTGTTAACATTCCCCGTGAGGAAATCGAAATCGACGAAAAACTTCGTTTTGTCGAGGAACCTGTTGAAATCATGGATCGTGAAATCAAACGTTTAAGGCAAAGCCGAATACCAATTGTTAAGGTTCGGTGGAACTCACGACGTGGTCACGAGTTTACCTGGGAACGAGAGGATCAAATGAAACGTAAATACCCTCATCTCTTCTCAAACTAACTCCCGGAACTTGCGAGCTAAAATTTCGGGACGAAATTCCTTTAAGGAGGGGAGACTGTGACAACCCAAGCCAAAATCCAGGTTCACACTTATTTGACTCATTGCTTTTCTGCAATTTTCTGTAACTTTCGGCAGTTTTCTGCTGCTTTTGTTTAATCGCGTAGAAGTTTTCTGTTATGTATGACCAGTAGGTCAACATATACATAAAGAATACTTCTTAACAACCTATTAAACTTATAAATACCATGATTGGGTATTTAGAATCAAGGGATTTTATCTATTCCTGGTTTTCTGTATTCTGCAACTTTCTGCAGCTTATAACTTATACGTGTACGTGTTTTCTTTATGTACGACTTTGGAGTCAAACTTTTCATAGAGAATACTTACAAACAACTTGGTAAACACCTAGGAACACCATGATTAGGTATTCGGAAATCAATTGAATTGATTTACACCCGGTTTTACTTCAAAATAAAAGTTCAACTTCAAACAAATACACTTGCAAACATAAACACCACACAAATCAAGCACCTTACTCACCAAGGCTACTTGTGCTAGCTTGGGTGACTCATGGCAGGTCCAAGGCACTTGCTAGGCTGCTTGGGAGGAGTCATGACCTAGGTGTCAAGGCCTTAAACACCTAGCTTTGTCATGTAAGCAAGTATAGCTTACATGAGTCATATAACAAGCAAACAAGCATACATGACCTTCCTTACCTATAAATAGAATTCATTCCAGGATTTTTAAGATAACAAAACATATTTTCAAAGCTTAGTTACACACACAAAAAGATCTAGCAAGGATTAGAGTTGGATTAGTCAAGATATTGCAAGATTAGCACCAAGTTAGAGCATCAAGATTTCAAGGTTATAATCTTCAAGTAAACCATCACTTAAGCTTGATTTCTCTTCATTAGGGTATGTCTTTAATACCATTTTATACTTATTTGTTCATAATCATGCATCATTTACACTTATATTATGTTTATATAATCATAAACCAAAAGTTGTTACTTTGTTAAACCAAAAACTTATCTTATACAAAAACTATGCTATATATATTTTCCACTTATGATTCTTGTCTAGGACCTTAAACATGTTATACTCCTGTGTTTTATAAGTCTTTTGGTCCAAAAATCATGAAAATTGGGTATGGGATGGTTATACAAAGGTCATTTTTACAAAAAGATGCATAACTTGGAGTATAATCTGACATCAGTAGAAAAATTACAACGTCTTGAAAAATCTATAAAGAATCAGGAAGTGAGACCTAAACCATTTGAAAGGTTATTCCGAGACGGTCGTTTGCATATAAGATTCATTAAAATCTAATAAGTATCGAGTGAGATACGGTATTTTGAATCTAGTACAAATTTCGGGACAAAAGCTGAGTTTTTATAAACATTGCATAAAAACTAACTTTTTCAATAAAACTTAATAGTATCACATATATTAGGGATATTATACAAGGTGCATTCCATCTCGATATTTCGTACTGCCGAGTGGCTAGGTTTACGATTTAAAGTGCCTTCGCTCCGCATGCGGCTATAGAATGGTGGCCAAACTATAATATTCCTAACGATGATACTATTGGGTTATAAACTTAAAACATACAACATACATGATCATTCATGCATAAACGTGAAGTTGAACTATTTTATAAACGTTTACCAACACTCTTTAGGTCAAAGCTAGACCTACTTATCATACCGTTTTCATACACGCTGTCTTATCGAGTAATCACTCACACTACTGAACTAAGGTGAGTTCATAGCCCCTTTTCTACTACTTTGTTTTTATACAAACTTGGGGTGAGAATACATGTTGTTTTCCTATGGACACAAGTACTGAAAACTTTTACTAGGTGCCTAAGTAACTAATGCCAAACTGAAAGCCCCTATCATGTATCGTTAATTATTGATTTAAGCGCGATTGTATTTGAATAGATCTATTAGGGTTTGACAACCCTCGCCTCAGGGCTATGACGATGTAACCCACGTCTAGCAAACCCCGACTCATGGTCTTGAGTCAACTGGGCGCATTACACTTGTAAACTTTAATGTTAAGGCATTTAACATTGTCAGCTATGGGGTACAAACTGTTAATGCTTCGAATACATGAGCTTAGTGCACTAGTAATACTGTTCAAACCTGAAATCTTGTGGTCCACTTTTATTGAATATAAACCTGTGAATTCACTCAACTTTTCGTTGACAACTTTAACATGTATATCTCAGGTAACTAATCGATGGAGTCGATGACCTTTTTGGCATATAGAGTGCATATGTCAAAAACCCGCTTCTGGGAGATTTTCCTTAGCATATTTATAGTATTATGCTTGTAAAAGTCTCTACTTTTTGTGAATACTGGTATTGTATAAACACTTTTATCTAGTAATAAAAACTCTGTTATGTTTGAAATGTAACTCTTTTCAAAAACGACTCATTTAGAGGTCGTTCGTTGAACTATATATCTGGGACCCATGACGTCATACCCGTCTCAAGTGATGAGATTTGGGGGTGTGACAGATTGGTATCAGAGCTATAGTTATAGCGAACTAGGTTGCATTAGAACCCTAGTCTATAACTGTGCACTATAACTTTTGCTTCCGTATTATTATTACTAGATACTTTTTACTTGAACTAATTTGGGCCTTGTCACAGCATGTCTATTCCCTACGTTATCCTATCTGACTCCGAGAGTCATTCTACTCTACCTACATCAGTTATTAATCTTTCCTCCGACACTGACGCTACATCGGGGAACATTGGAGCTCCGATATTTATGTACTACCCGACTTCATCAGAGGATAGTTCATCACCACCACCTGAGCCAGTTGCAGATGATGGATTTTTACCTGCTGATGATCCTATCGAGGAAGACCCGTCAGAAGATGCTCCTTCTGAGATACATCCTTTATCTGCTGGATCTACTACAGGTTTAGTGCCTACGCATGATCCATATTTCCCTCCACCGGTACCATTCTTTTATCAGCCGGGCTCTGGAGGAGTACGTACCCGGGCTACTGCTCGGAAATCTGTCCGATATCAGCAACGGAACTCAGCTCCACTAGCTACTACATCCACAACTGCTACTACTCCTATTCCTTCTACTGTTCTTACTCTGACTCCTGCAGATATACCTACTATTCCCGCAGGTACTTTCTTGGATGATCCCCCTATTGTGATGATACCCACCCCTACTTTTACACCTACTCCTACTCCAGCTGTTGCGGCCTTACGTACTTGGGTAGCCCAAGAAGGCGCACCAAGTATTTTCGAGTACGGAGAATCTTCTATAGCACCACCTGAGGCTATATATCTTAGTGACCCTGTCACTCCACTTCTTGTAGCACGTTTGGTAAGACAGGAGCGGGAACATCAAAGCTTGGAATATGATTTCGGAGTCCACATATCCAAGAACAATAATGCCATCAGAGGGCATATGGACTCAATCAGGGAGGACGCCTACCTCACTGATCAATCTCTAAATACCATGCACTTTCGACTCACCGCATCCCAAGAAGAAACTACTCTGCTCTACCAACGCCTCGAACGAGCAGAAGAACATGCTTATGAGATGACTCGTAAGTTCTATCTTCTGGAGGAGAGATTTAATGCACATATTCTTGGAGCTTCCTCCAGCATGCCGCCTCCTAATATTTAGTTAGTAGTATTATTAACCTCACTACAGCAGGGTATGCTGTATCTAGTATCGGATAGTTACTTGTACATATAATGGGTGTGTTTGTACCCCATTTTGTTTTTATAACTATGTATCAATACTTATCTAATCTACTTGGTTTTTAATCTACTATCTGTGTTATACTCTTACTTTACTTCTCCAATATGACAATTCTTTAAATATTTTTGTTTTAAAGAAGAATGTCTACAAGATCAAGATCGGCTGAGAATGCGGCTATGGAAGAAACCATAACTCAAAGGGTGGCTGAGGCTATAGCTCAGTACGAAGCAAATCGTACTAACACTCATGGAACCAACGCTGGACCCAGTAGAACTACTCCACAAGTTCAACAAACTTGTTCTTACAAAGACTTCCTAAATTGCAAACCTACCTACTTCCACGGGGTAGAAGGAGCTGTCGGACTTCTCCGATGGTTCGAAAAATTGGAATCCGTTTTCAGGATTTCAAAATGTTCCGAAGCCGATAAGGTCAAGTTCGCCACCTGCACTTTACAATATTAGGAGGCGGCATGCTGGAGGAAGCTCCAAGAATATGTGCATTAAATCTCTCCTCCAGAAGATAGAACTTACGAGTCATCTCATAAGCATGTTCTTCTGCTCGTTCGAGGCGTTGGTAGAGCAGAGTAGTTTCTTCTTGGGATGCGGTGAGTCGAAAGTGCATGGTATTTAGAGATTGATCAGTGAGGTAGGCGTCCTCCCTGATTGAGTCCATATGCCCTCTGATGGCATTATTGTTCTTGGATATGTGGACTCCGAAATCATATTCCAAGCTTTGATGTTCCCGCTCATGTCTTACCAAACGTGCTACAAGAAGTGGAGTGACAGGGTCACTAAGATATATAGCCTCAGGTGGTGCTATAGAAGATTCTCCGTACTCGAAAATACTTGGTGCGCCTTCTTGGGCTACCCAAGTACGTAAGGCCGCAACAGCTGGAGTAGGAGTAGGTGTAAAAGTAGGGGTGGGTATCATCACAATAGGGGGATCATCCAAGAAAGTACCTGCGGGAATAGTAGGTATATCTGCAGGAGTCAGAGTAAGAACAGTAGAAGGAATAGGAGTAGTAGCAGTTGTGGATGTAGTAGCTAGTGGAGCTGAGTTCCGTTGCTGATATCGGACAGATTTCCGAGCAGTAGCCCGGGTACGTACTCCTCCAGAGCCCGGCTGATAAAAGAATGGTACCGGTGGAGGGAAATATGGATCATGCGTAGGCACTAAACCTGTAGTAGATCCAGCAGATAAAGGATGTATCTCAGAAGGAGCATCTTCTGACGGGTCTTCCTCGATAGGATCATCAGCAGGTAAAAATCCATCATCTGCAACTGGCTCAGGTGGTGGTGATGAACTATCCTCTGATGAAGTCGGGTAGTACATAAATATCGGAGCTCCAATGTTCCCCGATGTAGCGTCAGTGTCGGAGGAAAGATTAATAACTGATGTAGGTAGAGTAGAATGACTCTCGGAGTCAGATAGGATAACGTATGGAATAGACATGCTGTGACAAGGCCCAAATTAGTTCAAGTAAAAAGTATCTAGTAATAATAATACGGAAGCAAAAGTTATAGTGCACAGTTATAGACTAGGGTTCTAATGTAACCTAGTTTGCTATAACTATAGCTCTGATACCAATCTGTCACACCCCCAAATCTCATCACTTGAGACGGGTATGACGTCATGGGTCCCAGATATATAGTTCAACGAACGACCTCTAAATGAATCGTTTTTGAAAAGAGTTACATTTCAAACATAACAGAGTTTTTATTACTAGATAAAAGTGTTTATACAATACCAATATTCACAAAAAGTAGAGACTTTTACAAGCATAATATTATAAATATGCTAAGGAAAATCTCCCAGAAGCGGGTTTTTGACATATGCACTCTATATGCCAAAAAGGTCATCGACTCCATCGATTAGTTACCTGAGATATACATGTTAAAGTTGTCAACGAAAAGTTGAGTGAATTCACAGGTTTATATTCAATAAAAGTGGACCACAAGATTTCAGGTTTGAACAGTATTACTAGTGCACTAAGCTCATGTATTCGAAGCATTAACAGTTTGTACCCCATAGCTGACAATGTTAAATGCCTTAACATTAAAGTTTACAAGTGTAATGCGCCCAGTTGACTCAAGACCATGAGTCGGGGTTTGCTAGATGTGGGTTACATCGTCATAGCCCTGAGGCGAGGGTTGTCAAACCCTAATAGATCTATTCAAATACAATCGCGCTTAAATCAATAATTAACGATACATGATAGGGGCTTTCAGTTTGGCATTAGTTACTTAGGCACCTAGTAAAAGTTTTCAGTACTTGTGTCCATAGGAAAACAACATGTATTCTCACCCCAAGTTTGTATAAAAACAAAGTAGTAGAAAAGGGGCTATGAACTCACCTTAGTTCAGTAGTGTGAGTGATTACTCGATAAGACAGCGTGTATGAAAACGGTATGATAAGTAGGTCTAGCTTTGACCTAAAGAGTGTTGGTAAACGTTTATAAAATAGTTCAACTTCACGTTTATGCATGAATGATCATGTATGTTGTATGTTTTTAAGTTTATAACCCAATAGTATCATCGTTAGGAATATTATAGTTTGGCCACCATTCTATAGCCGCATGCGGAGCGAAGGCACTTTAAATCGTAAACCTAGCCACTCGGCAGTACGAAATATCGAGATGGAATGCACCTTGTATAATATCCCTAATATATGTGATACTATTAAGTTTTATTGAAAAAGTTAGTTTTTATGCAATGTTTATAAAAACTCAGCTTTTGTCCCGAAATTTGTACTAGATTCAAAATACCGTATCTCACTCGATACTTATTAGATTTTAATGAATCTTATATGCAAACGACCGTCTCGGAATAACCTTTCAAATGGTTTAGGTCTCACTTCCTGATTCTTTATAGATTTTTCAAGACGTTGTAATTTTTCTACTGATGTCAGATTATACTCCAAGTTATGCATCTTTTTGTAAAAATGACCTTTGTATAACCATCCCATACCCAATTTTCATGATTTTTGGACCAAAAGACTTATAAAACACAGGAGTATAACATGTTTAAGGTCCTAGACAATAATCATAAGTGGAAAATATATATAGCATAGTTTTTGTATAAGATAAGTTTTTGGTTTAACAAAGTAACAACTTTTGGTTTATGATTATATAAACATAATATAAGTGTAAATGATGCATGATTATGAACAAATAAGTATAAAATGGTATTAAAGACATACCCTAATGAAGAGAAATCAAGCTTAAGTGATGGTTTACTTGAAGATTATAACCTTGAAATCTTGATGCTCTAACTTGGTGCTAATCTTGCAATATCTTGACTAATCCAACTCTAATCCTTGCTAGATCTTTTGTGTGTGTAACTAAGCTTTGAAAATATGTTTTGTTATCTTAAAAATCCTGGAATGAATTCTATTTATAGGTAAGGAAGGTCATGTATGCTTGTTTGCTTGTTATATGACTCATGTAAGCTATACTTGCTTACATGACAAAGCTAGGTGTTTAAGGCCTTGACACCTAGGTCATGATCCCTCCCAAGCAGCCTAGCAAGTGCCTTGGACCTGCCATGAGTCACCCAAGCTAGCACAAGTAGCCTTGGTGAGTAAGGTGCTTGATTTGTGTGGTGTTTATGTTTGCAAGTGTATTTGTTTGAAGTTGAACTTTTATTTTGAAGTAAAACCGGGTGTAAATCAATTCAATTGATTTCCGAATACCTAATCATGGTGTTCCTAGGTGTTTACCAAGTTGTTTGTAAGTATTCTCTATGAAAAGTTTGACTCCAAAGTCGTACATAAAGAAAACACGTACACGTATAAGTTATAAGCTGCAGAAAGTTGCAGAATACAGAAAACCAGGAATAGATAAAATCCCTTGATTCTAAATACCCAATCATGGTATTTATAAGTTTAATAGGTTGTTAAGAAGTATTCTTTATGTATATGTTGACCTACTGGTCATACATAACAGAAAACTTCTACGCGATTAAACAAAAGCAGCAGAAAACTGCCGAAAGTTACAGAAAATTGCAGAAAAGCAATGAGTCAAATAAGTGTGAACCTGGATTTTGGCTTGGGTTGGGCCACACCTCTGGGACATAACTAAAATGATTAGCATCGAATTTTAAGTCACTATTGATCGCTAAAGTGATTTATTTCACATTTAATATTTAGTTTAGTGACCTTGTTGCATGTAATTGGTGTGGTATTCAAATTGGAAAGAAAAACATAGAAGTAGCAAATTATATCAGTCAAGTATCAATTAACCGGTTTATAATTTGTGCTTCGATAATTTTTACAGGAAAGGGTACTATTAGTTTGATTAACCAGAATTCGAGACAAAGTCATAACATAAAGCGTGGAGATATTTTCCGTGTACCTGCTGGAATAAGTGCGTATTTGATCAACCGAGACAACAACGAAAAACTTGTATTGGCCAAGATTCTACGTTCGGTGTCTGTCCCTGGTGAATTGCAGGTAAAGTTAAAATAGAAAAGATTTCCTACTAGTATTTCATCGCTTATACCCCTATCATTTCAGACATTCTTCAGCGTCGGAGGTGACAATCCAGAATCTTCGTTCTTAAATGCGTTTAGTACCGAAGTTCTTGAAGCAGCATTTGATGTGAGTTTTTCTTTCTAAATTCCACAACAAATTCTTAGGTTCTGAGTTTTCAAGTGTTTTGATGTTTGTGGGTTTAAATAGGCTGATCGAGATTCGTTGGAGAGATTATTCGGGCAACAGAAACAAGAACAGGAAAGAGGGATATTTAAGAATGCTACAAAAGAGCAAATCAAAACTTTGATGGGAAAAGACGAAGGTCGAACTTGGCCCTTTGGAGAAAGAAAGGGTCTGTACAATATCTACAAGCAAAAGCCATCGGTTGCAAATGATAACGGAAACCTTTTCGAGGTCGATTCTGATGATTTGTCTGATCTAAAAGACATCAATGTCGCCTTTTCTTTCTTCAACATATCCCAGGTATGTTTTCTGTTCATTCCTTTTCAGTTTCATGAACATAATCGCCTTGAAAATGACTAGAGGTATCACTTAATGAGAAACGAACATTTGACCCTTCACGTTTGTTGAGAGTTTGTGTAATTAAAAAAAAAAAGAATTTGAACTCGTAGGGATCCATGGCGGGGCCTTTCTATAACACCAAGGCGACCACCGTTCTTATAGTGTCCAACGGTGAAGGCCAATTCGAGATGGCATGTCCTCACCTAGCAGAACAAGCTTCCCGCAGCACCAGCGAATTTAACCCAAGTTACGAGAAAGTGAGCTCTGAGTTGAGACAGGGAACTGTGGTAGTCATTCCAGCAGGTCATCCTATCGTTATTGAAGCCTTGGGCAACCAAGATCTTGAAGTGATCAGTTTCGGGTTAAATTCAGACAAAAACGAGTGGATTCCGGTTGTAGGAAGGGACGGTTTGATAAGTCAGTGGGAGGATGAGGCTTTGGAGCTTACGTTTGGTGTTCCTGCGAATTTGGTGAAGAAGGTGATACAGAAGCAGAGTAAGAGGCTTTTCTTTAAAGGTCCGGTGAGACGTGGCCGTGCTGTTGTGTAACTGATTACTGCTGTTGGTTTTTAGTGTTTTCCGGAGTGCTGATGGTGTAATGTGTCGAGGGTGTAATGAGTGTCGAGTATAACGCTAACATGTTTAAATAAATAAAACTGTTGTTTGTTTGATTTCACTGATATGTGTTTATTTACACTTTTGACAAAAAAAATGGTAACAATGTACTCGTGTTCTCCAACTGATAATGTAAAACTTCTGTTAACTCTGATCACCGAGCCATTTGGTTCCTCGACGAGAATATGGCCTCTTTCTTTAAAACCTATCAAGAAAACAACCATTAACAACTTATTAGCAGTTTTGAGAAATTGTGTTGGGTTTGAGCCAGTGGTTGGTATCACCCAAACCAACCAGCTCTCAGCGACGCACTTGACCAATATAACCAGACACAACCCATGTGGCCCGTTTTGTCAAAACGGGTCAAAAGGGCTAGGATTTGAGTGGGTTGTAAATGGTTGGTTAGATCAGTGGGTCGTAAACTAGTTGGTCGCTTAAATTTATTAATAACTTTTTTTTTTTACTTAGGTTTAAACAGGTTGGCCGGGTGGACAGATCAACTTAAACACGACCCTTTATTAAAAGGGTTAGGTGAGTTGACACGTTCATGTCCCGAACCTATTTAGACTCGACTCTAATTTGCTTATTTTCGTATCATGCGTCTGTCATGTCAGGAATTACCGCCCAAACCTGACTCATTGTTAAGAAATGCAAGTAAAATGGTATAAAACAAACGGAACATAACATCTAGGGCATTTACCCGATCAACAACTGGTTCCTGTGTCCGCTGCTTAAGAATTGTTCATTAATAAGCGTAAAGTCACGAGTTCTGAAGTTCTGTATAATCAAGAAGTTTATATCATCAGAACAAGATTTTAAAAGTGAAAAACCATAAAAACGGTAAAAAGTCAAAGAATGGACCTTTTTCCCAGAGGTTTCAAGAACATGGCAATATTCATGATCCATCAGCGGGTTGGCCCGATCAGTGAGTGAACCACCAGCGGTGGATATTCCATCGTTAGTAGAAATTAAGATTTTTGTATCTACGAGAAAATGGTAAAAGTTCCTCCACTTGGATCCTAGATGAGTAACTAATATTTTTCTTAATTCGGTTACTGTTTATAGACTCGACTTCTGCTACAAATATGCTGTACACAGGTCTATGATCTGAGAATCTAGACTCCCCACGAACATATGATATTTGACGTAGTCCATTACCATACCACAAGATACGATCACACCTGCAAAAGAAAGTATGTGTATCAAGAATTTGAAAAACGCACAAAATGCAGGTGGGAGGATGAGCAGTCAAACGGGTTGGGTAACATGTCAAATCAAGTTTTTCGCTAAAAGAAGCCATATTTAGTACGGGTCAGGTCGATCCACTAATACTTTTTGGCCATTTCTAAATAAAGAATATTAGAATGGGTCGAAATTGCTTCTTCTAACAAAAATTGATTCTAAAATAATGGTTATTAAGTAGGGTTTACCACGCAGGTGTTCTTCGTTTTTCTCTGGGACGCTTATCATATCCTGCATATCGATCTGAATTATTTGAATATTTATAAGTTGGCGGGAAAAATATGCACCCTTCATTCCATCCCTCGAATACTCGTCCCTTCATATATTCTATCAGAAGCTGTAAACATATAATATAAATTTCATAAATTCATTTGGTTGCTAAATTGTTAAGTTCGAAACTTTATCTACAATTATAACATTTCGAGACTTGCCTGGTCATTTTCCAACAAAGCCCTCCAGTTTCGCATCTCAACTAAGGCCTTGGCAGACCGGTATGAAAGAGCAATACGGTAATTCAAGTCACCGAGCCATATAACTCGACTAGATTCATGCAAAAGGAACAATAGGACATTAAGAATAATTGAAAACGCTAGGTAATAAAATGTAGAGGTGAAGATGGGTGGATTGGGTAATGGGTCAAAATAGATAACTAATGCATTAATTATAATTATAAAAAAAAAAATAAAAAAAAAATCGACAAATTCATAAGTAAATGGGTCGAAATGGTAAAAACTTGAGTGTCTTACTCATGGTCAAGAATAGTTTGAGGAGAGTTTTCGTCTCCTGTTTCTTGAACACGTGGAAACCGAGTTTTCCTAATGATTTCCATCACATCACTGTTTCTTCGAAGTTCGTCGCCTTCCTTTTGTCCCGACGTTAAGTGACTACATATGAAGCAAAAACTCGTTTGGTGTAACGACATGCTAATCGATATAGAACCCTGAAATGATCAAATAATACACTTATCAATCTTTTAAAGTTTTACAGATGGAAAACTATATAACAATACTTACCTTGTTTCCAAGATATCCCATCAATCCTCTACCAACACACGACACTTTCATATTGCGTACATTGTCTCGAAGATCACTCTTAACCCATACCGTAAGAAATATTCCCACCATTTGCTTACTCGCAATCAAACAATACTTTTCATCCCTTGAAAATGATCCACAATATGGTATTTGATCATGGCTTGTGCTATTAGGCGAATCATCTAGCCCGTTATCTTCATCCGAAGATCCGACACCCAAGTCATAATCACTGGGCCGGTTTCCAAATATTGGTCTGTCACATACACTTGATCTACGGTCGGTAATCCTCATGCTCATGCTACGACTTAGTGACTGGAAATCTGAATCCAGCTTGATAAGCGGATCAGGAATTGGTGAAGGAAAATGGATACTTTCTGCTGTTTCCGGTAGGCTGTTTAAGGTTTTCCGAATGAGTGATAACCATTTTTTAGCTGGACCGTTGTCTTCGGTTCCGAGTACATTTCCGGCATTTAGAGGGACAATTTCTTGGAACCTGATTCTCAAAATAGAAAAGAATGTGTTAGCTTCTTTAATCTTACACTTCAGGGTTGGGTCGACATGCAAACACTTTTGTCCATTTTTGATTATATTTATACATAACTAATGTGTTAAATTGTTAATTACATATTTATATTAGATTGGAGTCATTTGACGAGTTTGAAATAAAACATAACCCAAACCGTTTTATTTGTAAGCAAATGGGTCAAACTTTTTAACGACAAAAACTCACCCAAGAACGTAAATGTCAGCTGGAGGTGAAGTGTGTAACCAATCTTCAAGATTCAAACCATTTGTTGGAGATTTTCCGCCCACATTCCACGTTGCTACAAAGATCCTATAGTTATTAACATCCTTAACTTGGGCGAAGTCATGATCAATCTTATTTTTTGGAAGACATTCTGCAGTCCTTTTGCTTGATCTTTCTGTTAAATCGAAAATATTTATTAATCATAAAAATGAAAAACATAGCAAAACTATCATATACAATATATCGAAAAGAAGCAAAGACACGAATTTTCGTAATTTTGATATGTGTAAAAATGGACTGGTTGGTAACGGGTCAATTTTTTTTTTTTTTTTTTTTGAACTTTTACTAAAAAGAGTTTTTTTGCATTTAACTCTTGACCCATTATATTTGAGCCGTTCCTTGTTTAGTTAAACCCATTAGCTTAACCCGTTAAATCGGTTAAAATAAAACATAACCCAAATCCAACAATATTTAGAGGATATACAGAACATGTGACCAAATCCACCCAAGGTTTTGATGGGCCAAACATTTCAGGCCAAATTACACTATTTGGGCCTCAAATTTCAAATTACCCAAATTTGACATTTTGTCCATACTTGCCAAAAATAGCAACATATGATTATGATGTAAGCATGCAAATTATTCTTTTACATGATAGAAAACATTCTTTAAAACACTTCTCATCTAAAACTTATGTGTTTTTTAGTATCTTGCATCATATTACTTTAATTAACATTTTTATTTTGAAGTTATGATCATGTAAAATAAAAAGCTTTCAAGAGGGTGTTTGTGAACGTGTGGCTTATTAACATTTCGACTTATGTTTCATAAGTCCGGATTTTCCGGCTTATGTAACCATTTATGGGCTTATTACTGTTTATTATGTCATAATACACTGTAATAAGCACATAAACGGTTATATAAGTCGGAAAATCCGGACTTATGAAACAACAATAAGTCATAAATCGTTTATATAAGCCAAAACAAACACCCACTAAGTTGATTAGTGGTCCAAAAGCAATAAATACATAAATAGCCTAAAACTAAACACACCTGTTTTTTTACTTTTCTTGATGGTGAAAACTTCTTTTTCAGATAAATTACTCCTCCTACCTGAAAAGAAAAACCAATTTGAAGTAACTTGAGTATTTAAAGTTATCAACAAGTCTTTAGCCTATCAGTATGTACGTAACTCATCAACCAAAAGATTGTAAGTTCAAGTCCGGTCACGGGACATGTTATTTCATCACACCCAACAAAAAGAAGGTATTTACTTTACGAGATTAAATGGCAAATCTTGAATAGTTGAAAATGTGAATAAATTTACCTCCATAATTGAAATCATCTGCATGAAAGTCTTGACCTTTATTCTTGACATTAAACCATTTCTTGAGTTTTTTAGGCCATGAAACCTTCAAAATCATAAAAAAAAAAGAGTCAAACTCTTTAAAACATTTATATAATTTATAAAAATAGCAATAAAACATAGTTTGATAGAAAGAAAAACCTTATTATTCTTGCAAACTTCATCTCTCATTGTTCTAAAACCTCATAAATATAAACACTCACAAATTAAATCTTTTTTTTTCAAATGATAAAAGATTGAATTTATATTAATACCCACAAAATAAATCAGAAAAAAAAACAATGGGTAGTTGAGCAAAATGTCAAATATAAAGTAAAAATTCATAAAAATGAATCTCTTTTTTTTCTTCAAATGAATAAAAGATTGAATTTTTATAAATACCCACAAATTAAATTACAAAACATTCAATGGGTAGTTGACCAAAATGTTTAAAAAAAAAATTACAAAATAAATAAAAGAAATATGAAAATGAGGCTAAAGTGTATTGTTAGGATTGTTGAAACTTAAGCTATAAATAGGAGAAAAAAGTTGCAGATTTTCTGCATTTTGGTTTTGTGAAATGAAAACAGAGGGAAGCCTCAAAATTGAGTTTTCTTGTTTTTTACACCTATTTGTTGGTTTTGTTTTGTTGGGAAAAGAGGGAGAATGATGGCAAATTAAAAGGGAAAAATGTTTTTAAGTGAATATCATGTAATCATGTAGAGAAGATAGTTAGATATAAGAGAAGGGTAAGAAGGACAATAAATTTGAAAAAAAAAAGAAAATTTAATCTAAATATTGTGGTATTGATTATTCACAATTTTAGTCCCTCAATTAGAGTGTTTATTATGTTTTAATTTTTTTTAAAATTTCTCATTCGTACATAGCTTGAGGTATTTAGATATCAAAGTGATTATTAATTTTTAATAATATATTAGATTTAGAACGTAAGAATTTACAAAGTGACAGAAGGCAAGCGGGCAACAAGTTGCGCCGCTAACCCTTTTTGGATTGCAAAGCCAATACGTTTAAAAACTACATCAAAACGTCTAGAAGTCATAACATTGCTATGCATAACCCGTTGAAATCGACTGAGTAGCTCTACCGCCTCCGGTGCAAGGAAACCGAAGGTATCAAAAGCAAAGGGAATAAACACGTGCTGATTTTCAATGCATGCTTTCTCGTGTTTTGTCACTTTGCCTGAAGCGGCCTTCAAAGCAGCCTCACCCGCTGTAAAACCGCTACTACGTAACCCCACGAGAGGAGAAACCCCGGTCAGATCCACACACGCATGTTTCCCTCCAACCCATCCAAAAACCAAAACGTCGGCCGGTCTAAGTGTAGATCTTCCATCCGACGGGTCTGTTAAAAAGTTTACAGGTGCTTCTTTCTTGGCGGAGATCCCGGCACGTCTACATATGTCAAAGAGGTCGTCTCTAACCATATCGTGTCGGTATTTGAATCCCGGGAGCTCTTTACAATGAACCGCGTGTTCCCCAAAGGAATCCAAACATGCCTTGCGACAAACAGGGCATATCGCATCAACCGGGAATAATGGAATCATAAGACGATACTTAAGAATAGTGCGATATTCCACCAGTGACATATGTTGACCAAGCCCGTCTATGGGAATAGCTAGTAGAAAATCCTGAGCATGTGGTGCGCGTAGACACTCAAAAACCGCTTTCTGCCTCATAGTCATGTCAAAGTGAACTTCCATATTCTTGACCAAATCGCTAAAAAGGACATTCGCCAGTGTTTGTTGGGGTTTACAGGGGACGGTGTCCTTATTAGTGAACCCACTAAAATCAAAGCTTGGAAGCGTTTCACGAAGACGAGCCGAAGCAGAAACATAATCATCATCCATACCACATATGCCACTGTCACGTAATATGTGGTCTTGTAGCACCCAAGATTGGGCCCTCGAGGCTACAAAAGCATATGAGGAAACCAATTTTGCCGAGTACAAACCCAAACCACCAAATCGAATCGATAAAGACGCAAGTCGCCACTGTAAGTCTCCAAAGAATGGTCCACCACAAACCACTATTAATTAGATAAACAATCAAGAAAAAGTATTTTCAAACACCGCCTAATATACGCGGTCTTGTGTTTTATTATGCCAAACATATGTGATAGTTGATAACATTTTGTTATTCATACTAGATTATTGCCCCGCGATAACGCGAACAAAGATAAATATTGAATTTCATGTAGATTTTACGTTATTATGAGAAGACAATGTTATACGTATAATAATATATATACATCTGTGTTTTACTTGTTGTTTATAGTTATAATAACATATGCACTTTTACGTTTATACATATGTTTTGATATTTTATATTAGAAGATTTTAGAATAACAATAAGGTATTGAGCGATTTTATAAATAATTAAAATTAAGTTTTTATCTGAGTTGAGATGAAATGAAAAAAGTAATGTAATTATATGTTGTAAGAGGGTGTAAAGTGAAAATAGTCTTTGATGACATCATCAATCTGATCTAACGGTTGAAATCAAATAAGTTAACTCATCCAATGGACCTTACTTCGCCATGTAACATTTAAGGCCTCTATTTTATTATATATTAAAGACATGACACATACAAGTAAAATGAAACCAACTCATTCGTAATTAGATTAAAATTGTTTTGTTTTGCAAATGTAGGACTTTCAATTACATACAAGTTTCTTTTGGAAATATTAAATAAGTGATTTAATAGATTCTCAACTTCAAGATTATTCTTTTGAGATAGATGCATTTGTACTTGGAATGGTTATTGGGAAGTTAAGTATGCAATATGAAGTAGATTTTTATTATTGCATGCCTCTCCTAAAGTGTCCAATTTATAGAAACTTGATTTCCTTATAAAGTTCATGCATGAAGAATGAGTGTTGGGTCAACATAGTTTTGGGGTTTTGGGAGATTTCATAGGTGCAGTTTCCTTAAATCTATCACTTTCTAATTAAAGAATGCAACAATTTATGCATCTTGCTTACCACTCACCATTTGTTCAAGACATTTGTCTTTATTGAACTATAACCAATGCATGGTCCCAACCAACATGACAACTTGTGATCACTACAAGTTCATGATCCGTTTCAAGAGTTATAACAACTAAGGTTAATGCGATATCGATCCTTAGTGTCTAAAATACATGATGCTAAAACGTTTCTATCAATAATAGTATATTTCCCAAATCTTGACCAATATTGATCCTCAAGCACCAACAAGGGCGGATCTAGCTAGAAGTTAGGGCTAGCTATGGTTATCTCTTGATGACACGTTTTTATAGTGAAATAGATTTTAAAAACTGTTTGTAATATGTTTAACTTTACGAGTTTTATAAAATTACTTGTTTCTTATATCTCTCACTTTTGATTCTAGATTTATCATAAAGCACCGAGATCTTTTAGAGGTTTGCTATTAATCGTTGTTTGTGTTGTAATATCCTTTTGTTTTACCTAAGCTAGTTAAGACTAAAGTTAAATCTTGGATTAAGCTAATGGATAGTTTCAAAAAGCATAATCATGGTGCATGTGTGAGAATGTATTTTGTCCCTTGAACATCTTTTTAAGTATATCATTTAAAGTACAAAAGTTATAAATAAATCAGTTTAAAATACATAAACTAAATATTATATAATGATCATTGATTCTCTGCTACTTTTTAAACACATGTGTGGCTTCATATTTATTTGTTTTCTCTAAATAAATGGGAATCCTCCAACAAACCCTCTCATGTATCCCACTACTTTTCTACTTCCCTATTTTAATAAGTTTATGTTATGATATTTGATTTTGTTAATGAAAACTCTATTAATTGTATTTAAAAAGTTATTATATTTGTAATTAATTATAATTATATTAATAAGGAATGATTTTCTAATTACAATGATGATTTATATATATATAAAAAAGAATATATAGCATGTAAGAATTTGAGTAATCTCTTTGTTTAAAATTACGATTTTCAATCATAAAGTCCAAAAATAACATAGATACTCATTATAGTTTGTTATTCGTTACATTTCATGTTTCGTATAAAATTTTAAGTGACTTGTCACATAAATGATTTGTGTGTTGTCTAAAATTTGGATCATCTATGCAACAAGTTTTATATTATAATAACTTTTCATTTAAAAAGAAATTAATTTGCTAAGTTATTAGCATTTTTCCTATAGTATTATATGTTCTTCAAGAAATGTTCTATTTTATCTTAGTTGTACCAAGAGTCCAAGACAACAAATCAACTAATAAAATCATTTTTATTCCCATTTGTCATTATGTCACTTGCACTTTAAACGTTGCATAATAATTTGATTAGTAAGTTTGATGTTGTAGATCACCTTCCTATTGATTATTAAAATCTTAATATATTGTGATTGTTATGTTACATTTAACCTTGTATAACACTTTAAATTCAAAGTGTTCATTATTTATTAGGTTAGGTATGTTTATAGATTCCCAATCTATTATATTAACTTCATTTGGTGAAGGGGGTGTGGATTTATTGAAAATTTAAAATTTATATAAGTTATGATGAGTGTACTTTTTACTTACCGCGACTTCATTCTCTAGCAATGTGCGTTAATAACTGGATTAAATCTATAAGTTATGTAGTTAAATCTTTTTTACTTATCGTGACTTCATTCTCTAGCAATGTCTGTTAATAACTGGATTAAGTCTATAAGTTATGTAGTTAAATCTCTTTTACTTATCGCGACTTCATTCTCTAGCAATGACGGTTAATAACCGGATTAAATCTATATGTTATATAGTTGAATCTCTTTTTTTTGAAGAACATGGACAAACAAAAAGTTAGGACAAAGATAAGTTTTGCATAACATTGTGTTGTCACCAAAATTGAATGCAATAGAAGTCAATTGTATTATGATGATTTGATGAATATGGCATTGGCCATATATAATGTGGATGCCACATTATGGTTCATTTTCATTTGGTTCAAATTTAATTGACATTCACCATCATCCACTACAATTTTATCTAATTTTGTTTGTCTCATTGGTATGAGATTGTTTTTCCCTAGGGGAGGTCTTAGATTCGAGCCTCCCTCTGGGGGTTTCTCCTTTCCTGAATATTAGGTGATAACTAACTTTATACTGCCCAATTGGATGTCGAGAATTCAATCTTTCATGAAATAAAGGTTCAATATTTTCAAGTCATTCTTAGTAAGTATTAATCACTTGATATAATTAAGATTAGTTTGTTTCTATACATTTTAGTTGATAAAAATATATTCGATCGTTAATATATCTATCTTCTATTATTCCTCAGTAAGTATATAATGAAATGTTTCATATTAGCTGTAATGTATCTATGCAATGGAAGTTCAATGCATCTTCATGGGCAACATTTATCTTCTTAGACAAGTCATCGTCAAAGAATTATTGTCGTTATTACCACAAATTTATTTCAACGTCTTATTTTGCATTGTTTTATCCGTTTTACAAATATTGAAGACTAAAGTTTTTCTCTTCACGGATTCATGTTTAGTCGTACCTTTGAACCAATAAATCGTAAACAATAATTGTAACTTACACTTACAATTATTAACTTTTTTTTTTTGTCACAATCACCTAGCGGACATAATAAATATGGAACTTGAGATGGTGTAAAATTCAAATGAGAATAAATAGTAGCAGGTGAGAAGGAGGTGGGGTTGGGGTAAGAGTTGATGGTCCAAAACCTAATAAATTACTCAAACTTTTTTTTTTTTTTTTGAAACGGCAACTCCTGCGGGCCAGTAATGGAGTAACATCGTGCCACCATTACCAGCCACCCCCTCAATGCCCACCAAAGAGGAAACCCTCTGGAGAGGCTCGAACTCGAGACCTCTCCTTCACCAGGAAAACCCCTTACCAACCAGGCAGAACCGGATTGGCAAATTACTCAAACTATAGAGAGGACCATTTGGCCAAATTAAAATGAGTCATAACTCATACATTTATAATTCATAATCTACCAAAGGGCAAAATGAAATTCAAGGAAATTGTTAGTAATAGAGGGTCTAACACGCATCAGGGAGGGTTATCGGTCGGTTTTACAACTAATATAGAGAGATAAATTACGTTACAAAATAAACAAAAGATATAGAACAAGGTTTGAACCATTAAATCATGTCATATGAGAATCCCTTTCCTTAAAGCATTTGACTAGTAAATGTATGTAACTTGAGTATTTGATTTTATGGTCAAAAGTTATATATGTTGAAATTTCAATTTATTGCTTAAAACAAGGAAAAACACACCTTAATGTGGTAACCATACTAAAGATAGTTGACTCATCATTGGAGCTATCCTTGTTCAAGTGAATTTTCTATCTTGTTGGATAACGGGTTAAAATATATAATTTTGTTAAACACAAATCAAAATGTGTTTAGTTGACGTGTCGATATTATCCGTCAATTTTATTGACTTTTTTATGATCAAAGTATTTCATATGATTACAAAAATCATCTTATTGAAGTATTATGTTTTGTCAAGGTTAATGTAAACATTTCAATACAGCAATGTATCCATTCAACATGTCTTTTTACCGACTAAATGTAGGACCGATTTTGAGACCTTTGCTTCGGTCCCAAACTATTTGTAATAAGTCTCGAGCTGGTCCCAAAATTGAGTGACAGCTTCACTCGTTTTGTTCATCTCTAGTAGCATATCAATATTTATATGATGAACAAGATACACTTCACTCTAATCAAACTAATTATCATTACTCGATATCAATCATTTCTTTTTCGTTTTTGGTAGGTATTATTTCTTCCTCATCGTGACAACGATTGACTATTGTGAAGTCTATTGTACAACGTTGTCATTAATGATCGAAAACTCCCTAAATTCAATTTTTTTTTGTTAGTTTTACATTTAATATGTTTATGGGATTTATTCTAGTACTCAATATGCATACATATGAACATATACAAAAAACTTATCCTAGATAAAAACCTGAGTTTGGGGCACCCATTGGGACCTAAAGAAAACATGATTTAGCCCTACAACTGTTTCCGTTGCTTCGAAATGCATGTGGCCAATATGACATCAGTAAAGGAGAGGGATTAATGTATAATGTAATATTGTAGGATAAGATTGTGAATATACCGACTCTCGGATAATGTTTAACTCTTATGTACGGGGATGTTTGGGATTTGTGTTTTAAAACAGATTGTGAGATTTGAAAACGCGATAATAGGTATATAATAGGCTATCTTCTTAAACTATACGTTTCACCCCTAGTCCCCTAAGTTAGATAATCGTATTTCTTTATCTAAAATCAGTAACCAGACAATCTATTCATTATGGCAAATGGTCATGGGCGTGCATTATTATTGAACCAAAGAAGACGGTAACAAACGTTGCACTTGCACCCAAAAAGGCGTAATGAAACAGATGCAATGCTACAGAAAACTAGGATGATCGTCTCAAAATGTTGTACAATATGATTAAGGATTTACCCCTACTAACCTATATAAATATCATATTTATCCTTTTAAACTTGATAATATCATATTTACCCTTCTTAAATTCAAAAATATCAAATAAATCCAAATTAATAATTTATCGTAATTAAAACTCCAAAATCATTAGTAATCATCCAAAAATTAGTAAATCACTAATATACCTCTCTCATAAAGCCTTCAATCTGCACGTATGAAGCGTAAAATTTTGCCACAATATTTGACTTATTAGATTTAATAAATATTTGAGAAAATATGGTTACACATTTGGAAGCATCGACCAATACCACAACTCAACAACCAAAAAGAATCAACCAAATTAATAGGTAAGAAATATCCATAAATTTGAATCAAGTACAAAAACAATTTAAAACAGAGAAAACCGTTTTTATTATTAAAACATAGCAATATTTTAAACAACTGAAGCAACTAGTTTCGTAAAACTAAAGTTAATAATAGACCAAACCAAAATAAACCAAAAACAAAAACAGCTAATTTGGTGAAACAAAAGTTATCAACAGACCAAACAACAACCCAAAATAAACTAAAGCAACTAGTTTGATTTACTAATTTTTGGATAATTACTAATGATTTTGGAGTTTTAATTAGGATAAATTATTAATTTGGATTTATTTGATATTTTTGAATTTAAGAAGGGTAAATATGATATTATCAAGTTTAAAAGGATAAATATGATATTTATATAGGTTAGTAGGGGTAAATTTGAAATTCTCCCTATGATTAATATAATGTGTACATTCGAATATTTCTTCTAATCACAGTGTGTAACCCACATTTTAGAGTAAAATACTATGTTTCAAAATGATATCTTGACATACAAGGTGTTTTCATTATGCAAGAGACACTAACTAAAAGAAATCCGGTACCAAAAATAATACGATATGGACAAAGATCATGATTCTACATTATCTATACTATCTATAAAGCATATGACATATAAATCTTAATGTTAAAATTCAAGAAGGAAAAGACATAATTGCCCCTTATTTAATTATCAATAATCTATTTATGTTAATTTGCTAGCATTTTATTTTTTAATTTTTTATTATTCACTTATGAAAAAAAAAACCTTATTAAATTCAAACACAATAAATTTTCAATTTTTTTTCGAAAAAATATGACTAGAAAATAATGAAAAATCTAATTACTATTTATGACTCAAATGACTGATATATTATATACAATGTATATATTACAAAGTGAATGAGAAACTAACTAAATTATTATCACAATGTAATTTTTTCGTATTGCATACTTTTTCTCGTCTCAGCACGCACAGTCATTTTACTAGTTTAAAGAAAAGAAGAAAAATAGAAATTTAATTCATACATAGTTTTGAAAATTAAAGCATACAAAATTGGAGTCCAAATTACAATATTTGGGCCACCAATGGGTCAATCAATCGATGGTACTTTTAGGTAATTGGACCACCTAGACAAATTAAATATAAGGTTATGACAGTTCGAAGTTGACTCATTTTTCCTATAATTTTCTCGTTACCACGGTTTCATATCCCTTCGTCGTAAGTGCAGCTCTCACCGCATACGTCTTGCACAAAGACTCCTAAACTCATATAAGTCGGCGAATCTTGTAACTATTCATCATCAACATGCAATCAATCTAGTTCTGTAGAGTCGTTATAAACAACGCCTTCGCCAACACTTGGTACATGTTTGGCAAAAGGATTTCCTGAGCTTTTAGAACATGAAACTTTTTAGCTCAAAAAAACAATTTCTTGCAAAATAAAAGTTTTGATTGGTTGGTAAAACATTAAAAAGAAAAAAAGAAAAAAAGAAAAAAAAAAACTCTTAACTCTAATTCGTAAATAAAGAAAAATTAACTCTAATTCGTAAATAAAGCATCAACTCCAGTTCATATCTTTTAATACCATAAGTGTAAAACTTGACTACATACATGGAAGCAATAGTTTTATAAACGGTCTACGGTTAAGAACCAATAAAAATGCTGTCATCAGCTGCGTAAACCTACGAGTAATAGAGTTGCTTGACCTTCGCATAAGTGAAGAGGTACTTCATAAGTTATTTTCTACTTGTATATTACTCGAAAAGATCAGCCTTTCGTTTTACAACAAATACAAGACACTCGAGGTGAAAAGCCTCCGTTAACATTCTTTCTTTCTTAAGATCTGGAAACACTTACCTCAACATCAAGGAACTTCAAAATCAAGGTACAAAGTTTGAGCTCTTGTTTAACATTGCCCTTTGACATAGATGATTTGAGAATAAGGATTATGTATGCGGCTACAAATGTTCAAAAACTCACATTTGATACCGTTACTTGATGCCTTTTTTTCGATATGTTATCCCAAGTACGTAAAAGCACGTACTCCTGTTATGATTCCTACAGGCACAATTTACTTGCAAACTCTAATTGAAAGGAGGATGGCTAATCGAGTACTTGTTCATCATCAACTCACAAGTCACAACTCTAGAGCTATAGAAGTAAAGAGTAGTGATACATATACGAAAGATAAAAATGCTTGCCACCACTTAGTTTATTCTACATCTTTTAAGTCGTTAAACACTCATACAGCTTATCAACTAATTAGTACGATATCAAACAGCAAAAACTGATCATTCAAAACGCAATCTCAACTACGCTCTTTCTCATTTACAACTACATTATCATAACACTTTCGAGCTAATCGAATACATGGCAACTAATGCAAAGTCTCCACATTCGGGTCTCTTTCAACAAACACATCCGAAACAATAAGTTGCACCACCCCTCTATAAACACCAACCTTCCCTCTCACCCTCGTCGTAACGCCAACTTCAACCAACCCCGAAAACTCCTTAGCCGCTTCAGCAATTAGTCGAACACTTGGTGGGCAACTTCGAGAATAGTAAGGCGAAGTCAACTGGTTGAGCCAAAGAACACATGGGATAGTTCCGGTACCGTCGTCGATGGTGAACCGGAGGAATGTGTCCGGTTTGTGGTCTCGGCTGGTGATAATATCGACGGTTTCGATACGGGTAATGGGGAGAGTGGAGTTACGGAGGAGGGTGGTGGTGGGGTGGGTGGGTGGGTGATGGGGTGAGGGATAAGAAGTCTGAAACTAAGAGTTTTATGTGAGTGTTGAGCTGAGCTTCCATTGCCGGAAAGTTTCGCCGTCGTTTATGGCGAAATCGGTTGCCGGGAAAGTATTGTTTGAAAGTGTTTGAGTTTGGTCTTTTTGACAGCTTTTAATTATATAATTTTCAAATACACTTATTTTTATGGATTTTGCTATATATAGTCTCGAACCGAACATGTTCTAAAAAAGGTTTGAGTGTGAATAATTGAATCGTAAATAAATCAATATCGCGTATCATTAAACTAATCGTCTATCTGAATTCTTTATACATAACCCCGAAAGATATAGTTAGCAAACTTTTATTTAATTTGTCAAACAAACTTTTCTAAATAGATTATGACAAGTTAAATGGATATCAATGGGGTACATACAATAAAAACACTTATATGTGCTAAACATAGTATTAGAATCGTGATTTGGTATTGATTCATCCGAATAAGTTTTATGACAAAATCGGACCGTACTTGATCAACAAGTATTCTGTTATGTTTGATCAGTTTAGAGAGAGAAAGTTAATCTAGAGAGAGAAATGAGATTTAGCATTGAGCTTCAAAAGTTACATTAATCACACTCACACTCATATAAATAGGAGTGTGGGCTTTACAAAAACTTCTTAGTTATTATAATTATGCCCCTAATAACAAATATAAATAAAATGTTATGAATATTCTATTTCTAACAATTCCCCCTTATTTTTAGTTGTTCACAATCTAAAATATTTGTCTTGTAGCATCTTTCTTGGTCGAATGACTTCTATTCGTGTATGTTGAAATGCGGGTTGAATCCTCTCTTATTCGTGTATGTTGAAATCCTATTCGTGTCCGAGTAAACCCAAATCGTGTTCGAGTACACAAAATTTTTGTCCTAGTAAATTACCGTGGTCAAACCAGCTAAAAACCATTCGTGTCAAGATTTTCTATTCGTCCCAACACTTGTAAAAATTTTGAACTTGAAACTAGTCTAATACTCATATTCGAATCACTCTAGTCGAATCATTTCTGGTCGAATGATACATTTTTCACTCGAATAATCAATTCGATTCCAAAACTAACTAACACGAATAATCACCCATTCGAATAACCTTCACAAGAATCAAAATTATACTAACACGAATAACCATCCATTCGAATTAGCTTCACTCGAATCAAAATTGCACTAACACGAATTGTAATCCCGTTCGAATAAACTTCACACGAATCCAAATTGTACTAACACGAATTAAAAACCTATTCGTCTCAGTGTATTTTTCAGTCAAATCTATCCTATTCGAATGCTTCCTAGTCGAATCAATTCTATTTGTGTGTATTCTAGTCGAATTCCTAGTCGAACAAGGTGTTTTCGAGCACCCTGCTTTGATACCAATTGCAAGGTTTGATCAGTTTAGAAAGAGAAAGTTAATCTAGAGAGAGAAAGTAGATTTAGTATTATGTTCCAAAAGTTACATTAAACACACCACACACTACTATTTATAGGAGTGTGGGGGTTTTACAAAGACTTCTTACTATTACAATTATTCCGCTTATAACAAATACAAATACAACATTATAAATATTTTATTTCTAACACAAACATGAGGCACATATATTGGCCTTTAAAGGCTAGACAGTTATTAATGTCATTACAAGGATGTTTTCATCATTTCACAAAAAAGTACAAGCTAGTAAACATCAATAGAACATTTTTTTTTTACATTAGTATTCAAGTAAAGAAAACATGGGAAAAATAATGAAAACAAATTTGAATCGTCTCATAAACTCGTGATTATACAATCTTGTTACAGATTAAATACCAAACCAACATCTATTCTTTCGAATCAGAGTCAGAACTCTTCTTTTGGCATTTGTTCTTGATCCATTTGATCCCATTCGTCGTCCCATTTTTAATTTTCTTAGCTCCTTCTTTCGCTACTGAATTCGCTTTATCAAATGGCTTTAAGCCCTTCTTCTTGCTATCATTTTCCGTCTTCACGTCGACCTTTTCTTCTTCAATAGCACCAATCCCACCAGCACCCCATTGATCTGCCCAACTTGATCCTTCACTAGCCATGTCTTATGATCCCTACACTTCAAAACATGAAAATAAAGGAATTAACAACTTCGTTATATCGTATCGAATACAAATAATATGTAGACATAAAAGATGATCAAGTACTATAAAGATCAATAACAAAGAACGACATGCTTGCAACTATACATAGAGAGAGAGGGGTACCTTGATGGAGTGAATAAAACTTAGAAAATAAGTTTGTGGCAAACCAATGAGAGATTTGTTTGGCCTAGCTTTTATAAAAAATATATATAATAATAAATATATAAAATAATTCAAAGAACATGTGGGTAGCTAGGCTGTCCAAGAAAAGATGCCAACTATCTTTGTTAGAGTTGGGTTACCATCAAATGAAGTAATATCTCATTGGCATTTTTTTTATATTTTGTATTTTTATGTATAAAACAAGTGCTTTTAGTTTTGAATATAATTAAAATTTAAAATGATAACTTAAATAAGAAATGTATGTATTTTGCATTCTATTCTATTTTATTAATAACTATGGGAATTTGAAATACAAAATTTCAATTTGGATTAACTTTTAAAACTGTTAACCAACGAGTTAACATTGTTAACGAACGAGGGGTTACTTGCGACCTTGCGTATTCCAAAAGCTTTTAACATTTCAAATACACAATTCCAATATGGAATAAAATTTTATAACTGTTAAAATTAGAAAACAACTCATCGTTTGTTATGTTTGGGGAATACACGTGTCTGTAAATTATAAGTACAATTAACACGTGTTTATTCCCTTTGCTTTTGATACCTTCGGTTTTCTTGCACCGGAGGCGGTAGAGCTACTCAGTCGATTTCAACGGGTTATGCATAGCAATGTTATGACTCCTAGACGTTTTGATGTAGTTTTTAAACGTATTGGTTTTGCAATCCAAAAAGGGTTAGCGGCACAGCTTGTTGCCCGCTTGCCTTCTGTCACTTTGTAAATTCTTACGTTCTAAATCTAATAAAAGATAAACAGTAAATTAGTCTCTATTTGTTACAACACCTTAAACCAACTCATAAACTAAAACACGACTCCATTGAGCCAATCGACGATTTTCTCTTATTTTCCCATACGAAGTAAATCTTTGACCTTCATGACAAGAATGATATGTAAAATATAAATTATTTATATCCGGGAAATATAATCAAATTTTGATAACATTTTATTTTTTCATATTAAGATGAATGTTAAACTTATAAGGTAATATTACATTTAATTTTGACATTAAAAATGGGACTTGTACGTGTCGATAATGCACTCCATGGGACTGCCTTAAGGCTTCATGTTACCTAAAGCCTAAAAAAAAAACTTGTGTTTAGTCTTATTTAAATATAAAAGTTATTTTAATACTTTTTCGTTGATGTATGCAATCTTCACTACTTCAAAGATATTTTTTACTCATTTAACAATTTGATATAACTTTTTTTAAATATATCGATTAGAATATAGAAGGAAAAAGAATTTTATGGCCTAAAGTCTTTGCTTTATTGGTTTTATTAGATTATTGTTTCGTGATAATATAGATAAATATAGGCAAAAATTAAATCGCAAATTTATGTTTATGTACATGTTCTTTTAAGATATTATAAGAACATAATGTTATACTTATACATAATAACTAGTTTATTTTCTGCGTATGCGTGAAAATTTTTATCGAGAAAAATATAACAATATGATAAGTTTTTTAGAGATCATTGTGTATTAGTAAAAAGATTGAAAATATTAGTTGTGATTATGTTTATATGTACGTGTTTTCAACTTTAATTTTAAATTCGAATACGCAGAGAAACCTATCGAAAATAATACAGTAATAACATACTTAAGTATTAGGTTGAGTGGTGTTTAAAAGTTTATGAGAGTATTTCATTTTTCTAAGTTTTGAAGGTGGGTGATTAGGGTCTATTTTGACGATTATACTCTATCAAAATTTAGATTTTATGTCATGTTTTGGGTTAGATCATTTTCGTGGTAGTAGATCTTTGATGAATTTTATAAAATTTTGTTATATTTAATGGTTAAAATCTTAGGCGTCAAATTAAAGAGTTTAACAATATTTGGTATAATTTTCTATACTCATCCAATATATAATCGGATTACCGTTAAAAAAAAAACTAGAAAACATTATTTACATAGAAAATCATATTTTAAAACAACATAAAATATATTGTTAAATATTATGTTGTTTTGATTATCAATATGTGAACTAATTTTCTTTTAATATGGATTGAAGTGTTCTATTAAATATTATATAGTTTAATATATGGACATATGTCTCACTTCAACTACACCTTTAAATTAGTAAGTCGAAGGGTTAAAATTGAATTTAAAAATAGAAGGATAAAAATGAAAATAAATTTTCATTTAAGGGTTGAAATTTAATTTTCAAATCCATATATTCGTAGAGGGTTTGTCATAATGTATTTTTTTAGTATATATATTATAGATTATACATAATATATATATATATATATATATATATATATATATATATATATATATATATATATATATATATATATGGGTTCTTGTAAAAAGTGTTAAATTTGTAAAAAATTGAAGAAAGATTGTGAGAGTGACATATGGCAAGTTTGCTTTTTTTTTTCAATAAAAAAGTAATATTTTTAATAAAATAGATATTTAAAAAAAAAATCGATTTTTTTTTTTGGCTCGAAAAAATATATGATACACATTTATGATACATAACTATGATGAACATTTTATGTGTGCATGATAGTTAAATATCATAATTTTATGAACATTTTATGACGTGGCAGATGACGTTATAAAAAAAAAATTCAAATTTTTTCTTTTTTCCCAAAAATATTTTTTTTTTTTCGATTTTTTTTTTCAAATAAACAAATATTATTTTTTTTAATATTTTTTTATTAAATAATAAAAAAATTATTTTTTTTTTCCAAATTTGCCACATGTCACTCGCACAATGCTTTCTCAACTTTTTACAAATTTCAAACTTTTTATTTGTTCCTACTTTTTTTTATATATATATATATATATATATATATATATATATATTTATAGTTATAATATTTTATATTAGTATATTTTAAAATAATTATCAGATAAATCATAGTCTAAATTCAATTAAATATAAATTAACAAAATTTTAGACACGCATGTTAATCGTATCATCAAAATATACTAAAATATTATCATCATCTTTTCTAGTTTTTATTTCTTTTTGAAAGATTAGCCACCAAATTTAGACACGCATGTTAATCGTATAAATTATTATTCAGTGAAAGATAGTCTTTCTTTCGTAAGCAGTGACATATCAACATTTTGTTGTATATAGATACGAATTACCCTCACTATACTAATTCACTTATTCACATCAATCCGATTCGATCCGATCCATCTTTGTTCACATTAATTTGATTCTTAATAATGGAGAGTTCTGGTAATGATGTGATACTGTTAGGCTTCTGGCCTAGCTCGTGGGGCACAAGGGTCCGAATAGCTCTTGCCGAAAAAGGTGTCCCCTACGAGTATAGAGAAGAGAACTTGCCAAATAAAAGCGAACTCCTCCTTCAAATGAACGCGGTTAACAAAAAAGTCCCGGTTCTCATTCATAACGGTAAACCTGTTTGTGAATCCAGTGTCATTGTTCAGTACATCGATGAGACTTGGCAAGACGAGTCTCCATCATTGTTGCCTTCTGATCCTTATCTTAAAGCTCAAGCAAGGTTTTGGGCCGACTTCGTTGACAAGAAGGTAGGGGTATTTTTGTCATTTTACCTTTTTATTTATTTTGGGACGGACGTAGTAATACCTAGAGTATATAGCGTGAATTATTACACTCTCCAACAAATAAATTCTACCACTTAAAAAGTTTTTAAAGTATGAAAAGATTCGCAATAATTTTGGGACGGACATAGTAATAAACTAATAATATTTAGAGTCAATTGCGTGAATAGTTAGAAATTATGTCAAACCTTTTTTAATCTCTAGCAGGCCCGACCCATAGAGGTGCGGGAAGGGCTAGCGCACAAGATCGAAGTTTGAAAGGGGCCTAAAATTTTGGAAAAAAATTATTATAGTTTTATCTTTTTAGTTATTATGTAAGAGACTCATTTTCGTATTTCGTATGGGGCATCCGAATTTTCGGAACCGACCTTGTACTCTGTAGGTGGTATGTGGACTACCAAATATTTTTCTAATAGTCATATCATTTAGTTTGAAATTTTTTTATTTTAGACATTGGTCTAGTTATCGTTATTGTTACACTTTAGAGAATAAAAATGTTTAATGTAAACTTTAAGACTTTTAGTATTTTCCGACTTTTGTAACTTATGACTTATGATACCAACCTTTTGTTACAGATACATAGTGGTGGGAAGGGTATATTGAACACGAAAGGAGAAGAACAAAAAGTAGCAAAGAAAGAATTCATAGATTTGTTAAAGGTGATAGAAGGGCAGCTCGGTGAGAAGCCATTTTTGATAGGGGAGAGCTTTGGGTATGCGGATATTGCACTCATACCCTTTAGTTGCTGGTTTTATTCGTTAAATACGATTGGAAATATGAGTATCGAGAAAGAATGTCCGAAGTTGGTTACATGGGTTAAAAGATGCATGGAAAGAGAGAGTGTGTCCAAGTCTATTCCTGATTCACATAAGTTTTACGAGTTTTTGTTGGCAAGGCATAAGAAACAAGGCCACTATTAGTATTTAGTAAGTAATATGAGTGATTTATAATGTAATAATTAATAAAGGACACACACTTATGTTCTTTTTGTTGGTTTAGTTTTAGGTATGGTATTAAATAATTGTTTTAAATGTAACGTAAGTTTTTTTTTTTTTTTTTTTTTTTTTAAAGAAATACATTCAAGTCTTTGTTACGTGGTGGAATGGCTTAAAAACCAATCTTACATGATTTCCTATAGACAATGTTCGTTAGTGGCAAAACGGTCAAAGAGACCCGATTTATATGAGAAAATATGATTTCTTTATGTAGAGATCGGTTTTTGTGATAAAAACAATTCTAAAAAGTCATTGAAGATGATCTATAACTTTAACATTTTTATAAAACTTCCTTAAAACTAAGAGTAAATGTGAGAAAAAGTGCATTCGAAGTTTTTATGAGCAACTTGTGGTTTATTTTTTATTTCTGATCAAAGTAAAATGACTAAATTATTAATGTGTCTATCAATTTGATTAAAATGACGAAATGTAAACCGAAAGCTTTCTAGAAAATACGAGCACACTTTGGAAGTCATAGGAACTAGGATTAAAATTCCGCCAAATCCCGTTTTTTCCTTTGGCAATTTACTCCTTATTTTATAAAATTATAAATAGTTTTTTTTTCTTTCTAAATCCTGATTTGTAACTGCAATAAACTAAAATCCTGATTTGTAGGACGCATTTTCGTCTGTGATCTTTATTAGGTACAAATATGTTTTGCAAACTAAAAATGAATCATTTAATATTTTAGATTTATACATTAAACTATATAATATGATTTGTTAATATTTATCGTTTTCTACGTTACAGTTTCAAAAATATTTTCTTTAGGCTATGCGGAGTGGTGAGTGATGATGTGGAGTGATAGAAGTTTTTTTTAGGAGAGAGAATGTGATTTGTAGGAAAGAGAGTGCGATTTTAGGAAAGAGGGTGTGATGATGTGGAGTGATAGAAAATGGGTGGAGTGGTGAGTGATGATGTGGAGTAATAGAGATTATTTTGTAATTTATAAACTTTTTTTTTTTTGTCCGTTATTACTCTCAAACGGTCATATGACCGTTTCTTTTTCGAAAACGCCAACCAATTGCTTGTGATGCAGACGACGCCTACCCCCATAACGCCTCATAACGCCCCCACCGGAGCGGTGTGAGGGCGTTATAAGTGGTGATTTGGCACAATAACGCCCCATTTTTGCACCACTCCGTCCAGTCTTATAATGAAAAAACCTTAGCTGACACATCAATCTTTCAATTGATTTACTAAAATGTCATTATGGAGTAATGACCATAGATTTCATTTCAAAGATTGGATCTAAAATATGTTTGGGATAACATAGAATGTCTCTCATACATAATGTACACCAAAAATATGTTATTCCAAACACTCACTTGGGTCACATGTAATCTTATATGGGAAACTCATTAAAAATTATGTTGTTTTGTGGTTTAAATGTTTTTCAACGTTTGATTTGTCCTATATTCATCAAGGGAGAGGCGATCCACAAAGTACAGGGTCATTGTTTATTATGAAGAAGTTATAAAAAGTTACATCGATAGATGCCTAGTAATAAAAAATAAAAAAAAACTTATATTGTTAAAAGACACGATTAATGAAGAAAAAGATGTGAATAGATAAAAACTTGTAAATTTAGTTTAATAAATATGATTAAAATTATATAGATTTGAAATTTTTTTAACAAAACCACATATTTTTCTTTATGAATTTCGCATTTAAACTTACATATATATATATACTAGATTATTGTCCCGCGATAGCGCGGAAAAAAATAAAAATTGAATTGTAAACTTTATGTTTATGTAGATTTTAGGTTATTATAAAAAGACAATGTTATACGTATAATAACATATATATACCTTTACGTTTATACACATGTTGTTTATAGTTATAATAACATAAACACTTTTACGTTTATATACATGTTTTAATATTTTTTATTAGGAGATTTTAAATAAAAATAATGTAAATCATAGTTCAAATTGAGTGAATTTTTTTTAAGTAAATTTGAATTTTGTTTTTATTTAAGTAGAGATTGAAATTAAAGAGATAATGTAATTATGTTTTGTAAAAGGGTGTAAAATGAAAATAGTGTTTGATGACATCATCAATTTGATCTAACGGTTGAAATCAAATAATTTAACCCATCTAAGGGTCTTTGCTTCGCCATGTGGCATTTAAGGCAACACCCGATTCATAAATAGGGTCGGGTTTCGGATAGAATAGTTCCAGTTTGTCGGGTTTCGGGTTTGACCCGATTGACCCGAAAATTACCGTCGAACTATATTTTAATCCAAAGGCATATGATATATATAAGCTAGAAGTCTGAAAGAGTTTCATACATGAAGCGATGTGGGACAAAGTAGGAAAAACTAAAGACATATGATATATATATGCTAGAAGTATGAAAAAGTTTCATACCTGAAGCGATGTGGGACAACTAAAATGAAAATAGTGTTTGATGACATCATCAATTTGATCTAACGGTTGAAATCAAATAAGTTAACCCATCTAAGGGTCCTTACTTCGCCATGTGGCATTTAAGGGCCTCTCTTCTATAATATTATATTAAAGATATATATAACAGCCTTCATATTCATTTTTCGAAATGAAAAAACACAAACCGAAATACTATGAGCTCTTGAGAAAAAAGAGTGAAAAAACCTAAACAAAAATCAATTTCACATTTGAGCTACGATCGTTCTCTGAATTCCGGCATACTTCCGGCGACCGTAATCCTTCCTTCCGGCTATAATTCCTCAAGGTATCTCCATCTTCATATCTGTACTGATTCCCTAATTTTAATTATTAGTTTAACTACTTATGAAACCCTAATTTACTCCATATAAAAATAATCAATCCCCAAAATTACACCTATATATAAATAAGAGGCTAAACCAGGATTTCATATTAACGGGTCCGTTATGTATTATTGTAAAAACATATAAAACATATGTTATTTAAGGGGGTCCCAAGTACCATTCAGTCCCCTTGTCTCCGCCACTATAGATATTAATGTTAATTTAACCTAATAACAAACACAATTGAATTACTCAATTAAGTGAAATTAAATCATTCGCGATGTATCTGAATTACCTCGTAGTTTTGTATTGACCTATTTATTTTATGTTAAATTAGTTATGAAGGTGTGAAACGATATTGCTAAGCGTATATTCTCGAATTGATCATGCTTGCATTACGTCGAGAGACATCTCTTTACCTGGTTTACTTAAAGTAGTTGTATCAACATATTGCTAAGCGTATATTCTCGAATTGTTTAGTTCAGATAAAAGTTTATATATTTGAGAAAAGCTGTCTGCTACATTATAAAATTTGTCTGGAAAACCATAAAACCGTTATCTTTTTATGGAACGAATAATTTTGACCTTTTTTTAGGCTTGATGCCCCCCTGTTAAGTGTTTACTCTTTTGGCGTATGGTTTGATGTTTGTCTTGAGGAATTGAAACATAGAAAGAAGCTGTTTCTGTATTAGAATTTGGATATAACTGTGTGCTTTCTTCTTTGATTTTCGATCGATTTTTATCTGAATATCTTATTTTGTTACTGTGCTGTTTGAAGTGATACGTCATGAAAAAAATGATGCCATGGAGTGACAACGATAGCGATTCTGATGAGAGTTCAAGTCAGGATTCAGATGCCTCTGATAATGATCAAATTCAAAAGAAAAGCAAAACGATGAGTACCGGTGGATCATCATCTAAATCTAAAGGTAACATATTCGCTAGTTTTTGATATTTATATAAACATCAGATAATCTGTTTTGTGCTATTAAGAATCAGTTTTTAAGGTTTGGATAAAGAAATTATGCTTGTGAATAATCTGTTTCTGATAATCAATAATCAGTTTAACGATAACAAAAGTTTAATTGCTGGTTTTTAATCTATATATGTTCAACTCTTTTTAACTTTCATTTATGCAGTGAAACCCGCAAAGCTGAAAAGTAAAGGAATTGACTTCAAAGCATTAAGTCAACATGGCTACAGAGGTGGATTATCTGTCTTAAAAGTCCCTCCACCAAAAGAAGACGACAAAAACCGTGATTGGTCATGGTCAGACGGTAAAAAGAACCGTGCAGACAACGAAACTGAAGAAAGTTACCAAGATCGACAAAAAACACGAGCTATGCTACTCGAAGGCGAACAACTAGCACATACCCAAACCCAAAAAGAGCGAAATCTTTCTTTCGCTCAGAAGGAGAAGAGGAAAAGAGATAACGGACAGGCTAGTAGGGGGAAGAGTTATGTTGAAGAAGAGAAGAGATTGTTGAGGGAAAATGGTGTTTACTCTGGTTTTGATTCTTGATTTTACGCTACAAACTCGAAAACGAGATGAAATGTTGTGTATCTTAGACTTGTACTAATGGCATTTGTATGTGTTACATGTTTCTTAATATCACAAATATCATTGAAGTGGTTCGTTTAAGTTTCGTTCGGTTAACTTTCTTTATTAACGAATCAAACTTGAAACATATTACGTAACATGGATCATATATAAGGGCAAAACTAACATAATTAAGATTCAGATTAGTGCTTGACATCATTCGATTACAACAGAAAGTACATTTGTAACAAAACCAAGATGGCTCAGCCACAGGTCCAAAGCTATTCGTATTAAACATGAAAGTGCAAAGCTCATTCGTCTCTATATAGTATGAGTATCAAAGATCATGCTTGTTTTTTAACCTTTTTGTGGTGATCAAGCGTTGGATGTTGATCGGGTTGGAAGAGTTCTGCAAATGGCTTTAATTGTATTTGGAGTAGTTCTGCAACAACCTCCAACAAGTGATGCTCCTATCTCACACCATTTATTCACGAACGAAACAAAATCTACATCTGGGACTCCTGTGTTTTTCTGCGACAGAACATAGCAATAACATAAGAGGTGACATATAATCAAATATCTCCGGGAACGAAAATGAGTAGGTTGGCAGGTTATGTGACGGATAAAAACGGATTTGGGGTTAAAACAATACATTTTTAGTACGGGTCAGGTTCAGTTGCCTCGCAGACATTTGTGCAAATTTTTTACAAAAACAATTTAAACGCCTATTTGTGTAAAAGTTTAAATTGCAACAAGTTAAAGAAGACGACGACGAACTTACCACCCACTGTTTTATTTCAGCATCATAAGTTTCACCACTATTTGGATATATAAGTATCGGTTTACTTGTCACCTGAAAGATTATTAAGAGATAAAAAAAAAACATAACTTCAGCGTATAAAACGTTATTCTCTGCCCATCAAATGAGAAAAAAAAAATTAGTACCTTTTTTATAGATTTAATTAAACCACTGATAAATCTAGGAGGTGTACAGTTGATTCCTACAGCAACAACTTTCGGGCATAAATCAGCAATTGTCGCACATTCAGTCAACGAATCACCACTGACCACATTTACACCATCTTTGGAGTTAAAGGAAAACCATGCCGGAATTTGTATGCCTTCTTCAAGAAGCTCGGCGTAAGCCTGTTTAAGTACCAAAAATTATCAATACGAATCTCATTTAAACTATCAGTTGTCAAAAAATAAGTGGAGAGATGGGAGGGATAAAACTGGTTAGTTTTTAACCGGTTGAAACGGTAGGATTAGCCCCAAATACTTTTTGCCCATTTTTTTTTTATAAGCAATTAGTGAATAAAATATCATTTACTTATAATTTATTTTTATTAAGATTTATTTAGGAGATTTTACGTCTTTAAAATACACTTACTGCTACTTTTGACCCGTTTGACCTGTTAGAGATAAACATTACCCGAATCGACCCATTCATAACTTAATGGTCAACTGATTCACTAAAGTTTATGGTTTGATAGAGACACAAATAAAGATTTGGGAAGATAGTCAAAGATTTTTTCCAGACCTGTGCTTCAAGCTTGTTTGGCACTGTTTCAAATGCGATTAAGTCAGCGCCAGATTCGGCTAAAACTTGAACTCTTCTTCGGTGAAAATTCTTCAAGAATTCCAAATTCATTGCATCGCCATAGTCCCCACTATAGCAAAATTTGTATTCACGGAATTAACATGTTAAGATCATTAAAATGGATCAAATATTCAATAGTAATGTGAAGTTACCTATATTCAGAACCATCAGCCAAATAAGCCCCGTAGCTCCCTACAGATGCAGCAACTAAAATAGGCCGATGCTTGAGAATTTTACCATCATCAGTAAAATCACTAGAAGATTCATAACATCTTTTGTAATATACATCGCGTGCTTCACGGGCAATATCTACACTTTTTCTAAGCATGGCTTCACTTCCTCCTTAGAGAAGCCTTTCGCTTCAAACCCTTGAATCGTTGCTTGATAAGATGCTGTAATTATTATATCTGCACCAGCTTCAAGATAATCAAGGTGTACCTACAAAACAGAACAAATGAATATTATTAGTTGCAACTAACTTCACAAACTCTATTGGAAGCGCACATTTTACATTCTAAAAACGCAAAGACCGCTAAAAATATCAGAGATTTACTTGATTCAAACTGTATAAGTCCATATCATGCAAACAGGACCGCTAAACTAATTCCAGAAATGGTCCATAGCTTAGCATACTGAGAAAGTAACAAATATACCAAATATACCAAATATAAGCTACCTGCTCTTTCGTGTATTTCTTGGCTCTGTATCACAATCTCCATTAAAACGTTCAGCAAATTAGATAAGGCTCAAAAATCCAGGATTTGGGAATAGTATATGTCAATTTATTTTTTATTTAATAGAAAAAACTCTAATTCCATGAACCTTAATCATACGATATTCCTTAATCATACGGTATATTTTCTATATGGGAACAGATCCAACTTTACTTCCGAAATCTCGTTCCATAGATCCAAATTTTAAATATCGTTATTGTATAAGCATTCAGATATAATGACACTCGTATAAGTTGTTACGTCTATTAGTTGCCACTTGAGTGTTGACAAATTTACAAGTTTTTAATAAGTTGGATACAATATTTGAAAGTTAGATACACACATACGTTTTTTTATCAAAAATTGAATGTTATATCAATCTTATTCAATCACTCAACACTACACTAATTATAAACAAAATCATAACTTATTTAAAATTAGGGCTAACTACATGAAAATGTAACAAACTTTACACGTTTTGTTATTATGTGTATTAAACTATCAAAACCTCTATTTGTTAATAACATTCAATTTTGTGAGAAAATAAGAGTTGAATACACACAACAGAGGTTTTTCGACAACTAAATACACACAACATAAGTTTTGACAGTTGGATACACACAATAGCAAAACCCAAAAAAAATCTACTTCTTCCGTAAAAATAAAACTGTCCACCTTTCTATAAGTTTTGACAGTTAATTGTGATACCTGACGAACAAGGTCAGTAGAAGTAAGTAAACATTTAGCACTCCATAACGGATCATTAAGATCAGCCCCGTGTCTTTCCAGCTCCGTCGCAAATCCGCCGTCAATAACCGCTACTCCACCGGAGTCACGGAGGAAATCCGTCATTAATGTTTCCACACTGCGGTTGCTCGATACCATATTGCCGTCGGTGAAATCAGTTCGGTGATCCGGTGAATGAGTAGTGTGTGAGTGTGACTATTTATAGAAAGGGGGAGTTCGGTGAATGAAGGTTATGATATTGACAATATATACCCTTGGATATTATTTATTGGAAAAATAGTCCTTATATTTTACGTAGTAGTTATTTTAGCTATTAAGTTTGTTTGTTTGAACAAATTAAATAACAAAAGGGTAACATCGAATTTAAATATAAGTTATCGAGTTACAAATGTTACAAAGTACATAAGTTCGGGAAATAAAACAATACATAATCGACATACGGATCCTAATAGAACTAATCATAGCAAAACAAGTTCCCAAGCAAGATCCACGTAGTCATATAATAGTCATCAAGAAGTAACCTCAAATCCCTGAAATAGCGTTAAAAACGACGTCAACACAATGTTGGTGGGTTATTCGTAAAGTTAATAAAACATAAGTAATAAAGCTTTTTTTTTTGAAACGGCAAATGATTGTACATCGGAACCTACTCGTAATATTCCAACGAGCACCCCAGGTTCGAGCTCCGCAAAGCGGGCAAACCCAGCCCCCCACGGGGGTCTCCAGGGGAAAATTCGCCATGCGTGCCTTAAGAGGCATGGGTTAAATTACGCTATTGCGACGACCACAAGGGTCGAACCCACGACCTCAGCCCACAGCTTTTGACCCGAATATTTAGAAAGGTTTAGTAAAATCATTAGTAATAAACATATATCTTGATTTAAAATAGCAAATAGCAATATGAACATTCCTTAGCCTAGAATAATACACTTGAACCTAAACATAAAAGGCAACAACCCCCTTAGTGTGTTAAGCTAAGTTTAGTCAATGAAATAATACACGGTAATAACATCAGATCGCAAGGACCGCACACCGGCAAAATCCCAATACGTCGATGAGGGTTTGTTAAACCCAAATAGATCTATATATATAACCGTAGGCTCAATAAGAGTCGACAAGTGTGTAAACGGGGCCTTATACTACCACCAAGGCCATATAAGTAATTAAGGTAACACGATAATACTAAGGCATCATAATCTAATTCGCATAAACAAGATATATAAAAATTTAGTTACGCTAATCATGCCCGAAGTAAAATTTATAAAGCAGTAAAAGGGCATCGAATAACTCACAGGTAGCGTAAAGCGTAAAATAAAGCGTAAGAGTGTCGGAACTCAAAGATACGCGGTATCAGAACCACCGCCTAAGTGCCCTAGCATAAGACATAAAAGGTCTAAGTATCTCTAATGTAATAGGTTTAGCCTCGTATATAATTAACGTTGCATTAATTATTAGAGTTTAGTAGAGTTTAGACGAATAATGATATTTAGAATCAAAGTCGTCGAATCCACCGGCGTTAAGTCGTAGCGAGGTGACGAATAAAAAGGTATTTGATATTTCGAGTCGATAATGACATCGATGATTTAAGTTTATAAATATGATTAGATAGGAATGATATCCGAGCCCAAAGTGACTACCAGGAATATCGTTGAAAGGAGTATTAGATTTAGTCAAAGTCAACCAAAGTCAAAGTCAACCATGGTCAAAGTCAACTAAGTCAAAGTCAACCAGAGTCAATATCAAGAATAGTTGACTCGGTCAAAGTCAACCATTTTAAAGAGAAGTCAAAGTCAACAAAAGTCAACATTTGACCAATTTGAATATTTTAAAGATATAAGTTTGAATATTTAAGTAAAATATGCTTAGAAATCAGTTTATAAAAGTTATATAAAAGTTTAAGTTTAAAAATCGAAGATTTAATCGTTTTCGGAGAAATAAACGTTTTGACGATAAAAATGTCGTTTTAATGTTTATAACGGTAAATAATATATCGTTTAAGATTGCATTTTATGTTTCGAGTCCAAAACATATATTTGTCAGTTTATAATACTTTACGTATACTAAAATAGGTTTACGTATGCTTAAAATCGTCAAAAATACGCGAAAACGGCGAAACAGAGGCCAGGGTTGCGCACAGATGTTCTGTGCGTCGTCCTTGTTTGGGCAGAAGCCCCGCTGCGTCGTTCCTGAGGTCAGGACGGCGCACGGTGCTGTTTCTCCCAAAATCAGCTTGTTGTTTAAAGCGTTCTAGTTTACGGTATGTTAGTTAACGTCTTAGGTGAATATTTACAGATTGTTAGGTGAAGTTTTTTAGTCAAATAACTCATATCTAAACTTATATATTATATACATAATCTTATATTTGCTTATTTTCATGATTTTACAAGTTTTAGTTATATTTTGTTAAGTTTATATATAATACATATTATGTATGAATTGCTTAGAAATATAAGTCCACTAATGTTATAAAAGTGTTGGAACATTTTCGGAAAGAAGTTACTAATAATCTTATATGTAATTATCCGGTTCATAAGAGTTTACATAACGTTTTCGGTTAAACATTTTAATAACTTATTAATATGACAAGTATTAAGTTTTAAAGTGACTTTTTAGATATTTTAGTTATCTTACCATTTTAGTCATATTATCAAGTTTTAAGATATTTTAGATGATAAAATGAAGAATTAACGAAAAACGTAAAGATGGAGAATATGAAAGTTTACCGAAAAAGTCTTGAAAATGGTAGAAAAATTAGAGACTTTTTGCCGGAAAATCTTCAAGGAGGAATATAGAAGTGTAAGAGCTCCCAATAAGAAGAAAAAGAGTATGTTAGATTATGGACTTTTATGAAAAATAAAGTGAACAAAAGGTGTTTAAGAGTCACTTACCGATTTCTCCAAGTATGGGAAAATCTTCTACTCCAAAATGAGCCGGAAGTTCCCAAAGGGGTATATGGAGGAAAAGAGCTCCAAACAAGAAGGAAAACAAAGTGTTAGAATAGATTTTTGAGAAGAAAGTAATGAAGGAAAAGTTTGTTATGAAGCTTTTCTTACCGAATTTTCCAAGGTTTAGGATTCTTCCAACTCAAAGATAGTTTGAAGAAAGATCCTTGATGAATAAACTCCTTGCAAAAACATAAGAGTTTGGTTAGTAACTCTTAGACTCCAAGGGAGAGGATTAGTGTAAGAAAAGATGAAATTTTGAAGCAAAACACTTACCGAAAGTTGTAGGATCACTTAGATGTCTTCCAATGATCTTTCCTAACACATTTACCACCTTTGAATGGGGTTTTGGTCTCTCAAAGTTTCTAGAAATGATAAGAAACTAGAGAGAATTGTGTGTGAAGAAAGATACAAAAATGAAGAAAAGTGATAGAAAGTTGTTTAAGGTTTAGTTTTGGAATGAGAGATGGTGAAATATGGTCAAGGATCCACATTTCACTCATCCTATATCATTTGGGGAAAGATTTGGGCAGGTTTCACATGTTAGCATGTGGTTTGGAATCTCATGAAAAGCAACAAAAACGTTTTTGGAATTTTATGAAGCAGAGGGCTTCAGGACGCCGTACATGTAACATGTGCGCCATTCTGGTGCTTGTTTCCTGCCCAGTTACTTGGTCCGTTAAAAGGACTGAAATTGTAACAGATTCAGTTAGATCCCGTTAAAGGACTAACCTTGTAACAGATTTTTGTTTAGAGGGTAAATTTTGTAATATTTTAAACGTTAATTTTTCTCGAAAAGACGAAGGCTTTAAAATACCAAAATTAACCTACGAGAATACTTAATATTGCTAGACACTTAGTTAAATATACGTTTTAGTCACAAAGGACATAAAACAAAGGTTATTATACGCGATCCGACACAAACGCAAATGTAATAAATCGAAATATCAAAATAATAACTTGAGTCAAAATGAAATAATGATAATTAAAGAAAGTTAAACTCGGAATTAGTACCTCGAAATTTGCGATTGTCACAAATTATATCTATCTTTCTTGAATTACTATATTTAGATTGTCTTCTCAATTATCCATCCTCATCACTTTATTAATTTATCAATATTATATTATACTATTTTAAATAGATATATACTCCACATAATATTGTTTCAAAAATAGAATTTGATTATGAAACTAAGTGACCACATACAATGTACATGTTTATATTTAGAAAAAACACTAGGGTGATAAAGATGGTCACTTATAAATCCAACCTAGCTCGCAAGCAATTGCACAATAAGTTAGTGGTAATTTTATCATCCTACTAAGCCCACAAGTAAATAATTGCTAAAAAAAAGTAATTCAAATATACATATTCATCCAATCTCGTGTTGTACGTTCTAGGGCGGAATTATTTGATAAACTTTTATCAAGTCACTAGCGTTCGATTCTTACCGGTTGTATTTTTGTTAAAGATAATTTATATATTAAAAATAAGTCGTTTATTCAATAATACTATTTTGAAAATATGCTCACCTATAAGGTATGTTATTTAATTATTCTTTGTACTATGTTGTTTTCTTAGATAATAAATATTCATTTTATTTTTGTTGTAACTTTGTAATCAATAGGTTTTCTATGTGATATTGATTAGGACATAAAAAAGATACTTATTAATATATAACAACCTTAATATGACCAAACATTTGTCTCGTATTTTTGACATTTTGCTAATGTCTGTTTTCTCAATTTGGACTATGTCAAAAATATAAACTACCCATCTATTGAAAATTAACTTTATCGATTATAATTTTTTCGTTGCTGGAATATCACGCAAATACCGTACTAGTTTTATATATGTCATTTGTGTAAATGTAATAAAGAGAGAAATTAAGTTTGTGCTTGAAATACTCAATAATGCAATAAAAGGAGGTAAAGTGTATATTTTTAAATGATAAAGGAGGTACATTACAATTCCTTGAATATATATCCCTTTTATTATTATGAGATTTAGGTGTGTTTGTTTTCGGTTATGTAACGAGTTTATGTAAATTTTAAAAATGTTATAAATATAATTTTTTTGGCTTACGAGTTTATCAATTTAAATAAGCCATAAGCTCAAGTTAATAAGCTTATAAGCCGAAAAAATTCGCCTTATAAGCTTACTAAAATTTACATAAGCTCATAACTCCGTTAAATAAGCCGAAACAACACCCCTTCGATTTTTATACTAAGTACGAAACTGTGACAAGGAAACGTGATAAGCACAATAAGCCACGTACCCCATAACAAATTGACACGAAATAAAATATTCAAAATATTTTTATAAAAAGAAAATAATGAGTAACTAATACTCAAAACATAATATATTATATCAAATTTATTATAATAATTGTTTTAAAAAAAAGAAAAAAGTTATTGACAGTTCTATAAGTTATAAATCAAAATTACATTACATAATTTATCATTTAACAAGTTACCAATAATATTAGTTCTAATTTATACATTTATTTTGTAAGGCAAAGCAACTTCAATAATATATCGAAAAAGCAGGTCAAGAACCAAATACAAATTCACGGTTACATGCTTCAAGACGAAGAAGTATAGCGAAAAACAACATAAAGAGTATAACAAGGCAACAACTAAACCGGTAAGACTAAAATCTAAACACCTAATCATCGAAAAATGAAAACTATCTATATAATAAGCATTCACACAGATTAGATAACCAGACTAACGAATCAAAATTTCATTTTGTGCATCTATTTCTTAACTTGACCACTAGGCTTGCCATGTTGTCTATATGTGGAAGGTCTTGGGTTCGAGGCTCTCATGAATAATTTACATGTTCATGTCCCTTGCATGATGGGACACCGCTAAGAGTTGCATGATGGAACACGTCTACGTTGGATACTAAAACATATCTAATTATGACTTAAGAAATCTATCTAATTATGTATTTAATTGCTTTCTAATGATTTTAGTTATTCTAAAAGAACCATGATCTACAATACAACATCAAAAAACTTAAACCTACATATAGAATGAAAAAAACTACTAAATTCCTTCAAAATTATGGTGGAAGAAGGGGAAGCAGATCAAGGACCACGACGACGGTCGAAGCCAAAACAACCCTTAGCGACGGCTTCATCCTCGGGCAACATTCCACCACCTTCATGGATGTCTATCTCCTCTAACAACATCACTACCTCTTCCATCTCCGGCCTCTTTTCGGGATTCACATTCCAACATTTCTTCAAAATTCTCGCAAATGAGCTCGGGCAACACCTTGGAATGCGCGGTCGTAACTTCTGAAACCAAAAAATAGACCCAAATTAAATGTCATCTAAGTATTAATTTGATTTCATTTATATTAAGTTACTTGCATAGTAATAAAAACACCAAACGTATCACATAGGGTATTTTTGACAATGTCTTCGTCGAATTGAAGGGAACACTTCTTCGTTGAATACCAAATTTCGTTTATAATTTGTCGAAGTTGGTATAACTGAAACCAAAAATCGATTTGCCTTGGTGTAACGTTTTTTTTAAATAGTCGATTAACCTATGCATACATAATCCCGAAGTAAATAATTAAACTACTAGGAGCTTTAATATGTTACCTTATTAACAACTGCAGAAGGTACTTCAGCAAAGCTAAGATCAGCATAAGGTATATCACAACAATAGATTTCCATTAGACATATGCCGAAACTATACACGTCGCATTTCCTAGTATATGGTTTTCCATTAAGAACCTACACAAATAGAAATTTTTGTGTTAATTATCGTTTCATTGACAATAACGGAGAAAAACTGAAATTATATATGTAGATGGGAAATACTTCAGATTTATACTAAACGTTATGAACCCAATCATGTTGATTAGAGCAGTTTTGACTCATTTACTTATAAAGATGTCAATTTGGCTAGTTTTATCCTTTTACGGATAAAAAAAGTAACATTTTGAAAATAACTTCCAAGAAAACGGGTATGATGTTTCCAAAAAGGTAACCTCAATGAAAAAATATATCATTGTATTCGACACGTTTTCTTATTTATATTTTCGTTTTACAAAAAGTATGATTCATCTATTTCGTCACTTAATACGTACCTCTGGTGCTATGTAGGCAAAATTTCCGGTTTCACCAATCATGTCTTCACTAAATTGAGCTTTAACAAGAGAAGCTCCAAAACCACCGATTTTAAGTCTCCCGTATTGTAACAACATATTTTGTGATTTAATATCACCATGTATAAGATTTTTGGAGTGAAAGTAATTTAATCTGCATAAAAGAATTGTGATTTAGATAAAGAATTAATTCTAGTATGAAATCTTGATAAAAATTCAACTCACCCTCTAGCAAGATCAAGACCAAGTCGAACGACAATCTTGAAAGATAGTTTTTGTCTTGAATTTTCGATCAGGTAATTCTTGAGTGATCCACCTTGAAGATATTCGAGTACAACACAACACGCTCTAGAGGGTAGAAGAATTTGATTGGTGTTTGGATCGTCATTTGCTGGGATCTTGAGATCCCATGTTCCCGTTGAAGCTCCAATGATCTATACATATAAATAAATTCAGAATTTATAAAGTTTACAAATAACAATTTTGATTCATTTACGTAAAGAATAGAATAATTAAAGTTATGTTTTATCTCAAACGTGACAAAAGGATTAAACCAATGAAATAAATTAAGAAATTAGATTAGTATGGGGAATGTTAGTACTTTTTGATATCATATTTGACAATGACATCACATTGATTATTGTTTAAGGAAAAACGAAAATGATTGAAGAAAGTTTTCCGATAACTCTAATCCTAACTAGAAAAATTACTCGTTTTGACATGTTATCCAAACCACTCATATAGCTAATTTTATTTTATTTTTTGATAAGTTGCCTAGAGACAAAAACAGAAAAGGAATTTAAAATTTTCTTGATTTAACTCGATATTATAATTCTATAAATATCGAACCTTTGTGACATTTATATGGTCGAGTTTGCGCCAAAGCTCCACTTCCCGCTGAAAGGATGCACGGAAAACAAAAGCTTTGGAAGTTGTAGCATAACCATCTTCGCCACAATCTAATACCTTCACTGCAAAATTCAACATGATCATGTCAAATACAATATAAACACCTTTATATCATAGTAATGTTTACAAAAAATAATCCACAATCACCATAATAAAATATAACCGGTTTTCGCAATGCAAAAGTCATCAAATCATCAAGAAAGTTTTCCTAGATAAGGCACATGTGTCAATGAACTTGTGATAACGTGAATTTATTAGAATATGTGTTAGTCCAAATTCGAATTAATTAACCTAAGTCGGCATACGGTATAAAAAAGCTACTAACATAATGACACACACATTAACCTAACCGCGTTAATAATTTACAAAAAATCTACAAGCAAATTAACCTAACCGCGTAATCAACAAAAGCACGTATAGTTTTTCTTTTGCATGAATTCACCTGCAACATCTTGATCGTCATAAACACCTTTATAAACCGTACTATAAGGCGAACGAGCAATAACATTCCTTACATCCACATCAACCAAATCAATCTCCCATTCTTCTTGAATTTCATTCTTTTTCGACCAAATATTTGCAATATGTTTCTCAAAGTCCTTACCCCACATCTTGAAATCAATCTTTTCCCTCACAAACATCTTTGTATTTGACTTTTTCGGCGAAAAGTCAACGTTAGGAGAATTTGGTTCTTTTAACTCCATAGTGGAGAATGATGAAAAGTAAAAAAGAGAAAAAGTTACTGAAGTGATTAAGAACTAGGGTTTCTTGATAAGTACGCAATACAATTATGAATTAGATTTTGAGTTGGAATGTAACTCTATTTATATGCTAAAAAAATTCAGATAGAATTTTATTTGAATTAATTTTTTTTTTTTAAATGGTAAAAAATATTTTTTTAAAATGTGGTTATATTAGAATTTTAGTTTTAATAAACACTACAAGAATTATAACATTTCTCGACGACACTTTTCCCGACGACACCATGTCGTGCCTAAAAGTCCCACTAAACGACAAAAATTTGGTTTTTTTGACTTTCTTTTGGTCAAAAAAACGACCGAGACTTTTCCCGACGACATGTCGTCGGGAAAGGGTTATTATATATATATTTTTTTTTGTCGTGTAAATATATTGGCGCGAATCTGTAAATAATTTCCCGCGCCACTTTTGGCGACGACATGTCGTGGGGAAAACTATTTTAATAAAAAAAAAAATTTAATAATTAAATATCATTTAATAATAAAATTAAAAATTAAAAATATATTACTTTTGGCGACGACATGTCGTCGCCAAAAGCCTTTTTAATAAAAAAAAAAAATAATTAAATATCATTTAAAAATATAATTAAAATAATTACCTTTTTAATAAAAAAAAATTAATAATTAAATATCATTTTAATTAAAATTAATTTAAAAAATCTTTTTAATAAAAAAATCTGAAATAAATAATAATAATTAAATATTATTTTAAATTATATTTAATTTAAATATAATTTATTTAGAAAATATATATATTTTTTTTAATTATACTTATATCTATTAAAAATTTAAATATTATTTGAAAAAGTAATATGAAATTGAAATATTATTTAAAAAAGTAATATATAATTTGTATTGTAATAATTATAGTATTATATCTATATATTTATAATAAATTGTTATATTAATAATTACATACTTTACTTATGTTTGATTTGTATAATATTTCAAATAATAATGATAAATAGGTATTATAGACGTTTGAAATACTTTAAATAATAAGTCATTCGAAATTAAGTTACAAACGTGTTTTGATAAAAGATAAGTCCTTTTGTCATTAGGTTTTAAGATTACGATTGGATATTGAAAATATATGTGTACTTTGAAGATAGATAGACGTTTATAAAGATACTCATACTTATATATAGTATATAGTAAGATTTTAAAGAGGCGTAAAGAGTTTAAGTAACAAATGTGTAACCGGTTTTATTAAAAGTCCTTTTTACATGTAATCAACAACATTACGAATCATTGCATCTCGAGTGTGTTACACAATTGGCAATGATATCATTTAATCGAGTAAGTGGTTCTATTGACACAAATATAGGCTTAAATCGGTCGATCATTAAACTTCGACAACAATGATATGATAGTAATGATAATTACTATCCCTTTACGTACATCATTAACTGTTCGATTATACCATAAATCATATCGATCATTACAATTCAATCAAATGTGTATCCGGTTTTATTAAAAGTCCTTTTTACATGTAATCAACAACATTACGGATCATTGCATCTCGAGTGTGTTACACAATTGGCAATGATATCATTCAATCGAGTAAGTGGTTCTATTGACACAAATATAGGCTTAAATCGGTCGATCATTAAACTTCGACAACAATGATATGATAGTAATGATAATTACTATCCCTTTACGTACATCATTAACTGTTCGATTACAATTCAATCAAATGTGTAACCGGTTTTAATCAACAATCACACTATATAATGTGTTACATCTAATGGGTGAGAAACGAAAACGTGATGCAACTAAGATATGATGTGCTACTAGATAGTTATGAGTTTCAAGATATGATTTCCGGAGAACATCTAATGCGGGTGTAATAAGTGTCGATTTAAGTCGTGTATGAGTTTCAAGACCACCGAATTTGACAAATGAGTTAGCATCGACGAAAAGTTAGGGCTTATTTTAATTAGGGCTTATTTTAATTAATATACATTATTATTTTACAATTTCTTATCTTAATGAAAATGGAAAACAGGAAAAAAAAAAAAATTCAAAATATGTCGTCGCCATAGGGTTTTGGCGACGACATGTCGTCGGGAAATGTGGTAAAAAAAAAAGTCAACACTTTTCCCCCCAAACTTTTCGTTTCCCGCGACTAGGTTTTAGGCACGACTTGTCGTCGGGAAAGGTCTGAGCAGATTTTATCCCTTTTCTAACTATCATTTATCACAAACACAAAAACACAAACACAAATCTCTCAAACCCCAACCGGCGATTTTGCAATTATTTTGTTAATTATTCATCATCCACCATCATCAAACCACCCAAACACCATAAATCTCACAAAATCCCTCAAATATCATCACCTACACCATATACCCGCCACCACCACCATATATAACCGCCACCACCACCATATACCCGCCACCACCATATACCCGCCACCACCACCATATCTACGTATTATATTTTTTTTATTTATTAAAATTAAGCTATTTATGGATTTTTTAGGGTTGTAATTTGTTATGTTATTGATTTGGGTATTTATGTTATTGTAGGGTGTGATTTTTCCGGTGTTATCTCCTACCTCCTCTTTTAAAGGTTAGACTTTTTTATAAATTGGAAATGTATTTATAGATTGTATGTTTAGAATTGTATGTTTAGAATTGTATGATGGAAATGTATTTATAGATTGTATGTTTAGAATTGGAAATGTGTTATCTAGGTGTATGAATATGAATATGAATTGTATGTTTAGAGATATGAATATGAATATGAATATGAATATGAAAAGTGTATGAATATGAATATGAATATGAATATGAATATGAATATGAATTGGAAAAGTGTATGAATATGAATTGTATGTTTAGAAATTGTATGTTTATGAATTGTATGATTATGAATTGTATATAAAAAGTGTATGTTTATGAATTGTATGATTATAAATTGGAGTAAACAAAAATACGCAAGTAAGCATGGAAGTCGATCTTATGTTAGTAGGAGGGCGTATCGGGTAAGTAGCATTTCATTCATTAGTATTAATATTTTATGTATTTAATTAGTTGTGATAAATTTGATTCATTGATATTATTTAATTTAATGTGTTAATAGCGAGACGAGGACCCGAACCGTGATTATCCGAGTCATATCGACAATTATGAGGAAATGCATGTCGATAAGCGAAACAAGGAATGGGTTTCCAAGGAAGCGGAAACTTTGCATGTAAGTAAAATGAGTAAAACGGGTAAAAAGCTTAAAATGGGTGAAACGGGTCAAAACGGGTAAAACATAAGATATATGGATCAAACAACTAAAAACGGGTCAAATGGGTTATATATATTATCAACCGAAACTATTAATTAACATTTTGTAACGGGTAAAAAGCTTAACATGGGTGAAACGGGTCAATATGGGTAAAACATAAATTTTAAGTATCAAACAACTAAAAACGGGTCAAATGGGTTATATATTATCAACCGCGACTAATAATTAATATCTTGTAACTTTTTAGCGGCAAATGGTTGATTTGAAGACTCGATCCCCGTTGACAAGTGAGGAGGACATAATGGATGCGGTTTTGGGAGTGCGTCGTGGCCACAATCGTGGACGGGGGAGAAAGCTACCTATGTCGGCGACTAGTTCTTTACCAACTTCATCAAATCAACCAAGTTCATCAACTATGGACATAAATGACAATGTGATCGAACAAAGGGTTCAACAACAGATGAGACGATTTTTGCAAGCGTTTCAAGCATCAAACCCGGGTTTTGTTGTGCCAAATTATCCCGTAGTTGATGATCATCAAAGCGAAGAGACGGAAGACGATACGGATGAAGACAATGTTGATTGATTCATGTATGTTTGAACAATTTTAGATTTTTTAATACATTTTATCGTTTTTCTTTATTATGTTTCGTTATCAAATTTACCATTAATAATTGTGTTTCGAATATAATAAGCTAGAAAAGAAAAGTTTATGATAGTTTTGAAACCACGACCCTAAGAATCACGTATAAGGTATTATAATAAATCGTTGATCGAGTTATTTTTACACATCTCATCCGACCCGCTCATTTTATGACTTAAAAAGTAATGAACATTCAAATAAATATATAACCGTAACTAAAATTATACAATAACAATAACAGTTACAACTTGCTCTGCATTGGCAAAATATACTTCCGAAAAAAACCCTAGCATTTCTAACGACGAACTTAAATATTCGTTAAAAACTACAAAATCTTTATACGAGTTTCCACAGGAATAGTGATACAAAAAAAAAAAAATACAAAACAAAACACAGTCGCTCGTTTTTACTTGGTATTTTCCAAGTATGTAACCAAGTTTTCTCTCATTTTTCTCCCGGTAGGATCAACATGTTTACACCTTTGTTCAACATACCCGGAATCATGATGACACGACAAAGAAACATCCGAGTTTATATAATCATCACAATCTATGATAATATTATGAAGTAAACAACATACCACAATAACGCTCGGAAGCTTCTTCTTATCGGGTCTCCACATTACCTTATTAAGAATCCTCCAACTTCCTTTTAATTGTGAAAACGCCTTTACAGCAACCGATCTTGCATCTTCATGAACTGTATTAAAACCCGACATCTCATCATTTTCATGATAAGGCGTTATTAACCATGGCAAAAGCGGATAATTTGTTCCCCCGACTATAAATTCTCTAATATCTGATCTTGGATTTCCGTTTAACCGCTCACCTTTTTCACAAAGTTTATAAAAACCCGAAAACTTTAGTAGTTTTGGAATAGTCATGCCACCTGGCCAACCAGTTACGATATCAAGAAATCTTGATTCATCGTCAACGATTCCTTGTACTAACATACTATAGTTTTTAACTTGATCACACCAATCGTCAGATGTTTGGACCGCGGGAAGTGTCATAACTATATGAGTGGAATCAATGGCTCCACAACAATTTGGCAAATTAAATGATTTTTCGAATTTTGATTTGATTTTTTGTAACTGATCGTTTTCGGGCCATTTGAGATGGTGTCTTGCACGTTCTTCCATTGCTTCTATGAACCGCCAAGTGACTTGAGAAACAGTGGACTGTCCTACGCCAAAAGATACGCCAACAGAAACTTGAGATTCGCCAGATGCTAATCTGCGTAAAGCGATTGCGACTTGTTTTTCTACGCTAAGAAGCCGACCCTCGATGTTGATGAGACCGGAAGGTGGGCGTGAAATTAGGTTTTCACGAACAAGAGAACATATGTATTCGAATGTTTTCTTTGATACACGGAAAAAGAACTTGAATCCTTCTTCTTCATCTTGAGGGACTGTTGAATCTACAAATACGAGTTTTAAACGAAATATTAAGTCTGATTATAAACTTAGTAAAATCATTGCCAAGCTACAAACACGAACTTTAACTAAGAGGATGTTTCAACAGATTCCTGTTTACAAAACGGCGTGTAAAAAAAGCATATAACCTACCGATTCAAAACTGATGGTTCTCTTTAAGAAAACACATATAATCACGTTTTCATCTACTTTACCAACACTCTTTTCTGATTATCGGAGTTCTGCAAACAGAATATGCAATAATCAAATAATCTCACTCAAAACGCAATCTCAAATCAGTTTTGTGCGATTGGATGTATCAATCTAGCCTGATTATCTACTACCGTAACTGCAAAATAATCAGTTCATTTAAAACTGATTACGTCATTTACGAAACAGATTTTGCGTTTAAGAAGGGCGTTTCAAAACGCAAATCTCAACATGTAATTTTCAAAACCTTTTTTCACCCAACTAAAATGGAAATAATAACTTTTTCAAATGCTTTCCCAAACACTATATTCTAAGATTATTTGCGTTTTGCAAAACACCACTAAGGTGGCCTAGTGGTTAGACACTTAGACGTCTTGATGTCTTCACAAGATATCTAAGGTTCGAGCCTCTCTAAGTAAGCTTCACGGGGATACCCCGGTTAAGCCACATCAAAATGACTTGTTCTCCCCGGGTAACCTGAACATGAAAAAACCTAATCCTTTACCCCTTTACAAAACACAATCTCAAACACCCTCTAAGTTAACTATTTGAAATTAGGGATAAGTGCTCGTTTTGCTATTGTGTGTATTCAACTCTCAAAACCTCTATTGTATGTATTAAACTCTTAGTTTCTCACAAATGATGTAACGGACCGGCCTTTTGATGACATGAACGGTTTAATTATTGGAAATTTCTCACAAAAAAATCCGGTTCATACATCATTTGAGAAAAAATAAAAATACATACAATAGATGTTTTGAGAGTCGGATACAATAGCAATTGGAGCAACATAAACCCTAATTACTAAAAACATACTAATTAAACAAATTACAAGCTCAATTAACACAATTAACATCTCAAAAACAAAACCCATTACCTCAATTTTTCAATAATTTCACAGAAATTAAAAAAAAAAAAAAAAATTACCCGAAAATTGGGAATTTTTTTCCCAGAAAAAAGTCCACCATTCAGAATCAACACCTCTGTTTTCAATACTATTGGAAGCTGCTGCTGGTGGTGATAATGATGATGTGGTTGGATTTGATAAACTTTTCTTCTTTTTTAATTTGATTTTTGAATCTTTTTTCAATTTGAGTTTGGTTGGTGTAATTTCATTATTTGGTTTCTTTGGAGGCATTGAATTGATTGAGTTTTTAATCTGGTGATTTCAGTGGGAAAGAAAAGAAAGAAGAGAACTTAAGAAAGAACACTGTCTCCCACTAAAAATGGTTTCAAAACGGTCATAAGAATATACCGATAGATCGCGTTCATCTAAGTCAAATATCTTTCTCCGTGTAACTTGAACAAGTTTTTAGAAATAGCCTTTGGGTTTTTATGAAAAGCCGATTGAAATGAAAATACTAAATCAGTTGAAGCGGATATTTTATTTCTTTTTATATAACTATCGTTGGATCTTATCGGAAAAACTTCAAAAATACTTGATTTGAGGGTTTATATAATATTTTTACATAATTTTAATGTCGTTTTGATGGTTTCCGGAAACTAGTCCAACACTCCAACCGATTGAACCGAAGCTAAGCATAACACAAATTCAAAACCTTGATTTTAAGTTAATTCTTTTTTTCTTTTTTTATTGTTCAAAAAGAAAAAGTAATTTTTTATTAATGGGCCCAAATTTAGTGGAGCCCAAATTCCGAATGGGCCTTATCAATGGGCCTTCTCATTAGAAGATAAATTATGTTTTTTTTTGAGCGAATGTCACAAATCGTCCTTGGAGTTAGTCTATTTTTCATATATCGTCCTTTTCGAAAAAATTTAGCACCAAATATCCTTCTAGTATTATTTTTTATTATCCGTCATCCTTTTTAACCTAAAAAGATCAAAATACCCTTTTTTTTATTTGGTTTAATATTTTTTGAATATTAAATCAAAATTAAATTAGAGTAAATTACACCGTTGGTCCCTGTGTTTGTACTAGAATCACTAGTTTGAGGCTTTTTTTTAAATAATTACACCAGACGTCCCCATTGTTGCAATTCTATCACGCCGGTGGTCCTTTTTCTGATAGTTTTCAACTGAAAAGACCGAATTACCCTTTTCAATATTTTTTATTTCCTAGTTTAATATTTTAATATTTTGATAGAATTAAAAAAACAAAATAAATCATTTTTTTCTCTCTCCTCTCATTTCTTTCTTCTCCATCACACTTTCCCACTATCTCTATTACTTTTTCTTTCTCCTTTCTCTTCTCCATCACATCACTCATCCACCACCACCACCACCACCATCTCCATTTTTTCCGGTCGACCTCATCTACCATGACTACCATCCCACCGCCTTCTACCATCTACCCCACCATCCATCCATATCTCTCTCTCTCTCTCTATCTATCTCTCCCTCTCTCTTCTATCGCATTTTTTCCCTCTAATTCGACCACCATATCCAACATAGACCATCAACTCTATCTCATATCCAATTTTCTCTAACATGTGAAATTGATTTGGGGTTTTAGAATGTAGATTTTAAAGAAACTAATTTGGGGTTTAAAAAAAAACGATTTGGGTTGTTTACGAATATGAGTTTGTAAAGATTGGTTAACGTTACCAATCACCCTAATTTCACGTCTCTCTCTCTTTTTCAATAAACACTAGGTTTATTTTTGAATTGCTGTGCTCGGTTTGATCTTAATTGCAATACCCACTTCCTGATTTCTCGCCGTAACGAACCAAAAATTAAGAGGAAGATGAAGACTTTTCAGTTGGGTATTCTTGAGAAAACTTATGCTTTGTTTGTTTTTTGTTTATGATGATTTTTGTTTTGATTTGGGTTATTTTTGTTGATATGAGAAATAAAGGATGGAGAAAAGAGAGATGGGGGGAGTGAGAAAAAAGTTATATTATTTTTTTTATCATAAAAATATTAAAAGAAATTGAAAAAGAAAATTAAAAATTAAAAAAGGGTATTTTGGACATTTCAGTTGAAAATTATAAAAAATGGACCACCGACGTAATAGAATTGCAACAATGGGGACGTCTGGTGTAATTATTTAAAAAAAAGCCTCAAACTAGTGATTCTGGTACAAACACAGGGACCAACGGTGTAATTTACTCATTAAATTATTAATTAAAAGTAAACAAACACCCTATTTTTCTCGCTATTCAACCGTTTCCCATCTCTCTTTTGTTTACTCCGGTCAGCCACCTGCAACTCCCTATTTCTCTCTCTATTCACCACCTGCAACTCCATCGTATTTGCTTTTCTTTCATTTTCTTTTCCCCCTTATTTCTTATTCGATTTGTCTAATTGATATCGAATTTGGTTGCATTTTCTTAAATCTAAGGTTTGTATATGTGTGATATTGAGTTTATCACGTGTTTGAATGGATTTGATGATGTAGGCAATCATCAATTTAAAAAAAAAACTCTATGGTGAAATGAATTCAATCCAAATTTGGATATAAACTCGATTGCGTGTTTGACTTTCATCTCTGTGAAAATCCTTTTTAATGATTTCATTTGATTTTGTTTGCAGATTGATTGATTATATGAACAATTGAAGAAATGATTATGTGATTAAGTGGATTCAGCTTTGAGCTATTTGTATATGCTGTTAAGAGCTCTATAATCATCTTGATTTTGTAATCGAATCGAAGTTTGAAGGTTTGCGTTTAAACGAATTTCACATTGTTTTCTATTTTCGATGAATTAATCTTCATATTTATGAAATTATCAGGTAGATTTGGAGCCGATTACGAGATAAAACAACAATCTGATGATCGAAATCGAATTTGAAGATAGTAAATGTTCATCATTCTCCTAAATTTCAGAAAAAATTAAGAAACAAAGTAAATTAATCCTTCTAATTTTCTCCATTATTTTAGTTAATCTCTAATCTTCTCTGTTTATTCATTTTTCAGATTTATAAATTTTCAGCAGGTAATGTAATTTTGTCATCATAAATCTTTTCAATTCTAATTTGAATCTCAATTAAATTACATCTTTGAGTTTTTTGTTAATAAGTTTAACTATGAATTCATTAATTGTGGCGTCCGTGTTCGTACGATGAATTTATTATGGATTGGGGATGGATTGATGATAATTGTTGGAGGTTATCTTTGCGTTATATGTTTTTTTTTCTTGATTATAAAACAAAAGAAAATAGATTATGAGATCTTTTAAGAATTAGAAGATAATTTATGAGAGAAAAAGGTTTGGATGATAATGATGAAGATGAAGAATCTGGGAAGATAAGAGGAGGGAGAGAGAGGGCATTTGAAGGGTGAATTAAAATTAAAAGATAAAAAGTTAAGAAAATATAGAATGAGAGGGTAATTTAGTCTTTTTAGATGGGGAAAGGACTATCGATGACAAAATAAAATATCTTAAGGATGGTTGATGCTAACTTTTTCGAAAAAGGACAGTTCGTGAAAAACAGACCAATCCTAAGGACGATTTGTGCCATTCTCTGTTTTTTTTTAAGTGATTAATGAATTAATGTGCAATATTCATGTTTAACATAGGTCCTTTTACAGGAAAAATTTTAAAATTGAAGTCTAACAAGAACTTTTGTCGAATTTGATGACGTTTAAGCTATTTCGTTTGAAATACGTAATCATTTTATATAACTCAAAACGGAACTCTTAACATCTTTGGTTAATTTCATCCTTTATCGTTTCCTTTGACAAACGTGTATTATTGTCTGAAAGGAAACTTTATACGCAAGTACAAAACCAAGAACTTAAAACAAAACAAGCTAATCAATATACATATTATTTATCATTATGAATACGCCTTTGACGAAAAATATTGTCAAATGGTCAATTAGCTACATTGATCGAATTAAACATTACTGTCACTCCACATCTCTTTACCAGACGATGATCCAGATGATGTGGGCTTTTCAGCGTTTTTGTAAGTGTGAAGCATGAAGTTGCAAGCTGACACGGCCTCTGCTATCGTTAGATATATCCATTCTTGCCCGATAACTTCTATTAGCTTGCCTTTGTTCAACTTCTTTATCACCTCTCCTCCTGGATTCGCCAAAACCAACTAAAAGAGAAGTATAGTTAGTAACAAATCACAGATTCAACTATGCGTCGTTCAGAATAAGTAAATACATTAATGTGAGGAGTACCTTTAGTCCTCTTCGTTCCATGATCTTTTTAACTTCTCCAAGCATTGTAATCCCGCTTGTATCAATATTTCCAACCGCTATAACCACCAAAAATGTTAATTTTCGTTTGCTCCAAGAAACTAAAACATATAATTTGTGATTTGATCGATGATCAACTTACCACTCAATGCAAGGACGACGTATTGCAAGCTATTTTCTCCCGAAGACTTCAACCTATCTTCTTCTTCATCAACCCATCTCGAAATCCTAATATATACAAAGAATAAAATTTAAATTTTTGCTCATAAATAAATTTTTATGCTAACAAGTCTATGAATTTAGCTAATTAATATACCTTTCCCTCAAGTAACCGGAGTTAGCAAAGTAAATAGGTGCATCAATTTGAAGTATCAAGATTCCAGGGACAGTTTTCGCGTTTTGGTATTGATCCATGCTTCTATAAATCATAGAATCGGGTATCTGACCTACTGCGGATGTTCTTGGCCTTGCGACAAAAAGAAGTACCCTTAGCAACGACAATGCGACCTACATTTTTCCAATTAAACAAAATTATAACATTGAAAAGAAAACACAAAATAGTATTAAAAGGCGTATAAACGTATAAAGTATAATTAAGTAAGTACCGCAATGACTAATCCAATTTCAACGCTCCCAAAGACGACACCAAAGTATGCACTCATGCACACAAGAAAGTCAAATTTGTCGAGATTCCATAGGTGAATCGCTTCTTCATAGTTAATAAGACCGAGCATTGCTGATATGATAATGGAAGAAAGTACGACAAGTGGAGTGTAATGAAACAAAGGCGTTAGGAATAACAATGTGATCATAACCGCTATTGCCATAACAATGTTTGACACCGCGGTTTTGCATCCAGCATTAAAGTTCACAGCCGAACGCGAAAATGGCCCTAGAATAAATCAAATCAAACAAAAAATATATTAGAAACTAGTATAAAAAAAATTAAAATCTACAATAAGAACGAGAAAGGGTAAAATGGTCATTTTACACACCCGTAGTAAGGTAACAAGAAGTGCAAGAACCAGCAATGTTCATCATGCCAAAGGCAATCATCTCTTTGTTACCATCAATGTTGTAATTCTTGAACATGGCAAAACTTCTTCCAACAGCAATTCCTTCCTGGAAATTACAATATTACCCTTACGTTAGACATGCTTTAATAACTTGTACTTTACTCTATCACTTTATAAACCGGGCCTGGATAATTTAACCTTAACGTATCAGGGTAGTACGCCTAGTAGTTTGCGATACAACTTTAGTTTATTAAATTTAAAATATAAAAAAACCAAAATAAGAGAAAGAAACTTTTGTGAAATTGTGGAAATTACGATATTACCCCTACGCTTAATGACTTGTACATTACATATCAAAGTATGTACTTTTGTAACACCCAAATTTTGGTAAATAAAAGTAAAGAAGTGACTAAAAAATTACTTTCAAATTTTGTGAAAATTTTGAGATGAGTCAAATTACCATATTACCCTTATGATGGGGACGCTTCAATGACTTGTACCTTATGTAATAAATTATGTACATAGTACGGAATTTGGTTTTATTCAATTATCATCAGACACTACTCTCGTGAGTGGAACATTCTTTTTGGAATCTTACAAAAATATAGAAATATATATATATATATATATATATATATATACAAGTTGTAATGAAAATAATTGAAGGTACAAGTGATAAAGCACAAAGTACAAGTACTTACAGCAAGAGCAATAACACCCGTGACTATGCCAGTCTTGATTGCTGTAGATAGGTATTGTGATCCAAAAGATAAGTCCATTATTGTTATTGGATTTAAGCCTTTCTTCAATTCTCCAATCTGTATTTTACATAAATTACAAAGTTAATTATTGTACTTAGGTTTATGATTATATGTTAATTAATCGCGGAGTTTATACTACGAAGGAATCTTGTGTCGAGAAAATTATGTTTGAATTGACGAGTCGTCAACCAACTTGTTGAACTTGTCACGTTAGACGATAACGACTACCACAAAAATTATTTCACATTTATTACTAGGGAGTATTGGGTAAAATTGTTAAAATAAAATGTAAGTAATGTGAAGGGTGCGAAAACTAACCACTTGAACTCCATGTTTCTCGGCGTGGGTTACATAAACGAGAATGCTTCCTAGAATGACTGATGTCAATGGAGCCATTGCGGATATCCAAAATAGCTTTGGTCGTCTTATACTCTGTTTACAACAATCGTTTTAATCATCAATCATATATTGTGCATCTATATATTTGGTCGTACTACGTATATATTTATACGAGTCTATCATAAAATAAATGTTCACTTTTAAAATACTTATTATTTATTTATTTATTTTACTATTCTCGCTTTTTAATATAAATAAAAAAAATAAAAATATACTTACAATGAATCTAGCAACCAAAAGGTAGAACAAGAAGCAAATACCCAAAAGTGCACTCTCCCATCTCCACTGTAATAACATAATTTATTTAACAATTAATAACATGTTAAATATGTTTTAATTAACAACTTTTTAAATTAATAAACAAAAAATAAATAGTTTCATTTCAAGAACCTGATGTGTTTGAGTGAAAACAGATCGTAAAACGGAGACAAGATCGGTTCCATGAGTGAAATGTTCGAGCCCGAGTATTCCTTTCAATTGTTGTAAACATACCACGGTCGCAGCGCCGCCCATAAACCCTACAATCGTCGCGTGTGACAAGAAATCGACGATAAACCCTAGCCTGCATGGTTTAATTAATTTTATCTCAAATATTTAGCTTAATTAAATAAAGTTGATTAATTATTTTACTTATTTGGTTATGATGTGTTTTAATTTTTAAGTTATGTAAATTAATTAACCTTAAGATTCCTAATGAAGCTTGAAGAACTCCTGCGAAGAAGGTGGCCATGAAAGCTAATTGAAGATATAATCCAGGGTTTTCGTTAGCGTTCACAACGGCTCCTAACATGGAGCCGGTTAGTAGTGACGCTACGGCCACCGTTCCCACGGCTAAATCCTTAGAACTTCCCATCATAGCGTAAACTAGTGGTGGAATGAAGCTCGAATCTACAAAATACGAATAAAAGTTTGTATATTAATTAGTCAGTGTCGAATCCAGAAATTCTTATAACAAATTATATATATACTAAAATAAATAGGGGCGGATCTCTATGATTCCACCCCTATTATTATATTTATTATTTTTTATATTTTTTTAAATGAAAATAGGGTTTGTTAACCCTATTTTACCATGTGAGTTTGTTTGGTAACGAACCCATATGAAACACCAAAATAAAGCCGAAAATGTGAACAACTTACACAAGCCGAGGATAGGAGGGAGATTAGCAAGTTTAGCATAACTAATCCCTTGAGGAATTGCTAAACTTGCAATGGTGATACCCGCAATTACATCCGACTTAAAGAAACTTAAATTATAACGAGTAGCCCAGTCGAAAATAGGGAAGATATATTGCATTCCAAGTACAAATTTACGCGAAGTCGGCTGGTTTTTGAATTGCCTAAGTGGGTCATCAGGAAAGAATGTTTCCTTGATAGTATTCTTCAAAGATTTGATGAATGGTTGTGGTGGTGGAATGGCAACTTTGTGAGGTTGTTGCTCGTAGTTCGATTTCGGGTAATCGTAATCCCCGGTACCCATTCTTAGAGTTGTGAAGTGAGTTATATTTGCTTGTTTGGTTGATTATACGGTGTAAGAAGGCTGTAGAAGGAGGAGCTTGGATGAGATAGATGAGATATCGATCATTGAGTGAGTGGCTTTATATATTGGTGTTTGAGTGGGGAAGTGGGACCTACTTGGATGATATCACTATTAGGATTATGCCACGTGGCGAATGTTAGAATGGAGGTTCTTGTAAAGTATTCAATGTTGTAATGCTATGTTGGTATCTACTTGCAAATATCCTTAAAGGTGAAGTAATAGTTATGAATACAACATGTACAAGTCCACATATTTGTAGAATAGCCGTTGATGGTTTTATGTACAAGTCCACATATTTGTAAGTTAACCCTTGGTTTTCAGTATTTGTAAGTATATATATGGGTATAAATGAGTCCAACTCGAGCTTGCCTTATAAAAAAGTCGATTTGAGTCGAACTTGAAAATAATATAAAGCTCGTTTATTAAACGAGTTTGAGTCCGGGCTACATGAACTGCGCTCGCGAGTCTAAACGAAGCCAACTATATAAATGTAATACGTAAAGAAGCCAACTATATTTACACAACTTAATAAAATGATATAGGTGCTACTTAAACGAGTCGAACTTGAGTCAAACTTGAGCTTGAGATATGTCTTACGAGTCGAGTTCGAGCCTTTTATATATAAAACTTAAACGAGTCGAGCTCGAGTCATTTACACCCTATACATACATTTGTACATAGTAAATAATATACTCGCCTTCGTTTTAAAAATTATGATTATGATAATTAACCTTAATTTGCATTAATATATCAATATACATCTAAAAAAAATGTTGATTGAAAGGAACTCATAATGCTTCTGTCACACCAGCAAGAAGCATCAACGTCTAGTAAAACACATGTCCATAAATCACCCACATGACCTCCGTACATTATTCAATCTACGCGTTCGTCCCACCCGCACAAAGATCATCAACGTCAGGTAAAACACATGTCCATAAATCACCAACATGTGATGGGGAACGGATTTGAACACCTGATATTTTTTGTCACATATACAAAACCTGTACATTTACATTGACAATACCGATTGAGTTATGTCCAATTAATTCAATATACATTTAAATTTGTTCTTCTTAATTAATAGATAAAAATAATTCAAAAGGTACGTGAACAAATTTATTTATATATTACTATATCATTAATCATCATTCAATTAAAGTAATATATAAGTACTTTATATCTATGGTTGTAAACGAACTGAATGTTCAGTGAACCGTTCATTAATCGTTTGGCAGGAAAATCGTTTATGTTCGTTTATTTAATAAATGAACGAACACGGACAAAAATCTATGTCCGTTTAGTTAAACGAACGAATATGAATAAAGACCTCGTTCGTTTATATACTTTCGTGAACGTTCGATTATGTTGTTTAGAAGTTATTATATAGATATTAACTAGGATAATGATGTTATTTATGACTATATTATGAGATAATGATGTCTTTGTGATCATCGATGGAAGCAATAAATTTCTATATACGCTCCTTTATGTCCGCTTATGTTCGTTTATGCTTGTTTATTTTCATCTCCAGTAAAAACTCTATAAATTAAAGCTTACACGATCACTAAAATTTATTAATTTGAAAAGTTATTAATTAATCGAGTTTAGAAATGTAATGATAATTCGATTTGGAACCTGTATATTATATTCTATTTAAGCGAGTTTATTAATTAATTTCTATTGTATGTTCTTTTATATTTGTTTAACTTATTAATGAACGAACATGAATGAACATGAACATGTTTAAATTTTAATGAACGATCATGGATAAATTTTTCCGTCCGTTTACGCTTCCGTGTTCGTTTATTTATCCGGTTAAAATTAAACGAAGGAACATGAACACCTCCCGTTCGTATCCGACCGGTTCGTTTACAACCCTATTTATACCCAATCTATTAAACTTTTATTATAAATAAAATTATTGTCCAAAGACCAAAAATCAAATTAAATGATACAATTTAATAAAATGTAATCGTTACATTGCTTAACATACGATTTTGAGATTGATGAATTTACACCTAGACAATTCCTGAGTATTTTAAAATATACAAAAATGGAAAGATGAATAATAATTTTAGGACAAAGTAGGAGTATAACCGCGCTGCGCGGTGGGTAACATTTATCCACTTAAAATCGTATACAAACTGTTTTTGAAGTTTAACTTATTTGAAGTAATGTCGATTTTATGATAGTTAGAGGTATACTTGTGTTTGTGCAATGTCACGTTATAAAAAGGGGTATAAGTAGACAAAATGTGTTTTGACAATTAAAAATAAATTAAAAATACTTAGTATTCGTGCAATGTGCGGGACATATCTTAAAAATATTCTAAAATTACAATACATCAAATTTGATTTATAGAGTATTATAGATGTAGGAATAAATTAAAAACATATAATTATATAGTAATATAATTATTCAGTACATTTGAATCATCTCTTTTAAAAAGTTAATTATTTTTATTATTTTTATTAATATGAAAACTATGTAATTTATTGAACAATTATGACATTTAATAATTATTATTATGAATTAAACTATTTATTTGTGAGTTACAAATTATCACTAATAGTAATTTTTAAAAACTTAATTTTTAAGAGTATTATAAAATTAGAATACACATAATTTACTTTATAAATTAGTATAGATGTGATATCAAGTATAATAAAAAATAATTTTTTTATTTCAAAAGTTAGATATCATAAATGTGGTATCAAGCATAAAATGTAATCTCACAACACTTTAACTTACATATCACTAGTCTAGAATTTCTTTGTTAATATTTGAACACTTTGTTATATTGACCTCATTATGATATTGAATTTTTTGGTGGAGTTTATTAGATCTGACAGAATATGGATAAAGTGTTGAAACCATACTCACCACCTAATATATGTTACGAATGAATTCATGTCAATGAAGACCTTTCACGATGATCAAGTGGTAATTTAACAAGTCGAAGACGACATTGAGAAAGACTGCACCCAAAAGCGGGATAAACGTCAATGGGTGTTTCAAGCTTGAAGATTATCAAGACATCGAGGTTTGACAAATGTCTCGGAAATTTAAGGTTTACTCACCCTTATACCTTTGTTATTATATATTTTGTTAGTACGTAGCGAATCTATACCAACACTAAGGGCACTTTTTAATAATCTCTTGTTGTATGTTTATATGAATATTGAAATATGTAAGAGTACATCAATTTATGAGTTTCTAAATTCTTCTCATAATTTGTTTTTTTTGTGAGTGTCCTTTTAGGCCTTTAGCCTAGTGATATATATACATGACATATCAACTTATGGCCGGGATGTTTGTTTAGGCTTATATAAGTAGTTTATGACTTATTGTTATTTCGGTTTATGTTTCATAAGTCCGAATTTTTTGGCTTATATAACCGTTTATGGGTTTATTATTTTTTATTATGTCATAATAAATAGTAATAAGCCCATAAACGGTTACATAAGTCGAAAAATCTGGACTTATGAAACATAATCCAAAATGTCAATAAGCAATAAGTTTTTTATATAAGCCCAAACAAACACCCTGAGGTCGTAATTAATGTCATATAAAGAACAAATGTACACATATTGTTGTGTGTGATATGTATCATCTTTTTAATCATAAAAAATGTTTTCTTTATAACAATTAGTAGATTTAAGTAGAGGCTTTTAGGCCATAATGTGTATGTTAAAAATTACACTATCTTAGTATAGAAAAAAACATTTTTTACAAATATTTTTACACTTTATGTTTTGTTCTCCAGTATTGACACTAGATATTTGCACTAAATCTTCCTATTCAAATAAAAATACACATCAAATAATATAGTTTATTATTTTAATTTAATATAATTACTTTATATTTATTTACTAACTATTTTAGATTAATATAGAAATTTAAAAAAGAAAAAATAATAATTCTTTCAAAAATTGTTTTTAGAATTTTTATAAAATCTAGGTTCTTTATAAAGGTATTAATGAGATATTTATAAATATATATTTAATATAAGTCAAATTATTTTTAACGTTGTATATATAATTTTTATATGCACGAATAGTATTGGTGTGGTGAATAGTATTACAACAAATTTGATGTAATTTTAGTGTTTACTATTCATTATACTATTTTGATACATTAAAAATTTTACATCAAAATAATACAAAAGATACAAATAATGCTAACATTAGAGATACTCTTATTATATTAAAACAAATGACATCATAACACAATAATAGTAATTTATATTAGTTTTATTATAGTGGAAACTTAAATTCAATGCCATGTTGTCAAAAAGCTATAAAAAACTCATGAAATGTGTTCTAAATGTTAATTAAATAATAGTTATTATTGAACCAAGTGGATTTAGCTTTTATGGAAACAAGCTAGAAGGAAGTATCTTTATGCTTACGTGGTGAATAATGATTGGTGAAAGTAGATTTGGCAGGTAATTTAGGGCAGGTGGCGGTTAGGAAGATCCTGCCTTAACTTTTTAAGTGACGTAGTTATATTTAATTTCCAAAACTATGCATAAGTGCATGCAACTTTATACACATCTTATATGTTTTACCTTATATATTTTATAGGTCAAAAATATGTTATGTTAGGCTATATTGATTCATATTTTTTATATATAAATATTTTAGATGTATTTGACGTAACTAAATAGAACTGAACCATGCGATTGAAGTTTGAGGTTTTATATAGAGTCGAAAATATATTTGATAAGGTGGTTTGAATTTGAGTTTATAAATGTAAAAATATATAAAAATATATAAAATATTTAATATTTTAATAATTATTAAGAGTTTTGAGTCGGAAATATAATTTTGCATTTAAATAAGCCCAACTCCATTCCATTTAAATAGCTTACAAAGACCTACTTTTTTTAAATAGCCTTATGAAATTTTCAAACAAACCAAATGTATGAAAAATCTTTGAAAAAATAATCCTTAAACGTCAAACATATGCCGTATAAAATTTTAATTGATTAAAATATTATTTTTGAATAACAATTCTATGATATTATAAAAGAAATATTTTGAAATAAATGTAAATGGATGCGGTTTTTTTCTTTGTTCGATAAGGGACGGGTCTTTTTTATTGAAGTGTACACGATTTAAATAAAGTATTCACCAAAACCGACTTTGAATCCTTTTCTTTACAATCAAAATTTTTACTTATAAAAATTTAAAAGTAAGATCACTTTGAGACATCAGGACACGTACAATATCACTATGCCATTTTGAGTTTGGTTACTAAAAGGATATTTTATGTTTTGTTTATAGTGTTTTATAAGTTTTTACATGTTTGGATATATCTTTTATTACTTTTTACGTGTTTAATGTTGTCTTTAAATTGTGCTATTAAATAAAGTAGTTTATGTTTTTATTTGGTTATTTATTAACTTTTCCTTTTATCTTTGTTTTTGGGTTACGCTATTATATAAATTAATAACTTATTTTGATTAATTTCGAATATATAAGTTTTAGTTATACTTTTAGGTTTACGTCATCAAAAAAAGTAGTTACCATTTTATTTGTTTTTACACCAAACATATTTTTGGCCCGTCGCAAAGTGCAAGGGACAAAAATTCTAGTTTAACCTATATGTTAAAATGTTATCATTCAAGTTTAGTTGCTTTATTCTTACTTTTATATTTCACAATTATCTAACTTTAAAAGTATAAAAGTATAAAAGTATGCAGTGTATGGCTTATTAAAAAAAAGACATTGCTGATATGTTGGTTGAAATAAAACAAATGAAACTTGTGCATATATATGTCATAACATTGGATATTTATATTTAACAGAATTACACTATCTTTTTGGTTTGGTAGTAGTGTTGACCGGTGATAAAGATTTAAGTATAGTGGGCGCCTAATTTAGGAAAATGCTTGGGTGGTCAAAAGCCTTTTATCTTTCTCAAATGTGGCAAACTTGACATCTTTTTAACTAACTAGCTACTTCCTTTTGATAAATCTTTGTAATTTTTAAATTGTGAATAAGTGAATCGAAGTCGTTATCGATGTTTGTTTTTCGCAACGATTTTATTCATATACTATAAATTTTGAAACTCATAATTTTGAGTTGTTGGTGGATGCTTTTGTACCGTCCGATTTATTTTATGTTGGTTAAAATATGAAAAGTTTAAAGGGGGGTGCTTGGACTTATATAAACGGCTTATATTTTATAAGTCTGGATTTTTTTTGCTTATGTAATCATTTATGGGCATATTACCGTTTATTATGTTATAATAAACAGTAATAAGCACATAAACGGTTACATAAGCCAAAAAATTTGAGCTTATTAAACATAAGCCGAAATGTCAATAAGCCATAAGCCTCTTATATAATTCCAAACAAACACCCCCTAACAACGATAAACAATTACCTAATGATGATCCAAATCCTAAAAATGTAATCAGGTGATTAACACGTAACTAAATAATTAGAAAGAGTGAACAAATTAACAACACTCTCTTTCAATAAGAACTTAAGATCATCATGATCTTGATGATCGAGAGAGAAACCCTAATTGGCATGAGATGAAGATTGAAGAATGCAAGTGACAGAACGACCGATAGTTTAACAAGATATCGTAGCCCATACCTTATCTTTAACTTGAACACTTTTACTCTCTTAGATATATATCAATCCTTGCAACTATTTGGAGTATAATTTTGTCAAAATTGAAGGAGTGAAATATTACTTTATTTATTGATTTTCTGACTATGTTTAATATATATATTTACGTATCTTAAATACATATTATATTTTTAAAACTAATCATCTTTATATTATTAGATGATAAACTTGGCTGGCTACTCGATATGTGGTCTTTTGGGCTATTAGGTTTACGATTTCTATACCCATATATTACGTTAAATAATATACCATAAACAACACATATCTTTTTGTGCAATAACAAATTTATAAAACGGGAGTATTTTATGTTATTTTAAAAAGTCAAAAGATTAAAAGTAACTTTGGAGAAAAAAAGAAGATAATTGTTCATGTTGCACCTAAGGATAAGTGTGTTCATTGTTGCAAAAATGATTTCCCGATTCTAGGATTCAATGTTGGATTGATACGCAGATGACGAAATTGTCCATCGATTAAGGACAATTTATTTTATAAAAGGTAAAGTCGAAAGAGCACTAACAGTGGATCATCAGCCTCCAAGTCATACCTCATGATATTGGATATGATTCACTGCATCTCGGGTCGGACTATCTCATTTATACTCTATCCTCTTCCTGTTAAGTCTCAATCGCATATCGATTCTAAAAATGATGGCAAATTTTTCTCTTTTTACAGTTTTGACTTTTGATTATAACATAAAGAAAAATACATGAGATGTTCAACATAACGAATACATTTTTTGAAAGAAACAAATATATTACATAATACAATAAATTTTTTGATACCCATCAACTTAACGAATGTTTATTAAACTTATGTATTGAGTCATTAGGGGATTGTTTCTTGGGAAGTAACGTTGATTATCATTTAAGTGGTTTTTTTTTTCTTTTCTTTTTTTCTTTTTTGTCTACATTCGATATGAATGTAGTCAAAACGGAATTTTTGAGAAGCACATGAAAAATGGACACGAATAACCCTTTCCTTTTCATATCTTGATAGTTTCTATATTTTCGATTATGAAAGGATGCCAATCTTCTTGTGGCTTGATGGTTTCCAAATTGTTTACCGACTTAATTACATGGTGCTATTTGGCTTATTGTCGTTAGGGATGTTGATTAAGCTAACGCACTTAACCATCAATGGGACCATATATTATTGGCAAGTGATGTTGACTATCATTTGAGTGTTTTTTTATTGTCTGTATTTGATCTAAAAAATAGTCAAAATTGAAGTCTTAGAGATGCACATGAAAAAATGAAAATATGGACACAATTAGCAACTTCCTTTTCGATTCTTTATTTTTTGAAGATTTCAAAAATTGTTAGTATTTCAATATTTTTCCTTTCTTGATTTTATTTGTAAACTTCTTGATTTGTAACATGTTGGTAACCAGCAACGCGCTGACTGCTATTTTAAGCACTTCTATTCCCTAAAGCGATCAAGTTTGATTGCAGAATAACAATTCTTATTGAAAACCATCATTGACATAAGATTGTGTAAACGGATTTACTATCAAAATTAGAACGGAAGATAGTCTTAATGTTGGAGCATGATCGTCATTGTTTGTAGTTTGTACTTAGTTTAGAAACTTGTCGTGAAGCCTAGCATGTATATAGATCGAGTTGTAAATTGTTTCGAGCGATTTATCGGCTGTTACGCTTGGTGTTGCGCATGCAACATATGCGTTGCGCAACACCCACTCCGGGTGTTGCGGTTAGGTGAGGACTCTAAATACCCCAACCAACAGTCATAAATGTAACCATTCTAGTGAGAGAAACTGTTGTTGCGCCACCGTGAGTCCATAGTTACGTAACACCATTTCCGAGCGGTCTAAAGTCTTGTAATCATTTGACTTTGATATTATTGATATTGTAAACCTTTACGTTAACTTAATAATATCAAACATTCGGTTATTTGTGTGTTACACCATCATAAAGTCACTTGAAAGTCATTCCTCAACTTTCTAGTGATTGGGCCCAAATCGAGATTCGAAGAAGATAACTGTTAAAGTAAAATTCCGAAGCTTGAGACCTCCGTCTAATGACTGACGGAGGGGATACCAACAATACACACTAACAATAGATCCAATGTATTTATTATGATAGTCGATATTTAAATGATTGGAGAGTTAATGCATAGAATGTGATATGAAATGTGTATTAATTAATAAATCCCACCCTGCTATTACAAAAAGAATGGTTCTTATATATAGTAAATGCCCAGTCCTTGTCCAAAGGATAATAGGCCGAAGGACCGGTCCGGTAGTTGTTCTGTCAGGTAGTCCCATCCTGCAGTGATGTGACCCACTCCACTCCATGCCTTTAAGTACAATGTCACAGTGGAGGGCATTTATTGCAAGACGCGTGACGGCGCTTTGTCCCTCACGCGCTCTTGCATTAAATGGTTCCACCCACTCTGTCTTGTCTCTCATTAATGCCATACCTCTTTAGATGTTTCCACTCCCTGACATAAACGGCGACACATCTGTCCAATCACTGCCGCGGCGTAAGATCTTCAGGCCGTTGCTCCTTCGGTGCTAGTACCTTCGGTGTTCTGGACGAAGGGCTTCGTCACTCATGAGTAATGAACGGTTCCGTTGTTCCTTAAGTGCTAGGACCTTCGGCGCCCTGGATGAAGGATTTTATCCTTTGTGGGTAATAAATACCCTACCCCAACATCTCCCCCCCTAGACCTAGGGAAGTGAGTGAAGAAGTGGGGGCCCACTTCCAGTCGAATCTTCACTAGACTGTATGTTTGTCAGACCCTACAATTTAATTTTGGAGGGAAAATTATTGGCTCTTTGCTTTAAATACCACTGATTTGATGGCCTCTTTAACTTCTCTGATTTCTCTATAAATACCCTCTAGATATTCCGATTTCTTTAATCCTTTCCTTTTTCTCATCTTCTTGTTCAGCGAATCATCCTTGTTTGCTGCCTTTCTCACTTTGATTTCGTCAATATGGGTAAGAATGACATGCTAACCTCTCGCTGTACTCTTCTCCACGATCCTTTTTCTGATCTTATTACCGAGTTTGGGTTGAAGAGGCAATGGCGGGTTCGTAATCCCACAGCCGATTCTAACGTTACCGACTGCCCTGAAGGTTCTATAGCGATGTACACTCGCTTTTTTGATGCCTCCAATGTTCGAATCCCCTTCACGCGCTTTTTTCTCTCTGTTATTGAATATTACCAGATGTGCCCAATCCAGATGAATCCCATGGGAGCTTTAAGGATAACCAATTTTGAGTTACTGTGTCATGCCTTAGGTTTTCCTGCTACTCTGAACCTATGGAGAAGCTTTTTTAGGTTGATCCGTTCAGGGGATTGGTTCACCCTTGAGCGCCGGCCGAAGGTAGAGAACGAAGGGTGGGAATGTTTTCGCCCCGCACCCATTAGTGTGAAGCAGTGGAAGGATAAATTCATTTGGTTGGATGCTTCGGTGGCACCCATACCGATGCATTGGAGACCTATCCTGTCAGGTGCAACATTTGATCCGCCTCCTGTTCTTACCGAGGAAGAAGCAGAGCGTTGCCGACTGATTTCTCGGAACAAGATTCCTGCTCGGACTCATTGCGAGGCTGTGTTGGTATTGGGAGGTGTGAGTCGTCATTGGGCTTCCTCAAACCTGAATCCTTCCATTCAACGGAATGGTGTTCGTAAGTTACTTCTCCTCCCTTTTTGTCTGTTTTTTTTTTTTTTCTTTTTTTTTTTGAATTGTGATTTTACCGCCCTTCCGTGCTATAACTTTTTGTTATGTCTATATTTTTTTATAGCCATGTCTTTGCTGGATTACTTAAAGCTTGATACTTTGGTCGGAGTCACGTTTCCCACGGTTTCTTTGGAGGAGAACATCACCAGTATTCTGGAGCAGGGGGTTGGGGATTTTGTCTTTCCCTCCGCCGAGGTACACTCCTTGATACCCGGTGTACCAGCTTTGGTGGTTGATTTTCCCCTTGCGTCTGTTTTTTCCTCGCCACTGCCAGGACATCTATCCGGAGGTCCTGGTACCAGAGTTAAACGAAGAAGACTTTCTCTCGCTAGTGGTAGGCTTTTACCTTGTGTCTTTCTTTTTATGCTTCCTTCTTATGTAGATCTTAATGTCCCATTTGTGTATGGCAGATCCCTCTTTCCACAGCGCCGGTCTCAAGATGAATGTCCCTCCTGCTCTGCGGGCCACTAGTTCCCATCCTCTATCTCTTTCTTCCTCCGGTGAGTCAGACATTGGGAAGCCTATTCCTTCTGATGACCGAGGTAAAAACATTAACGAAGGGGATAGTACACCCGCGAAACCCTTTACTGCTGAAGCTGGAGGTTCTTTTACACCTCGCTCGCCGGGTGACAGGGAAGGTCCCTCTTCGTCTCGATATGTGCCGGGTTGGGAGGTTAGTTGTGACAGTGAGATGAGTAATCCCCATGTTTGTCAAGATATGTTGAATTATTTTGCTACTCCTGCCGAAGCTCTGCGTTGGAGGAGATTTTCTGAGGAAATCCTAGTTGACAATTTTAACGTGCTACTGGCCCAGTTGGCAGTAGCCGGTACTGAAATCCGTGGCCGCTTTACAGCCTCTCAGGGTAGTGTTGTGAAATTTGAGAAGTCTCTTACCCAGAAGAAAGGTCGTCTGTCGACCGTGAAAGCTAAAGTTAAAAGTTTGGAGAAGGAGAATGTGAAGCTCCGGAGGCGTACCAAGGTCCAATTCCGAAGGGTGGTACATCATTTGAAGGAACATGCTAAGTCCCAACGCAGGATCAGGGACCTGGAGGACTTTATTCGTGATCTGCAGGACACGAATAGTGAACTTGTGAAAGCGCAATCCCCTGTGGCTATAGATCCAGGGATGAAGCTGGTTTCCGTTTCTGATTGGGAAAACTTGGTTGAAAAGGTGAAGCTTTTGGAAGTTGGTGATGAGAAGGCTGCAGCGGGTGCAGCGATGGAAGGTGAAAAGGTCGAAGCTGGTGACGCGACCGATGGGTCAATAATACTTGCGGGTGAGAATCAAAGGCTCCTGGTCGAGAACGCCGCATTGAGGGAGAAGGCCACATGGCTGGTTAAAGATGGTATCAAGTTTTTTGTGGAAAAACTTCATCAGAGCCATGAGTTCAGTGCTCCTTACGGAGAAATTGCCACTCTGTTTACCGCTACTGGGTATACGCTTGGAGTGCGCAATGGCTTTCGTCAGGCACAGCGGAATCTCCCTCTTCTGGCCACCCCAAATTTCGACCCTGATTCTGAAACCAAGTTAGACGAAGCTCTCGAACGTATGCGCCACCTTTCCTTTCCGTATTTGGAGGCACTCAGCCAGAGCTCGGAGCTCTCAGTGGAAGAACTAGTAAAGATAGAACCCTCTGCTCCGGTGGTCGAATGATTTCTCTTTATGTTTTGTTGTTATATGTAATCTTATCTTAGAATGTGTATGACTCTTGGGTATTTGTTTCCGTGACTTTGTGCACCATATTTTTAGTACAATAGCGTCAAGGTACGCATTTTTCCTCATGTTTCTGTTTAATGCTTTTTCCTTTCTTTCCTTTTTATCTATCATATACGTGCATGTATGTATATATATGTGTTTGTTAAGCTGGGAAGCGTCCCCCCAGAAGAGTGCATCGACTCTTTTTTTTTTATATTTATCTACACCAGGATATGCGTTCAGACTAGTGGATGTGAAAACTTCTATCCCTATTCGAGGGATAGACATGTATCTTTTTCATATAATAATAAAAATTATATCCGTTACATCGTACAGAAGTATTTCTAGACGTAACATTTTCGTAGTAGGTTTCCGTGCCATGTGCGCGGAATGGATTTTCCTCCCACTTCTTCCAATTCATAAGATCCGTTTCCTAGGACCTCTCTGATCCTATAAGGGCCCTCCCAAGTCGGGCCTAGCTTCCCCACATCCTTCTGCCTGCTCGCTTCGTTCTTTCTTAAAACCAGCTCTCCCTTCCTGAAGGTCTTTGGACTCACTCTCTTGTTGTAATATCCTTCTATCTGCCTTTTATACTTCTCCTCCCGTATAGCGGCGATTTCTCTTCTCTCTTCGGCTATGTCAAGATTGAGGCGTAGTTCCTCGTCGTTTCCTTCAATCGCTCCTGAGCCAGTTCTCGCCGTTGGCATCCCTATCTCTGCAGGTATAACAGCTTCCGTTCCATACGCCAAACTAAAGGGAGTCTCGCCGTTGCTGGTTTTTACCATGGTCCGATGCGCCCATAGTACGTGTGATACTTGGTCCAACCATCTGCCTTCTTCTTTGTCCAACCTCATTTTTATCCCCTCCACCAAGCTTCTATTTGCTCGTTCCACCTGGCCATTTGCCTGTGGGTGAGCTACGGAGGTGAAATTCTGTTGGATCCTCATTTCTTGGCACCACGATTTAAATGGGTTATCAGCAAATTGCTTCCCATTATCGGAGATGATGATCCCTGGCAAGCCGAAACGACACACTATATTTTCCCAAACAAATTTCTTTACCTGGGAGCCGGAGATGGAGGCTAGGGGTTTCGCTTCTACCCACTTGGTGAAATAATCAATGGCTACTAACAAGAACTTGACTCCTCCGCTGGAGACTGGGAAGGGTCCGACGATATCTATACCCCACTGATGAAACGGCCATGCAGATGTGACTGAAATCATGTCATTTTTAGGTTGCTTGGGCACCGGGGCGTACCTCTGGCAGCTTTGGCACTTTTGGATCTCTTCGGTAGCATCTCGATGCATGGAAGGCCAGTAATACCCCAGATTGATTATTTTTGCTACCACGGCTCGCGGTCCTGAGTGCATGCCGCAGGCCCCTTCGTGGACTTCCCTGATCACGTAATTAGCCTCCCTTGGGCCTACGCATCTGAGTAAGGGCATGAGGAAGGCTTTTTTGTATAGCGTCCCTTCCACGAGCGTATACATGGGGAGTTTCATTCTCAACTTCCTTGCTTCTTTCTTATCGTGGGGCTCTTCCCCTGTTCTGAGATAGTCGACGATAGGAGTCATCCAGTTAGGGTTGGTGTCTTCTATCACTGCACCTACCACTTCTACCTCCGTACTTCTGCGATTCAAAACCTCTACCAAAATATTCTTTTTGCCCTCCGGGTGCGCTAGGGATGCCACCTTGCTGGCCGCATCGGCCTTGGCGTTCTCTCCTCTTGGAATTTGCCGGATGTTGAAGTATCTGAAGCTCCCTATGAGGGCGATCACCAGCCCTTTATACTTTGCCATGTTTTCATCCTTGGCTACGAAGTCTCCCCTCACCTGGTTAGCTACTAGAGCTGAGTCTACTCTAACTTCAAGATCTCGTATCTTCATTTTAACCGCAATCCGTAGGCCAGCCAGCAAAGCTTCATATTCCGCCTCATTGTTCGTGCTTTCGAAGGATGATTTTACCGCATATGTGAATTCTTCCCCCGTAGGGCTGATAAGAACCATGCCGGCTCCGGATCCCGAATTGCTAGAGGCCCCATCGGTATAGAGGAACCATACCTCATCCTCCGATGGTGGGGTGGGCAACGTTGTCTTTTTCTCCCCCTGCCGGTTTATAGGTGGGGGTGGGGGCATTGGTACTTCGGCTATGAAGTCTGCGAGGACTTGGCCTTTCATGGCCTGCCTAGGTCTATACTCTATCGAATGAGCCCCCAATTCTATGGCCCACTTTGCCAATCTTCCTGACCTTTCCGGGGTCGCTAATATGTCCTTGATGGGTAGTTCCGTCATGACTACAATTGGGTAAGCTTGAAAGTACCGAGGCAACCGTCTTGCCGTGTGTACGAGAGCCAATGCCAGCTTCTCCATCGGGGGGTAGTTTAATTCTGCTGCTCGTAGAGCCTTACTTACAAAGTAGACAGGCGTTTGCTTCCCACCTTCTTCCGATATCAATACTGCGCTTACGGTGTTAAGGGAGGCCGCTAGGTACACAAACAGTTCCTTTCCTTCAGTCGGGGCCACCAAGGCCGGTAGCTGTGTTAAGTACCGTTTCAATTCCTGGAAAGCATCTTCGGCTTCGGCTGTCCACACGAAGTCGGTCGCATTGATACTCTTTTTCAGCGCTTTGAAGAAAGGTAAGGAGCTTTCGACGGACCTCGAAAGATATCGGCTCAAGCCTGCTAACCTCCCATTTAGACTCTGGACCTCGCCCAATGTCCCAGGGGACTTCATCTCAGTAATGGCTTTAACCTTGTCGGGGCACGCTTTGATACCTCTTTCGGTTATAACGTGACCGAGGAACTTCCCTTCCACCACACCGAAGGTACACTTCTTGGGATTTAACTTCATATTGATACTTCTTAATTTCCGGAAGGTTTCGTCAATATCATAGATCATGTCTTCCTCCTTGTGGCTTTTAATAACAAGATCATCTACATAAGCTTCCAGATTTCGACCGATTTGTGCTTCAAAGGTCCTATCGATCATCCTTTGGTAAGTGGCTCCGGCATTCTTTAGTCCGAAGGGCATTTTTCTATAGCAAAATATGTCGAAATCTGTGTAAAATGTCGTTTTGTCTTCGTCTTCTGGCGCCATTTGGATTTGATGATAACCCTTGTAAGCATCCAGGAAGCACTTGTACTTGTAACCCATCAAGGAGTCGATCTTCCAATCTATTTCAGGTAATGGGTAGTTGTCCTTCGGGCAGGCCTTGTTTATATTCTTGAAGTCTACACACATTCTCCAAGAATGATCACTTTTCTCCACCAGAACTGGGTTGGCTACCCACGTTTGATACCTTGCCTCCCGGAGAATTCCGGCGTCCAATAACTTACTAACTTCTTCCTTGATGGCCTGGCTACGTTCCGGCGCCATTCCTCTTTTCTTTTGCCTAATCGGCTCTACACTAGGGTACGTTTTCAGCCGATGCTCGGCTATGCTCCTAGGCACTCCTGTCATGTCCGATGGTGTCCATGCGAATACATCCATGTTACTACTGAGTAACGTAAACAACTTCTCTTTACAAGATCTGGACAAATGTGATCCTATGGCGATAGTTTGTTCCGGGAACTTAGGATTAATGACTAGCTTTTCCTCCGGGTCGGGACTTGCCTCCGGCAAGTTATCAGACCTTTCCGTAGAGGCACACCACCTCTCTCTTCGCCTCTTGGTACGAATCGTCGCTATGCCGTGGGGGGTGGGGAACTTCATCAACCCGTGAAAAGTGGACGGTACTGCTCCTAACTGGTACAATCCTGGTCTCCCTAGGATAATGTCGAAAGGGGCCGGTGCCTGGATTACCGCAAAATTCATCCATTCAGTCCTCATGCGTGGATATTCTCCTAACGTCAGAGGGAGAGTTATTTCTCCTAGGGGCCACATCATCTCGTTGTTGAATCCTTGGAGTGCTGATTCTGGCCTTCTTATCCGCGCTTGGACCGACTTTCTAAGTTGTCGGAAAAAATGTTCATAAATGACCTCTGTGGAACTTCCCGTATCTATGTATACCCTAGGAACGATGGCATTTCCCATCCGTCCTTCCACTATGATAGGGTCTACGGTGGGACAACATTCACTCCGGGGAGGGAATGCTATCTCCTGATTCATCCAAGCGGGGTCTGGCTCCTTCCTCTTTAAAGGCAACAAATCCTTGTTTATCATGTTGATGGTCTGTGTCTTGGTTCCGGGAGACCGATCATCTTTCCCCCTCCGGTTATTCCTGTTCCCTTGAGGTACTCCCTTCTTAATATCTTTGATCAGGTGTGCCAGCTCTCCTGATTTGACTGCCTCTTCAATCCTTCTTTTTAGGTGGTAGCAATCATTAGTATTGTGTCCGTGATCTAAGTGGAATTCACAGAATTTATCTGATAATTTCCTCTCCTTATTTTCCAACATCGGATGGGGAGCTGGGAAATTCTTTCCCACAGGCTCCGTTGACAAGATCTCACAGGGGGTCTTCGTAAGTGCTGTGAAAACTTCCTTTCGTCGATAATCAGTACCGGAGGTAGCGGCTGTGTGGGGATTCGAGTATGGACCCCGACTACGCTGCTCCGGTTGTTTCCCCTCATTTCTCTGTGGTCCCGGACCCTCCGGTCTGGTGTTATTCCCAGATTTCCAGTTTCTGTCCTCCCTGTACGTCTTGCTAGAACTCGTTTCTCGGCTAAGGTTAGCTGCTTCTTTTCCCCTGATAAAATCTCTTACCCTTGTCATCATCTCCTCCACGGTATCCGGGACTTTGTTATTCAGGGCTTCAATGAGCTGAGTATTCTTTATGGCATGCATAAATCCGGAAACCCGCATGTCTTCCGTAGCTCCTTTGATCTCCAAACTTTCCTTATTGAAACGTTCTATAAAGGCCCTAAGGCTCTCTTGTTCCTTCTGCTTGATGTTATGCATTTCTACTGATTTCCTCTCGCACCTCCGTTGCTGCATAAAGTTGTTTTTAAATTTATGCTGTAAGTCCTCAAAGCTGTCCACACTTTCCGTGGGCAAGCTATCATACCAGAGTCGCGCTGATCCTAACAGAGTTTGGACGAACATATGGCACCACACGGGCATAGACCATTGTTCCACCTCCGCAGCCCCGGAGAAGATACTCAGATGGTCGTCCGGATCTTGCGAACCATCATACATCTTGACGTTGGTGGGCATCTTTATCCTCGGAGGAAATTTAAAGTTAGCTATACGCTTTGTGAATTTGGTACTTCTCGACCTTTGGTACGGCTTAGCCAGGTCATCTGCCTCAGGGACTGTTTGCTGGATGACGGGGGGTGGTTGCCATAAATAAGGGGGAACTCCCATATTTGGCTGAGGTCCATACAACGGTTGTCCGAACTGGGGAGGTTGAACAGGCTGGTACTGGAGAAATGGAGTTTGAGGGCGCGACATGCCGAAGTTAAAAACTCCTCCCTCTGGTCGACTGCTTCTATTTGGAAGTTGGGCGTTAAGGAGGTTAACAAACGTCCCTGCTGGCCCATTGTCTTGCCCTGCTACTCCCGGCTCTCCTTCAGACACTCTTCTGGACCGCAACGTCCTGCTTTGGTTAGAGTGATCATTCCGAGTGGAGCTCTCCTCCTGCTCTATTTCTTCTGCATCTCCGTACGAGAGTTCGAGAGGATTTCCTCTCCTGCGCTCCTGCCTGGCATGTTTATTCATCATAGCTCTTAGACTATTGAAGTTTTTGCTTACAAATTCCGGTGTGATCGGACTTGCTTGCTCGTTCACTCCTGGGGTAAATATCGGGGACGGCCCCGCGTCCTCAGCAGACTCTTGGGTAATGGACTGGACTACTCCTTCTTCTTGCTGGTTTACGAGTACTTTTTCCATGTTTTCCCTTGATCTATCGCTGATTAACAACAGGGTCCCACGGATGGCGCCAATGTTAAAGTAAAATTCCGAAGCTTGAGACCTCCGTCTAATGACTGACGGAGGTGATACCGACAATACACACTAACAATAGATCCAATGTATTTATTATGATATTCGATATTCAAATGATTGGAGAGTTAATGCATAGAATGATATGTATGATGAATTGAATGCTCAAGATGATATAAATAGTGTATTAATTAATAATCCGACTATGTTCTATTACAAAAAGAATGCTTCTTATATATAGTAAATGCCCAGTCCTTGTCCAAAGGATAATAGGCCGAAGGACCGGTCCGGTAGTTGTTCTGTCAGGTAGTCCCATCCTGCAGTGATGTGACCCACTCCACTCCATGCCTTTAAGTACACTGTCACAGTGGAGGGCATTTATTGCAAGACGCGTGACGGCGCTTTGTCCCTCACGCGCTCTTGCATTAAATGGTGCCACCCACTCTGTCTTGTCTCTCATTAATGTCATACCTCTTTAGATGTTTCCACTCCCTGACATAAACGGCGACACATCTGTCCAATCACTGCCGCGGCGTAAGATCTTCAGGCCGTTGCTCCTTCGGTGCTAGTACCTTTGGTGTTCTGGACGAAAGGCTTCGTCACTCATGAGTAATGAACGGTTCCGTTGTTCCTTCGGTGCTAGTACCTTCGGCGCCCTGGATGAAGGATTTTATCCTTTGTGGGTAATAAATACCCTACCCCAACAATAACCAACAATTAACAAACTTTCCTACCGTTCATTGATCATGAATCCATGATCGACGACTAGACAACACCAATAGAGACTCATGCTAGACCTACACTAGACAAATACGATTAACAGTATATACTCTATTAATTACTATATAGGAATAACTAAAAAAATACTTGTTGATTGCTATTTTGATAACTTAATATTATTATCCATGATAGGAATTAGGAACTTATTGAAAGAGTACGTTTATTATATTAGAAAACAATTTCAGTGATGATTAAATAAATGACACGATGAATTCGAATATTGTTTTGGCCAAGATTTATTTGCACTCTTAACTATCAATAACGATTCATTTTTAATAATATAAATATAATAGCCTCACAATAGTTCTTACATATTCATGAATATATAAGCCATGGCTTCCGGTATCGAAGTTTTGTAATGACCAAAGATATACTTTAAAAGAAGAGAGCATTTTTAACATTGTTAAAGTAAATTTTTGTATGCTTGGCCCTTCGTCCGGCTTCAGACGAAGGGGGGAACAGTGTGAGAGAACTCGTGTGATATTAAATAGATTTATGAAGCATTGAATGATACAAATGATTGAATATTGAATACAACGAATGTTCTAATTGACAGATTCTATGACTAGAAATAAATATGTTACAAGAGTTAGTTCTAGCTATCAACTCCTTTTGCTTGCCCTTATATAGGGAGCCTTCGGTTATTACCCTTCGGGTAATACCTACGGACCGGTCTGTCTCATCCATCATTTCATACGTGTCAGCGACGTGGCCGTCTTTCCTCCACACCGGTCAACTGACTGTGACAGTCATTAAATGAAGAAGCGCGTGGGCGGCGTCTTGTCTCCCACGCTCCTCTTCATTAAATGCTGTCATCACTCTGTCTTGTCCACCATTAATGTTGCATCGACGTTCCTGCTTCCAGAGGCCGTCAGTTAACCCTTCGTCCGTCCGTGACTCCTGTTTTCTATGCTTCAGCCCCCTTGGTACTTAATCCGGACGAAGGCATGGTCCGTCCGTGAGTAGTAACGACCCTATCCCAACATCTCCCCCCCTAGCCTAGGGAAGTGAGTGAGAAAGTGGAGGCCTATTTCTGATCGAATCTTCCATAGACTATGATTGTCTGACGCTCCACTTGCATTTAAAAGGTAATTATTGCCTGCTAGTATTAATGCTTCTGATTTGACGGGGGAGAATGACTGATTATTGACTTTCCTATAAATATTCCTTGATAATCCCATTTTCATTTCCCCCTTTTATTTCCTTCCTTTTGAAATCAACCGTCATTTCCCCTCTTTTTTCTTTCTTCTTGAAATCAACCGCCATTGCTCGTTGTTTTCCTTTTCCTAATTTTTCCGATATGGGAAAAGCTGATATGCTTACATCGCGATGTAACTTGAAACACGGTCCGTTCATTGACCTCATCAAGGATTATGGGTTAAAAGCAGAGTGGCGGGCTCGTAATCCTGCGGCGGCCGCTAACGTTGCTGACTGTCCCGAAGATGCGATAGCGATGTATACTCGTTATTTTGATGCGGCCAATGTTCGTATCCCATTTACCCGTTTCTTCTTGTCTGTCATCGAGTACTACCAGTTGAGCCCTGCTCAGTTTAATCCTTTGGGGGCTTTGCGAGTGACCAACTTTGAGCTTTTGTGTCATGCCCTAGGTTTTCCTGCCACTTTAAACTTGTGGAGGAGTTTTTTCAAATTAATTCGATCGGGGGATTGGTTTACTGTCGAACGTCGTCCACCGGTGGATGATGAAGAGTGGGAGTGTTTTCGTTTTGTGCCCACCAGTCTGAAGTTGTGGAAAGACAGATTTATCTGGATTGACAGATCTGTGGCCCCCATATTCCTTCCCTGGAGGCCTGCTCTGCAAGGCGCTATTCCTGATCCGGCTCCTCCTCTTTAGAGCGTTGCAGATTGATCTCTTTGAACAGAATACATGCCCGGACTCACGATGAGTCAGTGCTGGTGTTGGGTGGTCTAAGCCGAAACTGGGCTCCTCTGAACATGGATCCCTCCATCCATCTGAACGGTCGCCGTAAGTTTCCTTTTTGAAGGACTTGTCTCTTTTTTTTTTTTTTTTTTTTTTTTAGACAACTTCTTTCGGTGTAAACAGCTATTTCTTTGCTGGAATATTTAAAGTTGGAAACTTTGGCTGGGGTATCTTTTCCTCTGGTTGCCCTGGGGGAAAATGTCAAAAATGTTCTGGAGCGGGGGATTGGAGATTTCGTGCTCCCTTCTGTTAAGATTCAAACCTTGATTCCTGGTGTAACCGCTCTAGTAGTTGACCCTCCGGGCACGTCTGCTCCTCCATCGACACGAAAAAGACAGCGGGGTAAGGGCTCCGGTCATCTGAAGGTCAAGCGAGGGAGGCTTGTTCCTGCTGATGGTATACTTTATAGTTTTTTTTTTTTTTTTTTTTTTTTTTTTTTCAAAAGATTGCTTTTCTTTTAATCTTAACATTTCTTTTTTTTTTTTTTTTTTTTTTTTTTTTTTTTGTAACAGAGGTTCCCTCTCATAGTGCAACGCCTTCTTTGGAAGTCCCACCCTCTCTCCGTGCTACCGGTTCCCATCCTCTTGCCGTTTCTTCTTCCGATGGTCCTGTGGTAAGGGAACCCACTCCTCGCCGTGATCGCGGAAAAAAACATAGACGAGGGAGAGAGTGCACCAGCGGAAACTCCATTGGTCGAGGCGGGAGGCTCTGTTACTCCCCTTTCGACAAACGACAGGGAAGATCCTTTGTCAGCCCTTTATGTGGCCGGATGGAAGGCAAAGTGTGGTAGTGGGATGAGTGATCCCGAAGTTTGTCAGGACATGCTGAACCACTTTGCCACCCCAGTTGAGGCCCTTCGTTGGAGGAGTCTTCCGGAGGAGACTTTGATCAATAACTATAATGTGTTGGCCGGTACTGAAGTCCGTGGACGTTACATGGCTTCCAGTGGTACCGCTGCTAAGTTTGAGAGGTCCCTTGTTAAGAAAGATGGACGCCTGTCATCCGCGAAGGCTAAGATTGAAGAGTTGGAGGAGGAGAGTGTCAAACTCCAGAGACGTGTGAAAGCTCAGTTCCGAAGGACCAGGCTCGAGCTAAAGAAGTCTTTCAAAGCTCAGAGGAAAATTAAAGATCTGGAGAAGCTCCTTCGTGACTTGGAGCATACCAACAGCGAGCTTGTGAAGGTTCAGTCTTTGACACCTGTGGATCCTGGGATGAAGTCGTTGCCCCTTGCTGATTGGGAGGGGCTAACTGAAAAAGTGAAAAGTTTGGAAACCCGGAATGAGGAGTTGTTGTCTGAGAAGGCCGAGGTAAGTTTAGCTGGTGAAAGGTTGGCAGCCGATAGGGCTGCTTTTGATGGTGAAAGGGCTGCGGCCGAGGCAATGGTTGAAAGCTTGGCTGCTGAAAAGGCTGCCCTTGAGCGTGAAAATCTAAGGCTTGTGGCCGAGAACTCTGCCCTGGAGGTTACGAATGGAAAACTTTCAATTGAAAGGGATGAGCTGGGTGGGAAGGTGGCCTGGTTACTTAGGGATGGAGTAAAAGCTTTTGTCGGGAAGCTCCATCAAAGCCACGAATTCAACGCCCCGTACGGAGAAATTGCCACTCTGTATACCAATGTTGGGTATGCTCTTGGAGTGCGCAATGGCTTTCGGCAGGCGCAAAGGAGTCTGCCCCTGTCAGGCACTCCCAACTTTGATCCGGCGGCCGATGCCAAATTGGATGAGGCCCTTGACCGCTTGAAGCAGCTTCCCTTTCCTTATCTGGAGGCCCTTGGTCAGGATGTCAATCTTTCGGTGGAAGACCTGTTGAAGATCGAACCAGCGGCTCCTATGGCTGAGTAGCGTTTGTTAGTTGGTGTTATGTTTAAACTGTTTTTGTTATGGGAGTCATTTGATCCCTTAGACCTTTGTTTGTGTAATTATAACTTTTAACGTGGTAGCGTCAATGTACGCATTTTCCTCTTAGTTTTCTGTTGGTTACTTCCCTCTTCCTTTACTTTTTATATATGTATGTGTCTATTAAGCTGGGAAGCGTCCTTCCCAGAAGAGTACTTGGACTCTTTATTTATTTTTATTTTTTTTATATATCTTCACTAGGATATGCGTTCAGACTAGTGGATGTGAAAATTTCCGTCCCTTCTTGAGAGTCGGTATGCATTTTATATAATGTCAAGGGTTACAATCATTACATCATAATAAAGGAAATTTCCTTTTACAATACTAGACGTAACACTTTCTCAACAGACCTCCATGCCATGTTCGTGGGATGGCCTTGCCTTCTGTTCCTTCCAATTCATAGGACCCATTTCCAAGGATCTTTTTGATCTTGTAAGGTCCTTCCCAAGTTGGGCCTAGCTTACCAGTGTCTTCCTGCCTGCTGGCTTCATTATTTCGAAGAACCAACTCTCCCACTCTGAAACCCGTTTGTTGTAATATCCCTCTACCTGTCTCTTATATTTTTCCTCACGTATTGCCGCGATTTCCCTTCTCTCTTCGACTAAGTCAAGATTGAGACGAAGCTCCCTATCATTTTCTTCGGCAGAATGGGTACCGGTTCTGGCCGTTGGCATTCCAATTTCCGCTGGGATAATGGCTTCCGTTCCGTAGGCAAGGCTAAAGGGGGTCTCACCGTTACAAGTTTTCGTCATGGTCCGGTGTGCCCATAACACATGTGACAACTGATCTAGCCATTTGCCTCCCTCTTTATCCAGCCTGGTTTTTATCCCTTCGACCAAACTTCGATTTGCCCGCTCCACTTGACCATTGGCCTGTGGGTGAGCGACTGAAGTGAAGTTCTGTTGGATTCTCATCTCTTTGCACCATTCTTTGAATGGGTTATCCGCAAATTGCTTTCCGTTATCCGAGATAATAATCCCTGGCAAGCCAAATCGGCATACAATGTTTTCCCAGACAAACTTCCTCCGGAAATAGTGGCTAACGGCTTAGCTTCCACCCACTTGGTGAAGTAATCTATGGCTACCAGCAGGAATTTAACCCCTCCGGGGGAGATTGGGAAAGGTCCCACAATGTCTATGCCCCATTGGTGGAAGGGCCAAGCCGACGTGACTGAGATCATGTCATTCTTTGGGTGTCTTGGTACCGAAGCATATCTTTGACAACTTTGGCATTTCTGTATCTCTTCGGTGGCATCCCTATGCATGGAAGGCCAATAGTATCCTAGGTTGATTATCTTGGACACTACGGCTCGGGGTCCCGAATGCATACCGCAGGCACCCTCGTGGACTTCTCTGATCACATAGTTGGCTTCCTTCGGACCCACACATCTAAGCAAAGGCATGAGGAAAGCCTTTTTGTATAGTGTCCCCTCGACGAACACGTACATGGGGAGCTTCATCCTTAGCTTTCTCGCCTCTTTCTTGTCAGTGGGCTCCTCTCCTGTCCTTAGGCAATGGATAATGCTTCTACTATCGCCCCTACTACCTCTATTTCCATGCTTCTGCGATTCAAAACCTCTACCAAAATCTTCTTTTGTTTCTCCGTGTGAGCCACCGATGCTACTTTACTGGCTGCATCAGCCTTTGCGTTTTCCTCCCTTGGAATTTGTCGAATGTTAAAATACCTGAAGTTCTGTACGAGGGTAACCACTAAAGCTTTGTACTTGGCCATGTTTTCGTCCTTGGCCTCAAAATTTCCCTTCACTTGATTAGCCACGAGTGCTGAGTCTACTCTCGCTTCGAGATCCAATATCTTCATTTTGATCGCTATTCGTAGGCCTGCCAACAAAGCCTCATACTCGGCCTCATTGTTAGTGCTGTCGAAAGAGAGCTTCAGCGCGTATGTGAATTCTTCTCCTGTAGGGCTAACCAGGATCATACCTGCCCCTGATCCGGAACTACTAGATGCTCCATCGGTGTATAGGAACCATACCTCACCCTTTGGTGCTGGGGAGGGTGGTATTTCCTTAACGTTCATAGGTGGGGGAGGTGGCATCGGTACTTCAGCGATAAAGTCCGCTAGGACCTGTCCTTTCATGGCCTGCCTTGGTCTATATTCAATCGCGTAGGCCCCCAACTCTATAGCCCATTTTGCCAACCTTCCCGACCTTTCTGGTGTCGCCAGTATATTCTTAATAGGTAATTCGGTCATTACTACTATTGGGTATGCCTGGAAGTATCGAGGTAAGCGTCGAGCCGTGTATATTAGAGCTAATGCCAGTTTTTCCATGGGTGGGTAATTTAACTCGGCAGCTCTTAGAGCTTTGCTCACAAAATAAACGGGAGTCTGCTTTCCCTTCTCCTCCGTGATCAGGACTGCACTTACAGTGTTATCGGAGGCTGCCAGGTACACGAATAGTTCCCCTCCTTCCGTCGGGGCTACCAGGGCCGGTAGCCGAGTCAAATATCTTTTTAGCTCTTGAAAAGCATCTTCAGCCTCAGCTGTCCAAACAAAATCAGTCACATTGATGCTTTTCTTTAGCGCCTTGAAAAATGGGAGTGACCGCTCGGCCGATTTTGAGAGGTATCGGCTCAAACCTACCAGCCTGCTGTTGAGGCATTGAACCTCTCCCAACGTCCTGGGAGATTTCATTTCTGTGATTGCTTTTACCTTGTCGGGGCAAGCCTTGATACCCCTTTCGGTTATCACGTGTCCTAAAAATTTCCCTTCTACCACACCGAACGTACATTTCTTCGGGTTTAATTTCATGTTGATGCTCCTCAGCTTTTGAAAGGTTTCATCAATGTCGCTGATCATATCTTCCTCCCTATGACTCTTGATGACGAGGTCATCAACGTACGCCTCCAAATTTCGACCAATTTGGGCTTCGAAGGTTTTGTCGATCAATCTTTGATAGGTGGCTCCGGCATTTTTCAACCCAAAAGGCATCTTTCTGTAACAGAATATGCCAAAATCTGTATAAAAGGCCGTTTTATCTTCATCTTCTGGTGCCATTTGTATCTGATGATAGCCCTTGTAGGCGTCCAGGAAGCATTTGTATTTGTATCCCATTAAAGAATCAATCTTCCAATCTATCTCCGGCAGGGGGTAGTTGTCTTTTGGGCAAGCTTTGTTGATATTCTTGAAGTCCACACACATTCTCCAGGAATGGTCGCTTTTTTCTACGAGAACTGGGTTTGCCACCCAAGTCTGATATCTCGCTTCTCGTAGGATTTCCGCCTCCATTAATTTATTCACTTCCTCTTTTATGACCTGACTGCGATCCGGAGCCATCCCCCTCTTTTTCTGTTTTACTGGCTCCACGCTGGGATAAGTTTTTAACCGGTGTTCGGCTATACTCCTCGGTACTCCCGTCATGTCGGACGGTGTCCACGCAAATACATCCATGTTGTTGCAGAGCAGTGTGAATAACTTTTCTTTACAAGGCCTGGATAAGTGTGACCCAATGGCGACGGTTTGTTTCGGGTGTTTGGGGTTGATAACGAGTTTTTCCTCCGGATCACGGTTTATTGCTTGTGATTTATCTATCCTTTCAGCCGAGGCGCACCACTTTTTCCCCTGTCTTTTGGTGCGAACTGTCGCGACACCATGGGGAGTGGGGAACTTTACCAACCCATGGAATGGGGACGGAACGGCTCCTAACTGGTATAGTCCTGGTCTTCCAAGGATGATATCGAAGGGAGCTGGTGCCTGAACCACTGCGAAATTCATCCGTTCGGTCCTCACGCGTGGATACTTTCCCAATGTCAGAGGGAGGGTTATCTCTCCCAGCGGCCACATCATTTCGTTACTGAATCCTTGGAGTGCCGATTCAGATCTCCTTATGCGCGTTTGAACAGACTTCCCAAGTTGTCGAAAGAAGTGCTCGTAAATAACTTCTGTGGAGCTCCCTGTGTCTACGTATACTCTTGGGACGGTGATGTTACCTATTTGTCCTTCCACTATGATGGGATCCAAAGTAGGGCAACATTCGCTCTTGGGAGGAAAGGCTATTTCTTGGTTCATCCATATGGGATCGGGCTCTTTTCTTTTTAGGGACAACAAGTCCTTCCTTATCATGTTGACATTTCGGTTCCCAATCCCCTGAGAACCGTTGTCTTTCCCCCTCCAGTTGATCCTGTTACCTTGTGGCGTTCCCTTCTCTATGTTCTTAATCAGGTGTGTATATTTTCTCGGTTCGACTTCTTTCGTGGGTGTTGTGAACACCTCCTTCCCTCTACGATTGGCGTTTGCATCGGGTATGTAAGGATTAGGAGGCTCCAGTATGCCTGGGCTCGCTAGCTCGTTCGCTTCTAAGGTGAATGTCGGGGGTGACCCTGTGTCTTCAACAGACTCTTGGATAACCAACTGGGTTGGGCTTTCCTTTTGCCGATCTAAAGGCATTTTCCCCATGTTCTCCCAGAATCTATCGTTGATTAACGACAGGGTCCCACGGATGGCGCCAATGTTAAAGTAAATTTTTGTATGCTTGGCCCTTCGTCCGGCTTCAGACGAAGGGGGGGAACAGTGTGAGAGAACTCGTGTGATATTATGAAGCATTGAATGATACAAATGATTGAATATTGAATACAACGAATGTTCTAATTGACAGATTCTATGACTAGAAATAAATATGTTACAAGAGTTAGTTCTAGCTATCAACTCCTTTTGCTTGCCCTTATATAGGGAGCCTTCGGTTATTACCCTTCGGGTAATACCTACGGACCGGTCTGTCTCATCCATCATTTCATACGTGTCAGCGACGTGGCCGTCTTTCCTCCACACCGGTCAACTGACTGTGACAGTCATTAAATGAAGAAGCGCGTGGGCGGCGTCTTGTCTCACACGCTCCTCTTCATTAAATGCTGTCATCACTCTGTCTTGTCCACCATTAATGTTGCACTTTCTTCGACGTTCCTGCTTCCAGAGGCCGTCAGTTAACCCTTCGTCCGTCCGTGACTCCTGTTTTCTATGCTTCAGCCCCCTTGGTACTTAATCCGGACGAAGGCATGGTCCGTCCGTGAGTAGTAACGACCCTATCCCAACAAACATATCACTAAATCGACAATCAACTTATAATACATATAGTTTGTATTAAGAAGAATAACATAAGATAAGCAAGAATCATATGCTCCCGATAAGGAAAAACGACATGAAAGTATATCTTTTCGTATCTAAAAGTTATATTATTTGAAAGTTAGTAAAAGAAAAAGAATCAAATTCACTTTTCTAGATTAATAACTGTAACGAATACGATTAGTCACAGATTCTAGTATAACAAATGAATATTTTATTTTTGGATTTATTTGACGAAGAACAAAGGTGAATATAGTGTTTTACACATGTTGAAAAAGAATATTATGATAATGTTGAAATCCACCAACGTTACAAATGATTCATTTATTAAGATGAGTCTTTCTTTAATATCTTTAAGTAAGTATTCAGATTTTGTAAAAAAGGAATACTTAACATGAAAAAACAGAAAATTATTTTCTAAGATCTAGCATATGATTCTTTACGACAACAAACTAAGAAAGTAACTTATTATTTTATACTAGATTATTTGCTCTCGTGTTACGCCGGAAAAAAAAAAAAGTTATCTTGTGTACAGTTATTATATTGACTTTGAGGTGCTTGTTTGGGCTTATATATAATGAGCTTATTGCTTATTGAAATTTCGGATTATGTTTTATAAACCCGAATTTTCTAGCTTATATAACGTTTGGGGGCTTATTACTGTTTATTATATCATAACAAACAGTAATAAGCCCATAAATGGTTAATAAGCTAGAAAATTTAAACTTACGAAACATAGTCCGAAATATCAATAATCCATAAACCACTTATATAACCCCAAACAAACACCCCTTTTGTATAATTGATTGGGTAGTGACAATTGTGTTATTTTTCTTCGAAGGTAAATATTTTAAGAAAATTACAAATTAGCATGCATTGGTATATTAAATTTACGAATGGGTCATAAAATGAAGGTCGAAATTGTTTTGATTTTGGACATCTAAAATGTGATATAAACGTGTCTTAAAGTTGAATAATCCGCATGAAAGTTTTAACACTTTGACCACACTTTTGTTACTTAAAGACAATTATCTTTAGTTTTGTGAGATTAAATGTATCCAACAAATATGAGTGATTAATTGCAAATACATATGGCTAGCATACATGATTTGCATTGATGAGACCATGATTCATGCATTGACATTTAACTGTAGAAGATTGATTCAGAAGCCTACCTTTAAACAAAATTCAAGTTAGGAACGATCTAGTTTTTCTTTTTTCTTTTACTTTCTTATATTAATCGACGGTAATCTTAAACTCAATTACGTGTTGGAAGAATGCAGATTGCATACTCGTTTGAGCTAACTCAATTCCGTCTATAGAAACTAGCGGGGTCAAGAAGAGGTATAACTAGGGGGTATCGACCCAAATAGTATATTAGTTCATCAACTATTGTACAATAGACCACATTTTCCTGCCTTGTTGGATAAGAAAAATGACTTGTTCGTAAAAGAGGGGAAAAAAAGTGTTACATGACTTACATATGTTAGATAACACCTTTTCAGTTTAACCCATCCATATATTGACTACTAACTTTCAATACTAGTCACATTTCTTATATTATCCTAACCGAGATTTCATGATACACAAAGATAATATGTATGATCGAAATTTTATTTTAAAAGTGACTTAACACAACTGAAAATACTATCCAATATAATCCAACCCGAGTTTTTAACATTAATTAGTTCATACATAAATGGGATACGACTACTTATAAATCTGTTTCGCATCTAGTATATAATCCAAACAATTTGTTGCATAAAACAACATATTCTTAAACATGATGGTTATTGAACACGTCAAGTAAATGTGTGTCTATAAATATGTGAGCCTACGAGGTCGCACGCATTGACATTTAGACACGACTATACGTTTATTAAATGTTAATTATTAATTTATGTGTTAATTGTAATACGGAGTAATTGATAAATGGAAGAGTTTATTATGTAATTATGAATTGTTTCATAATTACAATAGATAACTTGCATCACAAGTAATATTACCTATATAAGAAACATCAAGTTTATTATTTGTAAGACATACAAATCGATTTAGGGTTCTTTGCCTAATCAATTTTTTCTTCCTTTCTTGTGAAACCGATCGACCAAAACTCCAAAGGGAGTTTCGAGTTTTGGGTTTCGGTTTTGGCTCGAGTTCTAGTCGATCGAATACCTAGTCGAGGTGTGGTTTGATATTCGGCTAAAGCAAAGGAGAAAAGAAGCTAGACAAAGGTTGTGGAATCTATAAACGTGTACTAGGATACAAGTCTGTTGCTAAAGAAGGTGGCGTGTGCAAACTTTTAGAGGATTTCATTATAAATCTTAAACGAGGTAAATCAACAATAAATGTATTATACTTACTTAGTTAATATTAATTACGTGTAAATCTTAATTGCATCCGTTGCGTGTTGTGTGACAACCTGTTAGATTATACCTATAAAACACACATTCTTATTAATCTATTATATCAATTAGCAAAGTATTTGTTGAAGTAAATAGTGCTTTGAGGATACTATGGTCTTTTTCATAACAAAACAAAGGCTTTTTTTAATATGAAAAAAAGACATATATAGTGTTTAAATATGGGTATTAACAAAGTTTTGTTTTTATTTAATAATATTTTTTAAGTTTTATATCAAGTAAAAGATTGATTGTATTATATACTAAATGTTAACATGATAATAGTTTGATAGCATCCCAACACAACGCGTGAACAATTTACGCCTCGATACATATAATTGATCACATATTTCAATTACACAAAAACAAACACATTAAAAATCAAAGTTTATTAAAAATAGAAAAAAACTTTTATCATATGGCTCAAAGACCTTTCATGGAACATCTTTGAGCTAGCACATGGCTACATGTATTTCCCATTTGATTACCTCATCATAGTGAATTGAGCATATGGATTAATTTAAGCCATTATTTCTAATGATAGTGGAAACTTTTTTAAAAAGAAATATATTTGCAAAACAATTATGAGGAAACCACCCTAGATATTACCTTCATTTTTGGATAATCCAATCATGATTAGATGAATCCAACTAAGTGCATGCAACTTTATACTGTTTATTAATGAATTTAAGATGACTAAGTTGAATATGAATTTCATGGTAAAAGAGGCATATAATTATTTTAACATGTCTAAAACTTTCTTTGAAAGGTTATATTGTTATATTAATTTATTTAGTATGTTTAATTAGATGTCTAAATCTTTCTTTGAAAGGTTAAAAATGTTATATTCATTTATTATGTTTAATGGAGGATGCATAAAACACAAATTATCCTCATTATAATCGATTATGATATATGATTATGCGTGTGTATTGCGATATCGACTATTGTGTAATTCCTTTCGTCGAAGTTTTAGTTATAACTTAAGCTAAGGTTTTCATGTGGTCTAGGTTGCTATTGATTGGTGATTTGGGACCATTTAGGAAGTACTTCAATTCCAGTTGTTAATCCATCACTTCTTCTTGCTAAGGTGACTTCCATAGTATTCAAAATTGAATGCCATGACAAATTGAGTTTTTCGAGTTTTTGAACGTGTTTGTTTCATAGAATTTGATGAAATCTGATGAAATTTGAATCGGATTCCATCTCATTTTCTGTTTGGGTGGTGTAAGGAAGTGAGAGGAGGTAAATGAAAATGATTCTTTTTTTTGTGTTCTTGTGTTTTTTCTTTGGAAGGGAAGTAAGGAGTGGGAAAGTGAAAAGAAACAAACCATTCATATTCTTTTTAATGACAAAATACCCTTTTGATTTATAATAAGTTTTGGCTTCTTGTTTCTCTTTATCATATCTTTATAATAAATCTCTTATTATGTCTCACTAATTTTCTAGTTGATATTTGTTCTTTTGTTGTGTCTTTCTTCAATTCTTTTGTAGGTATTGGTTGAGCCTAAAAGTAGCTTTGTTTTTAAACGTGGCTTGTGAGTTGAGTTGCATGCGAAATTGTGTCGTTTACACTGCTAGAACCTTGAACTTAGTTCATTTATTAATCTGTGGCGAAGTCAGAAATTCAATTCTAAAGGGGTCAGATAATTTACGAATGATGAAATTATAGTTTTTGGATGGACCAATTATTTAAGATTTTGTGGGTTGGTCATGGCCCACTATGGCCTTCATATAGCTTCGTCACTGTTTATTATTGTTCGTTTTGAATATTTAAGCTAAGGTCGTTATGTTTAATGTGGCAACATAGGTTTTCAATAAAAGACATGCATCTTTGGATTACGAGACATGTGACATTATGTTTTTCAAAGTGTTATGTTGTGTTTTCTCTTATATATAGTAAATATTTTAAAACTTTTTGCAAAACCTTAATTTCATAAATACAAATTATTACTTAACAATATATTGACAACTTTGTTTAAAAACAAATTATCTCGTTATTATTAGTTAATTAAACTCCATTTCTTTCGTTATGTAGTTTAGTCTCCTATGGTCTTGTTCACTCCAACCTATCGACGTCCCAAAGGATAACAAATGTTACGATATATGTAACATTATAATGAATAATAAGAATGAAAGACACAACAAGTATTTAGGCGTTTGATTTCATCACCAAGCCATGATATATCAGAATCCATTACCATAAGGAAAAAAGTATGAAAAGTAATATGTAACAGTAGTTCAAAATTTTATCTATTCATGACAAATACTTGGATATACACAATCATCGTTTGTTTTTAAGGTTTATTAGATTTGTTATGTTCGATCGTTGACAAGTTTCAGGTGGATGGCATACGTTAGACACGTCGTCTTACTAATCATTTTAACTGAATAATGCATTTAGAAAGATATATTCCATCCCTTTACTCCAACCTTTTACTGTGCAAATTTCTAAACATTATGTCAATGATCATTGAAGAAAATGTTATATACATAGAAGATATGTACTCGTTAAGTATAAAAGAAGAAAATTCACATGGATGCAACTTTGATTGTAAAGAGAGGTTACAAGATCAACGACATCTATTTAATTTATTTTTACTTTGAAAGACATAAACACCCAATGAGTTGAACCTAGTGAGTAGTGAGCATGCATGGAACATGAGGGTTCTTTAAAGAATCCTAAGTGTTTATCACTCAATCATCCGTATCAGATGAATCCCGATTCATGCATCTTATTTCACGATGTACACGTACTTCGGTAGAATGGTTTAAACGGTTGATGAATCGAAGAATAATTGAGTTGATGTTTGATATTAGTCATTTAACTGTTAGACTTTGGTGTATTATTAGTATTATTATTCTCTTACTTTTTTCCACATCACATACTTGCTTGTCGGATATATGCTTTTGACTCCCTTTTTTCGAAATCGTGCATCTCCATATAAATTCAACAAAAAGTTTCTAAGCTTTTCGAAATTCGTAATAATTTAGAAACAATTATTAAAGACACCATAAGTGAGTTGGATTCTCTAATGTAATATAAGTGGTGTGCAATGAACATGGTTCAGCTTGGTGGCTACAGGAAATGACCAATTGTGTGGTCACTTGGTTTATATTGACACCAAGATTCCCCACACCAAACAGCCATTTTTCTGGAACTTGGTTGGTGGGGTGAGGGTATATGGGTTCTATAATTGGCTTAGGTTAGCCATAACTATGAGATTTCATGGGTGATAGGGATATGATAAATTCGTTTTGGCAGTGAAATTTCATTGAGCACACTGGATATTACAATGCACCAAGAACATCATAACCAAACACACTGAAACTAACATACTAAATCACACTCTAGAATTGATACAAAGGAGAGTCACCTAACATCCACCACCAAACGGTACTCTAAAAGGAAAAACACGCACACTTACATTGAAATATTAGACTTAGAACCATATTTATCTTCATCTTCATCGATGACTACAAACCTAACGGATAATGGGTCCATATGGAATAAACATAAACGGAATAAGGGTTAGCCATGTTCAAAACCATCCAACATATTATTTATGATATATACGGTTTGACCGAAGTTTCCTAGTAACCGTTTCCAAACCTTTTTCATGAACATCCATTATATTATTTAAGAGGTTAAACATGAACATGAATCCCCTTAAAAGAAACTTACCAAATAGGCCACCTAGATGGTGGTTTCCATATTGAATAAGAAAGATTTATTTAATAGTTGATGTTATCTTTTTATCTTAACTATATATAAAATATTTAAGGTTTTATTAAAATTTAAGTAGAAAAATTACTAAATATCATGTATTTTATATTTAACACAATTAAATATCAACCAATATTTTCTTTTATGATTTTTGATATTTAATAATGTTACCGAAACTAAAATTTAAATAAAACTTATATTACAATTTAGATAATTAACTTACACCTAATTATGTTAACTATTAAAATAATAAAAATAAATTCTAATATAATAGTACTAAACTACTAATAATAAACTTTTTCTTTTATAAATAATCGACTTATGTTTAGAAAAATAAAAGATATGCTAAAATAATAATGCTAATAATAACTTTCTTTACCGTATAATAATCGGCTCGTGTTTAAAAAGTTGACTGAAATATATTTTTATTACTTTTTCAAATATAAAACGACATAACTATTGAAATTTAGAGTCAAGAATAAGTAATAATACAATTTCTCTAACATAAAAAGTTTCAATAATTAATATACCTATTCTCACATTTACTACCATAAATGAATCAAACGAATACAAACGGGGTTTGTTTGTGTTCGATTGAATAAATTTAACCGAACAAATAATCAAATACGAACACATTTTTAAAAACAATTTTGTATTCAATGTCGTTTATTAGGAACTGAATTTGTTCGTTTGGATGTTAAACCTACATAAACGAATACGAATAAATATACACAACCTAAATTATTTATAAAAATAATTACCTTATTTCTAAATCTAAACACAAATTATTTATATTTATATTTATTTTCATATCTATAATTAATTACTTTTCAAGAAAAAAAAATTAACTTTAAATAATATATTGTTATGTTAAGAATTTTTAAAATGTATAAAATAAATTAGCATTAATAAAAGAATAAAATGTATGAAAATATAAATGAATATTCATGAATGTAAATGAACGAACAAAACCTTTCTTCATGTCCGTTCATTTAATTAATCGAACAAAGTATCTTATTCATGTTCGTTTTGGTAACTAAAAAAAGTAACATAAACGAATGTTTTTGCCTAAATGCTCACTTACCGTTCGAATAAATATATGTGGTTTTTTCGATAGAGATTTCACGTGGCAACACAAATATATTAGACTATTAGTAAAGACTGCCAAAATCTTAAATGCAGACGAAATACATATCAAATGTAATGTTTCGAGAGTTTTACAAGACAAAGCTATTCGATTTTTACATATTATAAAATATTGTGAAACATTTAACACATTCCCTCTTTGCATTATTATTGCGAAAAATATGTACGTGAAAAAAATTGTTTATCCAAAAATTTAACTATCTATTTGTCGTTATCGCTGCAACGCGCGGATAACTTACTAGTTAAAATAATTAGGATATAATATTGTAGAAGTATTAATAATTTGTATTAGGTGAGGTTTATGTTTTTATTTATTAGGATTTATTACTTGAGCTTTAAGTAAAACTATCGTAATCGGTTTAGGGGTTTCTAACCGAGTTATAGTAGAACTCGTACACCCCTAACATATATAAAGGATGAAGGAGTGAGACTAAATCCTTGTGCCAAAGTTCTTTTTCCTTAATGAGATTCGTCTAATATTCTCATCTCTCGGTTTTCTTTTCTTCTTTCTTGTTCGATAACCACCACCATGGTAGAAGATTCTTGTATTCTACGAGCTCCGTCAGATTTGTTTGACGTCGAAATTCCAACCGTTGATGTAAATAAACCAATTATTTCTTACTCTACTCATTTGATACAACTATTTATGTGATTTTCATTTTCAAGTTTTACAATTAGTAATAATTTTCAATACACTTACCCAAGCAACCTCAATAACTATATATATATATATATATATATATATATATATATATATATATATATATATATATATATATATATATATTTATTGTTTAATGATCTCTTACTTAATTATTTGTTTAGATATATGTTTATCATCTTCTCAAGTTTGCTTTAACAATATTAATTTTGATATATTTAAGAAATATTCTAAACTCTTAAGATAATAATATAATTTGTTTGAATTGCAACCCTACAATTATATCTATTATTACTATTAGAATAAAATCCAGATTCAAATATTATTGTTTCTGGAAGATAGATTTAACAAAGCATTAAAGCTACCATAAATTATGCAATCAAGAATAATCCAAATTACCCAACAAGAAAGTTCTGTTTGTTAAATGTATATTTGCACTTGTTCATGAAATTATTGAAATTATTGTAGCTTGAGACTCTATCTTTTCACCAAATATTCCTTTTAGCTTTAGAAACTATATATGTCCCTTTTGCATTATCATAACCTTGAACACTTATAAAATTGTTCTCTTGTTGACACTAAATTCAAACATACAAACAAATTTACCAAACCTTCACAAGATAACTAAAGAAACATGTTTGAATTCACATTTGCGTAATCTATAGGAAATTAGTTTATATAATACAGACCGGGTTTTAGAACATGGAAGTGATGATTGGTAAAACGACTTAAAGAAACGGAAACAAACCCTAGTTGTTTGACTTATTATGTGCATGTAATCTCTTTGTGTACCATAACCCTAGCTTTAGTAAGAGAATGTGGTCGAACGTTGCCATGGGCCGAATGGTGGTCCAAAAGAAGGCATATATCGATCGAGTGGACGAGTCTCAACCAACCCACCATCCCATGCTCCTACATATACATCATTTACTTTTAGATGTCATGTACTCCAATATGAAAACCTCTTTTCACTTTCTATATTATTCTTTTATATACTTCACTATTGTAAGCAAATCATAGTTATATTCTTACACTTTGTAGTAATTTGTTGGAGATTATAGTACCTTTCTCGAGATTTTCATAAGAACAATAGTAATTAATTTGTAGCTAAGACGTATATCATGTGCTCTCACTCTCACAATATTCTTAAAGCAAAATAATTTAACAAATAAAATAGTTGATTCCCATCAAAAGCCTCCACCCATATAAAGGCCAAAAGATTTGAAATAGAATTAAAAGAAAAAAGAGACAAGAAAATAGAAAAGAGAAAAACGTTCCCTCAACACCCATAAATAGTTTCAATTCACTTTTTCTTCAAAAAATAACATTTCTTATGGCTCCAAATTTTCAACCTTTTAATTATTTATTTGGGTTAATTGTCTAAAATTTTTGTACTTTCTGTTTTATCTCTTCAACATAATTGGATTATTTAATTTTCTATCGGGTTATTATAAGTTGTCAAGTTTTTCTTTTTTTAACTATTCTGTTTAGAATAACTTATAAAACAACCCATGTAGTTTGAATAATTACGAAATTCGTCCCTAATATAATTTTCTTTTACGAATATCGTCCTTTATTTCACTATTTTCTTACGACTTTAGTCCCCATTTGTTAAACTTAACGATTATTACTTTAAAATAACAAAATTAATATTTGTTCCTTAATATAAAACACTATCAAGGAACGCATCACCCTCTTTCCCCTTACATTTTCTAATCCTATTAGATTTAGTAGTATTTAAAGTTTTGTTTCATCATCTTCTTCGTATTCTAGCCAACCGTAGCCGTCATTGTCTTTCATTGACGAAATCCATAAGATAAAAAAATGTGTAAAAACCCCCCAAAATCCTTAGAAATTGAAGACAATAACGGTTACGTTTGGTGAAAATACAACGTAGATGATAAAAAGAAACTTTGGATTCTACAAAATCTATGAGGATTCGAAGACGAAATGGGGAATAGAGTGACGAGTTTGTTAATAGTGTTTTATATTAAGGAAAAATAGTAATTTTGTTATTTTAACATACTAATTGTTAAGTTTAACAAACGAGGGACTAAATTCGTAAAAAAATAGTAAATTAGGGACGAATTTTGTAATTATACAAACAACATGGAATGTTTTGTAAATTAGTTTAAAAAGAAAAATTAAAAAAAGACAATTTGACAACTTATAATGGCCAGTTAGAGAATGAAATAGTTCGATGGTCTGGAAGGGACAAAACATATAGTACATAGGAGTTTTAGACAATTAACCTTATTTATTTTGTTTAGTTAAACTTAAGGTAATTGGTGATTATAAACTATATATATATATATATATATATATATATATATATATATATATATATATATATATATATATATATATATATATATATATATATATATATATATTGATAATTTAGTGGTAATTATCTTTAATCTGTTACAATCATCAAGATGGTAGTGGTAAGACGTTCTGATCGATGTTCGTATACATGTCTCTCGTTCAAAACTTCCTAAATAAATATCTTAGGTTAATCATAGAAAGCATATAGAAACGGTTACTCTACTTAGCCCGTATATATCCAAGTCAAAACCTCATCTTCCCGGATAACCCCAACAAAACAAAACCTCTCTGTGCTATCTTTAATTTATTTTGTGGAAAAGTGTATTCTCAAGTCGTTAAGATGTATTTTGTGGATGAGTGTATTCACAAGTCGTTAAGACGTATTATATGAATGGTTTGCACTTTTACGTGGTTATGTGTTTGTTGGTTTGTTGATTGGTGGTGTCCGTCCAGTTTTGGTTATAGTTTATGCCTTCAAGTTCAAGATCAGATCTATGGTTCAAGTGTAGAGTTTCTTCGTATGGTAACTGGGTCGTAGATATGAGTTTGTATGGTTCAAGGGATGTTGGTTCACTTGTTATTCATAGTTTGTGGTTAGGTTGGGTGGTTCAGGGTTTTGGTCTTTGGTATTTTTAGAAAGGATCTTGATGTGTAAAATCTAGTTTAATAAACTCGACCTACTTGTAGACTTAATTACACACTTATAGGCAGTGGACCTATTCGTATATAATATAGCTTTAAGTAAGTAAATGTTCGATCACAGGGACTAATTTAGCTTTTAACTTCGAATTAATAATACTTGTTTGTTTTTGGGTTTTTGTTGTACGAAAGATTAACTATTTAAGAATGAAAAGTGATTAAAATCAAAGTGAGAAAATTAGTTGTGTTTATCAAATAATGGAGAAAATACACTCGTTTGACACTTCACTTGTTTTCCAATTATGTTTACGATATTGAAAGTATATTTAACTTCTAAGATATAGTAAAACTTCTTTCGAATATTTTACTAACTTTAACTATTTCCAATTATAATGTTCCTCTCGAATACAGTTATAATTATCAACAATTAAGCATTGATTAACAAGCCGGTATTTTATGATTTAATCTTATGAAGTTTCCTCTCGAATAACTTCTCTAATTATTAAGTCCTCTCGAATCTTAACAAATAGACTTACTCGTTTACGTTTTATTACCTAAGTTGTAATTACTAGGTCCTCTCGAATCCTAATAATTTTAAACCAATTAAAGACCGATTGATTATTTCATACAATTTATTTAATCTATCTAGATTCCTCTCGAATAACTAGAATATTGATTAACTAATCTGAATATAAACAACTATATGATAATATATCAAAACACAAACAATTAAGGATCAACGATTAAACATAAACACCTAAAACAATCAATAACGCAAACATAAACGTCAAACAAGTTCCATAAATCAAACGAGCATAAAATAGTTTTAGCTAACCATAATAAGGTCTAAATAAGCAGCTAATATGAAAGAAAACATCACTGAAAAATTTGGAATAAAAGGAAAGAAACAAACTAGAAAAGTCGGGAATTCGATTCGTGACCGAATTGTAATCGTACTACAACTCTAACTATTTTCCTTGCTCTCCAAGCTTCCAAACCGAGATCTCCAGCTCCAGATATGAGGTGGAATGATTGATGATTAAACCTGGTCGTTTGGGTTGGTATTTATAGGCAAAAATCGATAGAATTCGTGTTCGAGTCGAATTGCAATATTGCTGAAATCAGGTCACTGCGTCGTCCTACTTGACCAGGACGACGCAGCGTGTGCATTTTTTTTTCCCATATTCGAAATTTTGGTTTTGTAGCTCTCTCTTTCTTCTTTATTCTCCAATTTGAATCACCTAAATCGAACATCGTATGAAGAAGTTATGATCAAAACGGTGGAGGTGATATTGCGACGTTCTCTTCGTAAGAAATCACTATTTTTCGTCTTTTAAGCTCATTTCTTCCACCATTTCCACTTCCCAATCATATAAACCTATAAAATAGACAAAACAACTTTTTCACACGATTAAATGCAAAAACTTATCCTATCCATCATGTTTAATATGAAAAATAACCGAATATCGCATAGAAATAAACGTATAAATATGCGATATCAGATCTCACATCACAAATATTCATATTTTTGTCTGTTATTGAACTCGAGCCCATAACACTTAAACTTATAAGTCAACTCATATTCCATCACGCTACAACTCATTTGGTTTTGGTCTTTGTTTCCAAAGGTTAAGAGTCTGAATTTTGTTTTAGTATTTGCTATTGTAGTAGATCAGTTTAATAAATTAAAAAAAAAAAAAAAAAAAAAAAAGTTAGTTTAAATTGAAATATTCTTTTTCATTCATACATGATCTTTGGTCTTACCTCATTCTAAAGTCTCATATTATTCCCAAAAAGCTCTAGGTGTTGTCCTATTCCAATCATTTTTTTCTTTTCTTTTCTAGATCTAGAATAAAAAAATATACAAAAAGAATTATCATATAATCACTTTTGGCCCATAAAAATGAACATTATTTGGATACCAATTGTTCAAAATCAAAACTATGACCCATATCACGTGTCAATAGACCAAATCACCAAAAATTAAATTACTTCTAATCTTGTTACTCATGTTTAGTACATCTTTCAAACCAAATTAACTATCATGGGTTCGGAGTACGTATTAGAATGATCGGTGAAAGACAACTCGAAAAGACATTTCTAGTCATTATTGAAACGTAATTCATTCTCGTTGATGCTAATCTTTTCATTGAATACGAATCACACGATAATATTTTTGGTCCCACTCGAATTCGAAATGAATTGTGGACCAAAAATAATGCATCCTTTAAAAAGTATTGAAGTTGACTTAGGGTAAGACCCATGTTTGGGTACCTTTCAAGCTACATCATCTTCAACACGATATACATAATACTTTTTAAGTTTTGTCAAAATAGAAGGAATTAGGAATTCGAATAAGTAGTCGGGAACATACAAGTTTGGAACATGAAATTGCGGGGAGGGTGAAGGTTGTGAAAGAGACCAAAGAATGTGGGAAGCGAATTGCCATATGTGATGTTGAGGTAAAGCGAAAACATGTGCTTGTGAAATGTTGGGTGCTTATTGCTTTATAACCACAAATCGACTTATTCGTTTGTGGAGACCTTTTCGTGTATGATGTACAACGTATGTGTTTGGTGCGTTTTATTATACAAATATATACTCGTGTTGAAAGGCATATACATTTAAAGAAATGTACCTTTTGTCTTTGGTATTTGCTGAAAATTATTAAAAAGCATCTATGATGAGACATGCAATTCAAGATAGTAAGAACTAAATCGCCGATGATTCAAGTTTAAAGGGTGTTTCTGGTTAGATTAGAGAGACGATATTCACATCCACCGTGAGAGTTCGTTATTGACCTAAAGATATAAAGTATCAAGCAAGAAGAGGCCAAAGCAGTAGCGAATCCAGAAATCCCGGATAAGGGGGGCATAATTATTTTTGAACCAATTGGATGGGGACAAACATATAAAAGCCTAAACAAATTAAAAAATTTATACCAGTTTTCTCTAATTATTAAGCTGAAATCCTACATTCAATAACTGCCCTCCCATTTGCTACATTGGATCCGCCCCTGGGCCAAAGCATACCTTGAGATGATCGAGTCCTTTGACATCTATAAGTAGGCCTTCTCGAAATCAAAATTTTAAGAAACATCAAGTCATGAAAACTAGATCAAAATGAAAACATTGCTAATGTTAATTACAATTAGTATCAGTTTATAAGTGCATCCATAATTCAATCAAAACTCGATTCCAAACATATATTCGTGTAGATATGGACAAATTTTCAACATCTATCACATACTTCTAATTGTCAGCAGCTCTGAAAATAGTAAGTAATGCCATGAAGAGATTAATAATATCCAGATATAACGCAACTGCAGCCCAAATGTACTCGTCGTATGTGTAGCGCTTGATCAGATTATCAGTGTCGTAGACAATGTAACCACAAAAGATCAAGGCAGCCAAGCACCCGTATATCATAACAGAAATCCTACCCAAAGGAAAGAATATCTGCAAACAACGAACACACAAATAACATAACCTTAACCAAGATGTTTTCAAACAAGATATCTATAAAATAGCTAAAAGAAAATGGGTCAATCCACTCAAACATGCGAAGTTTAATAAATTATAAGACTAAGGGGCATGTAAAGATTGTAGCCAGCAAACCTGAATGAGAGAAAAGACGAGAAGGACCATAATGGCTCCGAACAAGAACGGTCCCATGAAATTGAAGTCATATCCTCTTTTTGCAGCCCAAAATGTGAACAGAGTGAGGCTCACGACCACCACGGCGGTCAAAATAGCCGCTTCCAAGATCACCTTTCCTGCAATATTGTAAGAACAGGATGTCAGTTTTTCAGGATGTCCATCTTTAATAAATGGGTCTATTCGGTCATCTTTTATCTCCAAAGGTCAACCGGCCAAAGTAAGAAAAGCCCCGAAAACCACAAGAAGTACTTCTAATGCACTAAACCTACTAGGCTACTAATAAAAGTGAGCTTACTTCAATTAATGTATAGTAAGTATACTTGACAAAACTATTTACAGAAAGTTTCATGAATTTTTTCACGGACCTAGACAATATTGTTCCAAACTGAAACAATCCGACTTGTTACCCAACCCGCTCATTTTGCCACTCCTAACTACAAGCCCAAGCCAAGCCCAAACCACAGAGATGTCTCGAAAGCCCAACCCGTAGGACCAAATTCAAGTTTCATGCACTATTATTTAGCCCAATCCCATGAGGCTGAAATTCCTATTTTGGTCCCAAACATTCCAATATAAAAGGTCTTGTGAGTTTCTATTTTGGGAAGATTATCAAATTATTACGGTTTTAAAACTTAAATAGTTGGAAAGCCAAATTTATTTCGTAAACGCAACTCCAAACACCCTTAAATGTAACGCGTTAATGTAATACTACCCAAATCAAAATTTTCCATAATCGCATCTTCTCGTGTATTATAAACAATCTATAAATATATTCGTTTTGCGTAAACTGACAAATGTTGTTTTCCAAATCGAATACAAACAAAGAACATATTAAAAATAAATTAAACGAATCGTTAGGCTTACCGCTAGTGAATGCACAAGTTAAGCCGACGCCAAAAGCAAGAGAGACGGTGAAGATTCCAAGGAGTACATAGTTGATTGGGTGACGCTGATGATAATAATACAATGGGCACAATGCTGTACAAAACAAGAACCACATCAGAAAATAAACCGATTCCTCTCGTAAACGTTACGAACTCACAATTAACATATTCAAACCATAACAATTCAAATTCTACATACAAAAAAAAAAACACTCAAACGATATTAAAACTCGAAAACTTAATCAATTCAACTCAGAATTTTAGAAATGAAACAATACTATAACGCCAAAACGTTATGACTTCACAACTAACATATTACATATTGTTAGTACCTAAGTTTAAAAAATTTCATAAATCGTCTATATAAAGAAAAAACAAATTACTTTTTTCATCGCTAATTTCTAACATACGTCCATTTTCATGACAAAATGTGAAACTACTTGAACGGTAATTTTTAATGGACATTCATTTTAGAGACGAAAAAAGTAATTAGTTCCTGCAATTTTTTAAACTCAGGTACAAAATCCGTAATTTGGAATGAACTTTAGAAACGACTTATCTAATTAACTTAAAAAAAAAAGTTATCTAATTTATGCTTAAATACTAAGAAACTGCATAAATACTAATTACCATTTTCGTTCCTAATTTCTAACTTCTAACAGACATTCGAAAAAAAGTAATTATGCAAAATTTTAATAATCGGTTTTATACAACTTTTTAAACTTAGGAACGAAATAAAACGAACTTACTGATAAACGGCGTGATAAGGAGAAGGATATAAACCGCCAATCCACCGTTTGTAGTCGTTAAAAACGTAACAATGGGATGATAAGTAACCACAATTGCACCAACGGCGACAGTTAGTAACAACTGGACAGCAACAATTGAGTAGATTTTCCGAATAAATGACCACCGGAGTTCCGGCGATTCCAACATCATTGGATACAGTGTATTACTACCGGATTCCAAATCATTCTTTCCAAACGCCGGCGCGTGATTCCACATCGTAATTTCGGAGAATTTTGTAAGGCTTAGTGATGAAGAAATTTGGGGAGTTATTATTTATAACAAAGATGGTGGTGTGTAATTGTGGAGGAATTGAGAAACTTCTTGATGATCTTGGAGAGTGGCGTGTACGCGCGGGTTTGTGACACGTGGAGGAATATTAGGAAACTCCAGATTTTTCTCGCTGACTCTTTACAGTTATGGACAAAATTTGTAATTTTAAATTTAAATATTTGAGACGATCATAAGGTGGTACTCATTAAATAAAAACAAAAGTTTATATAACAATGATTTAGTAACAAGTGTCTTGAAATGTATTAAACTTTATTCGAAAGTATATCGTCTTTATCCAACTTTAAGTTAATCTATTTTATGTATCTAACTTTTAAAAATAGATAGTTTATGTATTCAACTAATGAAATCTTAACAAACCAATGATGTGACAATTTATGTGGCATATTATATGGATGCCACGTATTTTTAAATATATACAGTAACAGATTTTTGAAAGTTAGATACATACAATAGAGTTTTTTTAAAGTTAGATACTATAGTAGACTAATTTAAAGTTACATACATTCAATAGACTTTAGAGGGAAGTTTGATACGTTTCTGGACACTTATCCCCAATGATCTATTACTTATAGATAATTGATACGGAGTATTATATATAAAAAAAAAAACTTTTATATGTGTCTGAATTCTTTATTTATAAACATAAGAGTTATGCTAGCATATTTCTGAAAGAAAATATAGAATAAAACTGATGTTAATACGTAGAATCTCCAAATTTTTTAAAATTGTGATGTTGAATATCGGGTCGATCGATAGTGGTTGGTGTCTGTTTGATAACGATATTCGAACACTTTTACTTAGGGTGAGCGTGATATTATATTTCGGTTGGTATCGAGCTTTTTTTAATCATTCTTTTTATTATAAACTTTACCAAAATAAGCCGGTTCAGTTTTGCTAGGTACGGTACTAGACAAAATTTCGTTAAGAATTGTATAATATCAGTACTAGCAGTACCGAATATCAAACTCTAAAAAAATATAATATCAAATACCATATCGCTTGTATATTAAATTGGTACCAATAGTGACTTAATACAATATAATATTAATATTTTAATACTTGTGTTCTCTTTTGGTAACCTCTCGTATCAAGATGTTTAAAGCATGTTCAACAACCCTAATGTCGAAAAAGATATAAATCGTCAATTGTTTGAGACGTCTTTATTCTTCCCATTGTCATACTCGTACTAGCATGTTTTAAGATTAAGGCCCCAATGATTTGGAAAAGACTGTATAATATAATTCCAAGAGAAGAGAGTATATAACTGAATTTTATTTATTTATGTAACGATAAAAAAGGTAGAAATGGAGTAATAACCTTTGGAACACTAGTTTTCGTTTATACATAACAACAGCCTTGTTAACTGGTATATACGTACAAAACCTATGGAACAAACACTTACAGAATACAATAAAAACGTGGTACCATTGGGATATAGTTTAGAGCTACAAGTATCGACAAGGTTGTTTCTCGTACATATGTGTATATCACGTATGCTGTGTAAAATAAGGATGCCTCAAAGCATCGTCAACAGTCAATCGATCCTCCTGTGGTAAAATTTATATTTAATTACCGTGGTGACATACAATAAAAGAAAGCATAAACTAAATTATTTTTTTACTCAACATAAAACCACGCAAACCCTTTTTCCAGTGGTGGATTGGCCAAAATGTACCAAATTCATCAAAAGCAATTGAGCATTTTAGCAAGAAGTAATGATTTTTCTAAAAAAACGTTGTAAAAACGGAAAGAAATACAAGACGCTGTTCAAAATTTTTGAATGGATAACTTAAAGGTTAGGTAACAGATAAAACAGGTTCAGACTGAAACGAGCTCAACTTTTGTACAGGTGAAAACAGGAAACAATTTTCGTCCAAACACAGAAATAAAAAGGTATTGATCTATTAATTATGATTATAACTATTATACTAATAAGAATCTAAATCTTTTGATAAAACGAGTTAGGATGTTGTATGCATTAAAGTTAGACTTTCAAACTCTTTGACCCGTTCAACCCATTTGACATGTTCCCAATAAGCAAACTTTTTCATTTCAGTCAAAACACAACCCAATTAGAAAAAAAAATCCATCAAAAATTGCTAACCTCTCGTATTAATGGAGTAAATAAATCTTATTTCTAATAACTTACTGGATCCCAAACTAAAAGCTGGCGTACTAATCTCAAAGCCAATATGTTCGGAAACCTGTTAAAAAATATATCCAAACTGTAAAAAACCATTATTAAATATACAGAAATTATAATATGGTATGAACTGAACAAACCCGATTCTAAGAGGATCTCTGTTCTTAATCTGACTCGAAAAGAACTCTTCCGAGCATTTCCATGAAGCTGGTGAACCAGAAGTCTAAATTCAGAATATAGAACTTAATTAGTACACAACTTTTCATGTATAAAACTTCCTGAACAACTTTATTCAGGAAAAAGTTATTATTACCGAAATTTTTGAAAGCTTTATGACAATTTTACGATATAAAGGATCAACTAACCTTCCCATTACTACCCCAGGTAAGATGTTTCGAGGAACTCCCAGGAAGCAAAATGCATAATTCCATAAATGACCTAAGTCTTCCACCAGAGCACAAAACAACTGTTAATATGTCAAAAATGGCAAATGGGCAAACCGGATAACTCCTTATTTTAATTTTACTCATTTGACCCATTAAGATAGATGATAATTCAAATCGATACAAAAGTAAATGGATTCACAAATAACTTACTTATAAGCAAGCTCCTTCAATCCTTCATTCCAGCCTTCAAGGTGTTGATCCAAAAGGGCACGAGTTTTGGAATTTATTTGGAACACATTTGGTGATCCTACAATCAACTCTAACATCACAACGCCAACACTCCACATATCATACCTATTAAAATTCAATATAAATAAAATTAAAATGATACATTTGTCTACTAGGAATTATCAAGAAAAAGCAATTTTCATTCTAAATAGAGGTGTCAACGGGCAGGCTGGGTAACGGGTCAAGATTGGGGAAAGTTTTGGTAAATACGGGTCAGGTTGGGTTGACCCGGAACAATTTTGGGTCAATTTTTTTTTTATCTTCAATAAAGAAATTAGTGCGTCAAGTATGATAATAAAAATTATATTATTTCGATAATAACCTAGTTTATTAAATGAAATGATTAAGGAGGTTTCCATGTTTTATGCACAAAAAACAGAGTTAGGTGACTTTCAACCCATTTCACTGTTTTCCATTGAAGCTATATTTTCAATTGGCTCATTCGAGATAAAACACAAGCCCAAATCGACCCGTTCATAGGGAAAAGATATTAAAGACATACTTTGTAGTTATGCTTGACCGCCCATGATACCAAGTAGCATTCAGAAAAGCTTCTGGAGGCATGTATTCATAAGTTTGTTCATCCCTGATAAACACAAAAAAGCGACCAAAATGATACAACACATTGTATATAAAAATTAAAGTCGATAAATGACAACTAATAGTCTAATACATCAGCAACTATTGCACACCCACAAAATGTTAAACTACTTTTCTGTTCTTGGGAAATAGTATTCCCGAATAATTTTTATTAACAAAGAAAAAAAAAGGTCTAAAAAACACAACCCCAAACGAATTTCAGAAGAGAGACCAAATAAAAAAATATTGATGAATTCTTGAAATAAATTTAAAACGACAACTGGCATAACTTAGCATAGTTAAAAATACCTAGAAGGTCCAGCAGACCCATATAAATGCTTTATGGTAAATCCATCCATTGCACTCCCAAAGTCAATTATACGCCTTGATAACATAAGAAAGAAAAACAATGAAAAGATCATAACCATCAGCAAATTTCATGGGTATAAGTCAACGTACAAAGAGATATATAAATTACTCCGGATATACATTTTAGAGGTATAAGTCTCATTCCCGATTGGGCTTTCTTTTAAGCATCTTCCAGAATCCCCATCTTCAAAGCAAACAATCATGTTCTCTAGCAAGAAAAAAGATAAAAGAAAAGGAAGTATTCCAAGTCAAAATATACATTTAAAGGAACGTAAATTTTATCATAAAGATGCAATATCACAAACACATCAAATTCCAAATGTAGAATTATCCAACCACTTATTCAGGTAAATATCAATATTTCAAAAGTCGTGTGTATAACAACGGACCCTCAATTTTGGTTGCTTTTGTTATAATCTTCTTTAATACCATTAGTTATATAGTTGAAAAATTATATATAAATATAAACTGAGTTGCACTTTTCGTGAAAAGAAAGTAATGTTCTCACCAGGTTTGATATCCCTGTGGGTAATGTTGTGGTCATGACAGAACTTAAGTGCCATTAACTGATGAAAAACAATAAAAAGAATAATTTGTTAGACAAGCCCCAAATGACCTTCAAAGCTTCAAGTAAAGAAAGGAGCATAATGGAACGTAGAGGTGGCAAAACTTACGGCTCAGGTTGACTGGAAACATTTTTGTCCAAAAATTGACTTTTTTATAAATAATTAATCGGTCAAAATCGTCAAATATGATTAGAAAAATTATCTTTCTGGAAATTTAGGTGTATTTATACATTACAACGCACTCTGGCCAACTTTTGACCCATTTATTTGACCTGATAGAGATAAAACATAGGCTCGAACTATACTTAAGTAAACAACTGCCGAATTGAATGATAAAGAAAAAAGTTGTAAGAAGATTTATTAAGAAAGCACACCAACTGCCAAATAAGATTCCGCATTTCCTCTTGGCCCGCATCTGTGGTCTTCAACCAATGCCACCATTTTGATGGATGCAATATACGAACGTGTTTCATATGATCATCATTTTCATTTGTCGTGCCATTACTACTTCCAATATCGTCAGCTGTATATAAAAGCTTTGACAAAGATATGCCTTCGTGACGGAATACAAGCCATATCTCATTAGACTTTGACTCAAAAGACTCTATATATCTTGCAATATGATTCAGGCCTTCTTCTTCTAGAGCAACTGATTCATTCTTTCTTAGGAAATTATTTGGGTATGGGTGTAAATCCTTTACTGATAATGTACCTCCCAAATATACCGACGCATTTAGAAAAAGTTCACCGAAATACTTTTCTCGTAGACCGCTTAAATAAACTGTGTTGCCTCTTTCTACCTGTTTTCAGTTTGTGACATTTCATTAATTCCGAAACCATAAAATCAGACAATAAAAAGAAAAAATGTACATCACGCATTTTTCTAATAAGTGTGAAAGTACAGTACAAGACTTCTCCTTTTAGTGAAGTGCAAAAAAGTCAAGGACATAAAACTCAAGCAATTGCATAAGAATCAGAATATTGCCGACATAGCAATCCTCTTGACAGTGCGGACTGTGATGATTATAGTAGGAACAGAAATTTGATTTTCCTAACTTTACTTGGGGAAATTGACAATATACTACAAAGTGCATACTATACAAGCTAATTTGAATTTAAACCAAATTTAATAACCGTTTAAAGAAAATAGTTGTAATATTCATATTTCATAAGTAGGGGAAAACTATGCTAATCGTTTATGAAGACAAAGATGACAATATCTTGAAATACTAAAGTTCGAATTAGAACTTTCCATCAAATAAAATCATTAGGAGGTGCATTAAAAATACTTTAGAGGATTTTCGACCCATTTGACCCATTCCACTTTTAGCTTATTCTTTGTTTGACCCATTTGACATGAAACACAACCCAAATCAACCCATGTGTTATGTATAAATAAATGGGTCATGATTACCACATCGAAGTAGAAGAAAGTAAAAAACTTCTACTGCATAAATTCATTCAATAGCATTGTGAATGGCTATTTATTTATGTTATAGGTATAATCAGTATATACTGGAATAAGTGTGGAAGGTTTTTACAAATGGTGATGCACAGAAAAGATCGAGGAAATAAATGAATCCAGTTAAAGTTAGCTAGATTACCATTATGCGCTTCAAAATGAAAATATTATCATTGGGAGGACCAGAACCAAAGTCTGTTTTGTTTTTCACACTCTGTTCTGAATAGTTGTTTTGTTGGAGGTAATTCCAATGAAAAGCCACCCAAACCTCTCCATATGATCCACGATCATATCTTTTCTTCAGTATATATCTATAAGCAATAAACAATTAAATAAACTATGAACTGCCAACAATTAGGAAGACAAGATATTAACGATAAAGCTAGTCTCGGAAGAAAACATAATAGCACCAAAAGAAGAAAAGGAAAAAAAGGAAGACACCTTGTATTAGGAGTGGTGCGCTCTTGATTTTGTTCGACACTATGTGAAGGGAGTGATTCTAAAAAACCAAGAAAACTTGCAAGACCCTCGGGATTAATGCATTGATCCTTATTCCCGCTATTAGACCTCCCATAGTGCAAGCACATCATCTGGTCACGGTACAAATTTAAAGGTCCGCCTGCATTTACATAAGAAATTAGATATTAATTATAGCATCAATATTCATAGATCAGTTACAGGAATTTTCATTTAAGGTGGCAATCTCGACCAATTTACTTATTAATGAGTCGTATTTTATCTCAAACAAGTCGGAAAAGAATTATTACCTAGAAGACAAATGGGTTAAATTATAAAAAATAGTTTTCAAAGGTCAAATGGATAGTGAGTCGCCCAAACTCCCGTTTAGATGCATACAACACCAAACTTCGCTTTATTCAAAGATTTCCTTACTTAATGTGTTATTGTTTAAAATAAAAATGGACAAAAAAGTTTATGGGTGAACGCGACCCAGCCCATTTCAACCTGAACATGTTTTGACCAAGTACCCAACCTACCCATCTTGCCAACTGTAACTTAAAAAGAAAAACTTATAGAATATATAAAGTGTACCAAATAACTGCAACTGAGGCAATCACTAAAGGAGCTTGACTAACCATAACTATGATCAAGCACGTCAGGTAAGGCATGCGGTGAACCATACACATAGTCCTGCTCATCCTTTGCAATCCAAAATGTGTATTCATCATTTTCATTTAGGTTCTCGGATAGATAGAAACTTTTATAAGTGTTGTGTTTTCCTTCAACCTAGTGCAAAGAAAAAGAATGGCTGACATGAATCGTTCAAGAAGTCGACCTAAACAGCTTAGACAATTATAAATAATATATCTACATTTAGACCAATATGCCTTAGAATGTCTATATATGCGGACTATAAGAAAATTGGAAATAATAAAACACCCATCATAGTCATCCTAACGTTTTCATAAACTCTACCAATCAAATCTCAGTGCCACCTTATATCATTGATAGTAACTCAAAGATGGATTCTCCAACAAGCACATGGACTAGAGGGATGGTAGTATAAATAACAGAGTAAAATAAAAGAAAAAAATAAATAAATAATGGGCTTGCTGAATATCAAAATCATAATGACCGCTTTATCATGGATAGGTATAAAAACCAAATAACACAAAAGATTAACCTTACCAATAATCGCCCAAACTTATCAGTAACTGAATCAGCATTTTCCAATCCTACAAGTACAAAATTTTGCATCAACAACAGTAAATGAGGGTCACAAGTGGACACAAGAATCTATCACACAGAGGTTTGCAGTAGAGGTGGCAATTTTGGCTCATTTACTAATGAACTGTTCGGGTTATTTTATCTCTAATGGGTAAAAACTTGAAAAAGGTAAGCTAAACAGGAAAAGAGTCAAACTTGTTAAAAGTTGTCCAAAGAGAATTTCTAATGCGTACTACCAACTAAATAGCTTTTTTAAACATTAGGTACGTACATTTGCAATCATTATGAAAACACAGATTATAAAAAAGAAGAATATACATTTCCACATCTGCGGGTACATTCGACTGTACAGTATTAATTTTTAACTGAATCAATACCAGATATTTCATAAATAAATATAAAAAGTTGGAATTCAAATATTACCAGATTGCTCATCTACATAATTTTGCAATCCTACTTCTCGAGATCGTTCAGTAGAGAGAGCTTCTAGTCCCAACGGAACTACGACAGCTGCCACGTTATCCATACTTCCTTTTTCAAGAGCAGTATCAACAATGCAATCAGCTAATGAGTATGAACATGAAGGACTATATTCTAATTCCAGGGGAGCATGGCTATGTAATTCCCAGAACAAATCACAGACATCCTGTGGGTCCAGCTTTTCAAGAACGCCATCAGAAGCAGCCACCAAATAACTATCATTAGCTGTCAAAGGCTGCCAATCTGTCACCTCGGGAACAGATATAACACCAAAGCTGATAAATCAAAATTTGTATTAGCAATTTAAATTCCGGTTGAAAAAGAAAAAGTATCCAGCTTCAAAATGTTGAAATATTAAATGGAAAGCTGACCTTTTAAATGACAAATCGCCAATAGCACGCGAAACAGCCAAATGACCATTAACTCGGGATACGCCACCCCACTCAATGACGTAACCTCCAGCTGATTCTACTCGAGACTTTTCTTCAACCCTGTCGGGAGTGTGGTCTTTGGTCAACTCTTTAGCAGAAAAATGAGGTAAACCGTTAGATGCTGCCAATTTAAAATTTCCATAATCTTTCATACGTACTGAACCAACATCACGTCTTCTCTTCCTATACAACCTCAATAAAGTAGCTGCCATTTACAGAAATCAACGATTATCAGCCCTTTCTAACTTCATTACTAAAGTAAATTGGATAAAAAGATATGAAATTTGATCTAATTTCTGCTGGGGTGGCATTTTGCTTTAGCCCATATAATGGTAACCAACATTCAAATTTAAACATTAAAAAAAAAAAGAACATATTATGAGATTACTCTGAATAAAAAAACTTCCGGAAGTCCGAGCCTTTTAAGTTCTAACCTTTAGCCTCAGGAGGAGACTGGAATATCTCGGAGCATAGGAAAGCCTTTGAATCTCCAATGTTGGCAGCAAGAACTTGACTGTCTGCTATAATGATAACCGTTGCGGTAGAGCCAGAGTCAAAGTTGTATCTAGAAGCATCCTTTAAAAAACAATACACAAACCATAAAATCGAGAATATACAGACAGATATAGAGAGAGAAAGGAGAGAAAAAGAAAACAAAAAAACAGCTACCACTAACCTTACAAAATGCAGCATCAACATCATCAATCGCCTTTAACAGAGATTCCTTCAGAATTTCCAAGTGGAAAGCTTCATCAAAGATAGATGACAATGTAAGCTTAATCCTGCAACAAAAATGCCACATTCTTTTGATTATCTGATATGATGTTGGAATTGCTTATAGAGATGCTATAGGAGGTGTCAAGGTGACATTACAATATATATTTTAACTTCCCGTATATTTGACTAATTTCCATGTATTTGACTAATTTCCGTATATTTGACTAATTTATATGATTATATTCTGACTTTCCGTATATTTGACTAATTTCCAGGAAATGTCATGCACTGAAAAACTCATTGGGAAGCACTTTTACATGAAAGGAATTATGGAACGTTAAAGTAAATCCAAATGCAATATTGATTTTATTTCCCTCGTGAGATAATATCATAAACCATGCTTATTTTTATTAGTTCCAGGGTTTCTCTAAATTTGAAATTTATCACTTACCCAGTTTCAAATATCAATACCAAATATCCATCCAATTAAGTCTACGGTTTCTATTCCATAGTTTTGGTTTTGTGAGCAGATAGATCAAACATAAACAAAGTTATACAATCACTATTTTAAAAGGTTTTTATTGGATGGAAACCAGTAACCATCATACATATTCCAATGTACGCACCTACTCCCCCCACTAGGAGCGTACGATGTCGGGTAAATTCACCTCGACCCGTGATCCTCCACAAATGTTTGGGAACGTATTCGAACCCACGCACTTTAAGCACATTTGTGGGCTCAAGGTGTCATCGGAGGCGGGTACCTACTCAACGTCAAAAGCTCAGTCCCTAGAGAAGTTTGTGAATGTCATGAGTACGGACAATGTCCCATGTAGTGTCATGCTACTTGCATGAGCCCATAGTAGTTGATTAATACAGAAGATTAGAGTTCTTAATAATTGGTATACCAAAATTTGGTTACTTTCTAGACTTCTGAATTTTAAGGAAAAGGCAACACAATAATATACCTTCTTGTGTACTTGTAAATATATTGTCTAGCATGTCCATGTGTTTGGCCCCATGACTCACAACATGTGTGCACCACACCCAGGTCATGCTAATAATTTTAACCTACAGGTAGGCAAGAGCAAGAAACACTTTTAAAGCGGGTTGTTCAAAATCTTTCAAGTCAAAACAAGGGAAAATAAATTTTCATATATCTAATATATCAAGTAGCTATTTAAAATAACCAAAAAGACGAAACCCCAAGAGGGGGGAAGGCAATACATAGCATCATTGTCAATGTGATAGAAGAGAAAACTACTGACATCCTACAATTATACTTTGACAAGGCAAATAGTTCTTTTTCATTATATCAGTATATCACAGCAAAAAAAAAAAATAAGGCATTTTCATTGCTATTTAAATCCAATGTAATCTACCCTGATACAGAATTAATTGATGTCTACGTAGAGACTATTATAATTATAACTGAAAGGCAATGGTTGTCAACCCCTGACTATGTGGTGCATTCAACTGTTGGTGAATCATGTGTGCTATGAACGGAGATTGTAAAGGTGTGCATGTGTGTGCGTTTGTTTTCTATGTAAGTGAGTAAGTGATAGAGTGACCTTCCAATATGCAGCACATAATCACTTAGTTTCTCATCCCTACTAAGCCTTTGAGAAGCATAATCGTGTTCTCCCTTATCCGGTAACATTCCCTTTGATATCTTGGACAAAAAAGAAAACGTGGTATCGAGAAGAAAATAAGTATGCAGCATGAAATACTCCAATAACAGATTTGAGGCCATCTCACTAGCTTCTGCACCATTATGTCCATCAAAAACGGCCACAATGCCAACTGAAGTCTCCTTTATGCCATTAAGGCCTGCATCAGTATAAGAACTTAACCATAAGAAACACAATACTTGGTTTCTACATATCTTCAAAACAACCAACGACTTGAAAGGACCAAACAGTTATAGCATCTTATGCCAACTACTAGATTCAACGTATATTGTCGATGTTTTCTCAACCTAACTCCATAATTTCATTTGTTTTTATAAATTTCATAAGAAAGCAGATGTAACTCTACATAGTAAGCTTCATTATGTTGTGTAAGACCTTTATTCAGTAATAAAACATTATGCTACGAAAACTAGTACTTAAAAATATAGAAGTATAACAAGTAGAAGAAAAAGCAATTAAAAGACAAAACCTATTTAGCACAGTATTCATCTTACTATTTACTAATATTGATAAATGAAAACGAGTCGATTATGCATAAGATCTTAGCAAATATAGCCATAAAGGATATTAAGATCTCTATTTGATTCGATATTAACCGATTCCAATATATGCATCAATAACATGGAACATGTTACATTTGTTTAAGAAAAATTAACTGGTTAACCGAGACTAGACAAGCCTCTACAAATATAAATTATATAACTAGTTCATCATAAAAATAAAAATAAATTCCAACGACATAAAACTCCTATCATGATTTAGCCTATTAAAAGTGCATATAACATTAATCATTCCAAATCAAATTCAAAGTTCAATTGCAGAAATCAATTAGAACATATTGTAAAGAGCAGGTGTACATGTAATAATACCAGTTTATCAAATTCAAGTTCAGCACTAACTTTTTTTCCTGATTATATGAATTACTCCTATCATGATCAGCCCTATCTAAACTCTAATCATTTCTAACACCAGAAATCAATCAAAATATATTGTAAAACAACACGAGTACAAATAATAATATCAAATTCAAGTTCATCACCAATTATTTTTTCCTAATTATATGTATAACAGCTATCATGATCTAACATATCTAAACATCACTAGTTTCATATCAAATTCAAAACATATCTAAAACAGCAGGAGTGCGCATAATCGAGCTAGCTTCATATCAAATTCAAAGTTTAACACCTGAAACCAATCAAAACATATTCTAAAACATCATAACTATACACTAATTCAAAACATTAACTCATTAATCATTTCATATCGGATTCAAGTCAATCAAAACCTGGAAACGGAATCCGAATATCGAGAGTACAAAACGTCCGATCTTCTAGAGACTTCCTTCTCCCTTGCCGTGTAGCCGATTGACATCTTCCAGATCGTCTTCTAGAAGCGTGTTCCTGTAAGCTCCATCTAGGACATTTTGGTGACTGGAACACCGCCGGTGCTCCGCCTTCTTTGTACACTGATAGACACGTGGATGATTCGCCGGTGGCGCGTGTGAGAAAACAGATTAGGAATAATAAAATTGATGAAATTAACTTGTTATTGTTCATAGCTTGCGTGTGAATTATTGATGGAAGAAATGAGACGGTGATCAGAATTCATAGTTCGTTACGGCGGTGATTTTGCCGGAGAGAGGTTTAGGGGGTGTTTGTTTGGGCTTATTGTCATTTATATTTTTCGGGTTATAACTCCTTATATAATCCCAAACAAACACCCCCTTAGACTAGTTTTTTTTTCCCCAATCACACCGCCACATAAGCTAATAACGCCCCATAACGCCTGCCCCCACTCCGGTGGGGGCGTTATCGACAAAAAAAGGGCCACGGCGTGAGCAGAATAACGCCGTGGTGAGGGGAGAAAAAGGGCAACGGTCGAATTTGTATAGCAACGGTCAAGAGGAAGCAAAGCAACGGCCATAATTTAAACCAAAACCAAAAACTCCCCTATAAAAACCAATCCATTTTTATAAAAAAACCACAAACAATCTCTCTTTCTCTCTCAATTTTTATAACATTCTCTCAATTTTTATAACATTCTCTCAATTCTCTCAAATGGATCCCAACAACAACAACAATCAAAACAACCCCAACCAATGGAACCAATGGTTCAACCCTAACCTCAACCAATATCAAAACTCAAACCAATATCAAAACCCAAACCAATATCCACAATTTCAAAACCCCAACCAATATCAACACCCAAACCAATTTCAAAACTTTAACCAACTTCCAAACCCTAACCAATATCCCCAATTTTACCAACAAACTCCACCACCACAACGACCATCCCAAGACCCGCTATACCAAGGCGGGTCGTTCCAACAGTTGCTTAACCTCCGCGATTTTCCGCAAGTGCCTCCATTTGACGTTGACCGTAACCGCGGATTGGTCGATTCTGAAGACGATGACGTTGTTCCGGAAACTCAACCGGAAAGTATGCCGGCCCGTGGGAAGAGGAAACATAAGAAGAAAGAAACCGAATCCCAAAGAGGCAAAACCGAAAAGAAGAGGTAGACCGAACGGGAGGAGGTCGCACTTGCTTCAGCATGATCGTCGACATCCGAGGACCCCATTTTGGGAAATGATCAACATTCACCACTTTACTGGGTAAGTGTTCGTGACAAATTCTTCGCCAAGATGCTTAAAGATGATCCCTCTTACAATCGTACCAACGACATGATTTCGAGCAAGTGGACCGACTTACGAAGAAAGGTCAAAAAATTCAACGGGATGATGCGACAAGCCCAACAAAGTAGAACAAGCGGTCAAAGTGATCAACAAGTGGTCGAACATGCTATGGAGATATACCGCACCAAAATGGGAGTGGGTTTCCAACATTACGCGTCTTGGGAAGTATTGAGAAGAAGCCCGATTTGTCAACATGTCCCAACATTTGGAGGGTCCTCAAAAGCGCGTAGAACATCGGAGTCTAGTAACCCCTCCACTCCCGCCACTCCCGCCACTCCCGCCACTCCGGTATCGCCTTTTGCTGGAATCGATCTCAACGATGATGATGATGATCTTCAGTTGGAGGAGGAGCTTCGAAGACCGGTTGGTAGAGATCAAGCAAAGGCAAAAGCGCGCAAAGGAAAGGGCAAAGCCGCTGCTTCTTCTTCGGGGGCCGAAGAATCACTCCAGTATATTGGGAAAAAGTTCGGGGAATTTACTGAAACTGCTCAAGAAAAAGTGCGATCAAAAGCGTTAAAGACGATCATGACGGACACCAGTCATCTCGGGGAGCCTTACAAAACAATAGCGGAAGAAGAAAAGAAAAGGCTTATCGAGAAATTTTTTCCTCAATATATGTAGTATTTTTTTTATTGTAGTATGTTTTTTTTTTTTAATAAATTGTAGTATGTTTTTTTTTAAATAAATTGTAGTGTGTTTTTTTTTTATTTTTAATAAAAATACAACTTTTTAAATAAAATTATATAATAAAAATACAAAATAAACTCAATCACTCCACATCATCATCACTTACACACAACCACTCCACCCATTTTTATCACTCCACATCATCACACTCTCTTTCCTACAAATCACACTCTCTTTCCTACAAATCACCTCTATCACTCCAAATCATCACTCCAAATCACTTACCACTCCGCATAGTCTTAGTTAGAGAAATTTGTTTATGGACAAAAATTGTTTTTTTTTTCTTAACTTTTTAAACGGTTTTAGACTGTATCTATTATCTAAAACTATAAATTAAATTTTATTCTTAAAATCTTATTTGCGGTCGACCATGTTTTAAGAGAGATTATTAAACATTGGTTTTTCTTGATAACATTGATTATGAAAGTATAATAGATGAATTTGCTTCAAAAAATGCTAGAAGATTGATGTTTAGAAAATAAAAATGTAACTCGTGTTTATTATAATGAAAAATATTTATTATAAATTTTATAGTACATTTTTTATTTTTTTTGCATCATGCCTCCGAAATATTGGTAGCGGTATCCCTCCACCAACCACTATACAATAGGTTGTACCAACTTTTAAAACCTTTCAAAACTTTAAAATTTGATTTGACATCTTACTTAATAACTTAACGTTTGTTAAAAACTCAATAACATAAGACTAGGCGGAGTGGTTTTGGGTGGGTGATGATGATGTGGAGTGATAGAGGTGATTTGTAGGAAAGAGAGTGTGATTTTAGGAAAGAGAGTGTGATGATGTGGAGTGATAGAAAATGGGTGGAGTGGTGAGTGATGATGTGGAGTGATAGAGATTATTTTGTAAAAGTTGTATTTTTATTATTTTTTTTATATAAATGAAATTTAAAAAGTTGTATTTTTATTAAAAATAAAAACAAAACATACTACAAGGTATTTAAAAAAAACATACTACAATTAAATATATACACAAAATCGCTGACATTTTTCATGAAAAAAAAAAACACAAAAAACTGAGTTAGCATAATCCACGTAGTTCGCATATGCGAATTATGGGAATAAGTGACATTTTATAAAATTTAACATTTTATAAAATATCATATTCCAAAATTGCTAGTTTCGTAATTTTCCGTATATAAAAACCCAAAAAAGTTAATGAAACCATGAATAAGAAGAAAGCCCAAAATGAAGTAAAGCCCAAAAACATTAAGGAAAAAAACATGATACAAAACCAAAACGATAACAACCCTTATCTTCCCCCTTATTCTAAACCCTCATTGTGCGGCAAAACCCATTTCCCTTATCTTTTCCACCACCATGGCCACAGCTACCAATTTCTTACTTTCATCATCTCCGGCAATCTTCGCCGGAAAAACCCATCAACAACAACTCGTTTCTCTACCATTAAAACCCATCAACCTCAACCTCAACCTCTCATACTCCTTTAAATCCCTTTCCAACGGTCCAAAAAATTGACCGTTGCCTCTCTCCCTCTCGCTCACCACGGCGTTTTTCTGCTCACGCCGTGGCCCAAAAACGCCCTATAACGCCCCCACCGGAGTGGAGGTGGGGCGTTATAGCTGAGGTGGCGGCGTTATCGAGCCCCATCACGCCCCACTCCGCTTAGTCTAAGAAATAACGGCGAACATGTAATTTTAGAACAATGTGTTTATTAAACACTTGGGAATTAGATTATTAGATTATGATCATGTTAGTATTTGAAAATACTTTAAAGAATAATTTTTGGATATGTTCTCAAAGTTTTGACTAATGATTTTAAGTAGTTTGACCCCTAACATATAATATGTTTCACACAAAAATTTACAAATTACAATAAACCTCATGACAAAATCTATATCATATAGACTATATATGTAAGAAACTTGGAGAAAATTTGGTAATATATGAATCAGTTTTCACAAATATTAACCTTTGATATTGAAACACTTTTACAAATACTAACAAGATAAAACCCAATCAAAAGTAACTAATCAACTTTGCATTACAACTTAAAAAGAAAACTCACCAAAACCTCAAAAATCAACTTCAGATCAAAGGCTCTTTGGTTCTTGAGCAAAAAATACTACACTCGATTCTCAAAAGACCAACGTCTTATCAAGAAATCAGCATCTCTAAATTTAGACCCCGATAAAAAAAAAAACCCGCATAGAACAATAAAAACAAAATTCACAATCCACCTATTTGTTTCGTTACCATTAGATTTAGTAAAAGTTAACACAACGATGATTACAATTGTATAAACCAAAATCATGGCAAAATGGATGAGAAACCATATCTGATAAGCAACCATCTTCAAGAAGCAATTCTTCATGATGCTCATATAATAAAAGAGAAACCTCGGGGTGATGCCCATGTCAATAACGTCGAAGTATAACTTGTAATCGGGTTTTTGGTGCATAGTTTTCTAAATGTGTTGCAGAAAGTGTGCACAATATTTGTGTACCGATGGAGAGAAGCAAGATTGTGTATAATGACAACTCTTCTCTAACTCCAAGTGCCATTGTTGGAAAGGGAAGAGGAAATTTGTTGGCGTATAATGACAACTCTTCTTTAAATCCAAATGTCATTGTTGAAAAGCTAAGAGGAAATTTGTTGGCGTTCTTGTTTATCGTATAAAGATCGAGTATGAGTTTTTTGGGGCTTTTATTAAGATTTATAAGTTATGTAAGTTTTCTTATTATCATCAAACTAGAATATTGTTCTGAGATAACCCAAACAAATATAGATAAAATTTAAATCATAAACTTTATGTTTATGTACATTTTTAAGCTATTAAAAAGACAAATATAATAACATATACACCTTTACGATTATACACATGTTTGATATTTCGTATTAGGAGATTTAAAAAAAAACAATAAGATAAATCATAGTTTAAATTTAGCGATTATATAAATAAATTACGATTATGTTTTTATTTTATTTTAGTAGAGATGAAATGAAAAAGAGAATTTAATTGTATATTGAAAGGAGATGTAAAATGAAAATAGTTTTGCTAACCTTATTTTGTTATTTGGTATTTAAGGCTCATTTTTATTATAAATAAAGATAAATATTAAAGATATGTCATCTGTGACAACCGCGATTTTCACGATTTATTTCCCGACAACTTTTATCACTTTTATTGAGAATTTTTTATCTACTATTAATTTCGTAGCATTTACTTCAATTATACTATTTTTGTCCGATTGTACGAACGATCTACGCTCGCTAACACCTAAGTGCCTACAATTAGTACATTTCTAACTGTAAGTGAACGGGAAGTATTCCAAGCTCATAAAACACTTCATTTGATCCTTTATCTAAAAGATTACGATTATTTCACTCTGGTATTCGTCTAATTTACGATTTCGTCCTCGGGAATCATACGTTAAATATCCGCGAAAAGTTAGTTGGTTGGCTTGGCCATCCGGCGGCTGAACTTGGTCAGCCAAACTGCGACGCGGTGTGTTTGGTGCACTCGGACTGCGCCGCAATCACTACTGATTGCGCCGCAGTGCGGGCACCCGAGGTGAATTTGGATTTTTGCTCTTTTGCTTTCAATCCGGGTTTGACTAACTGTTTCTGCATGGTTGAGCTACCACATGTGACTTGTCTTTGCCTTGAAGCCCAAAAGAGAAACTTTTAGATCTAAATCATCTTTCCACCTTCCCTCATTCTATTTCTAATACTTTACATCCATTTCCTTTCATTTTCCATTCATTCACCCACTCTTTTCCCTCATTCCCTCTCTCAATTTCCAGAAAACTATGAGGGAAATACATCATATATATATATATATATATATATATATATATATATATATATATATATATATATATATATATGGGTGTGTTTGAGCTAAGAAGAGTATTCTATCACCTTTCATCAATATCTTCTTGAAGTTCCATCATTTGGTAAATAATTTAATCGTGAAATCTTCATCTAAATTCTTCTTTTCTAAATAATCTTGTTAGAGATTTCTAACATGTTTTTTTTTTTTTGTGGATTACAAGGTATATCCTTCCACTTTCATCATTCACATCCAAGATTTCGGCTACCACCTTAAAGATTCATACATCTCAAGTTTGGTAAGTGAAATCTTCCACCGATTTCTCGATTTTTCCTATTCTAAACTCTCATACTAATGGTGTGTTTTGTGTGTTTGGAGTTGGATTCCTCACCACCACCATCACTTGGAGTTTATCTCGGATTTTTGAGTTCATGACCGTTTTCCCGGCGATTTGTTGATTTTGCGGAGGTCTTCGGTACTCTCTAATTTATCCCTGACTCTCTTTACGTTTTCTTAATTATCTCTAAATTTCGTGTAAGCAACATATGTAAATATATATATATGGATGAAAAATGTATTTTATTAACTAATTATACGTAATATGTTCATAATATGAGTTATTAGAAAATAACGTAAAATATTTAAATACAAAAATCGGTTTGATCATAACGTAAAATATGTAATAATTGTATATTTGACCGTTTTCGAACTCTTGGACATTTTTGGACTTTTTGGACTAAAAATAAATTTAAGTATATCATTTAAACTTTAATTAGTAAGATAAACTTATTATTATGTAAAACTTACATATTTTAGTATACTAGATTATTTTCCCGCGATTGCGTGGATAAAGATAAAAATTGAATCGTAACTTTTATTTTTATATAGATATTAAGTTATTATGAGAACACAATTTTACACGTATAATAACATATATATTTTTACGTTTTACGTTAATCTTTGATGACATCATCAATCAGATCTAACGGCTGAAATCAAAGAAGTTAATCAATCTAAATGACCTTATTTTGCCATGTGGCATTCAAGACCCTCTTTTATTATATATTAAAGATATGTAAAAATATATATTAAAGATATGTAAACTTATATATATATATATATATATATATATATATATATATATATATATATATATATATATATTATACATATTTTAGTAATATAACATTCTGAACATATTATTTAATATTATTACAACTTATTATTATAGTAATAATACCTAAAAGCGTAAAAGAATGAAAGTCGATTTTGGTCACTGACGGCTCACTACGCCGCAACGGGTCACAACAACCAGCTCACTGCGTCGCAGTGACGCCTTGGTGCGCCACATTGAGCTTCAGGTTCGAACTTTGTACATTTTAACTTATATAAATATATCATTATACGTAAAGTAATATATATTAACAAATAGACGTTTTTGGATTCAAAGACGTAATCGCAATCATAAATTATTTATTCGTAATACCTTAAAACGTAAAATACATAGTATTACGACACAAAAGTATATATTTCGGACTTATACCTATAATATATAAACTTTTCTATTTTGTATAAAACTATATAATTAACTAATAATACTACGTTGTAAATCAATATTGTTAGCTAAATATTGAACTTAAAAATACTTTCGAAAAGTATAAAATATATTGAACTATCTTGAACAATATTGAACTACTTCGATCTATTCCGAACTATATCCAACTATATAACCGGTTAAACTTAATCCTGAGGTACTTATATTACGCTATTTATCTAGGGCACTTAGGAGGCGGCTTCGTACATTGGTTCTATCCCGGCACCATTTTGCTGTGAGTTTTTCGTACCCCTTTTTCGCTATGTTTGGGATGAAAAGCGTAACTATTATTTGAACTATCTTATTTATCTCAATTGTATGTGGATCTATTTAGAGATTAATTACTAGAGTTATTATTATCATCCCGTATACTTCTGTGGTATACACGCCTCCCAAAGTATACACCTGTTATCTATTTGAGTCATCGGTTCGTATATATAGATCTATATGAGCACGACTAGCCCTAATCTATTTGATAGAAGTTGGGTAAAACACTAAACTATCGGTAGATGTTATGACCCATACTTTATTATTATTATATTGTCATTGGATTGATAACCCTATGGGGGGAGGCACATAAATTATATGTCAGACTCAAGTCGTAAACTCTGTAACAATTGCTCTACACATATTTGAACTATCAAATTGAGATACACAATTTCTAATTTCATTTTGAGTTCATATATAGACAAACTATGTTTTAAGCCAAATAAACTATGATTTCGAAACTATATTATTTTTACTTATAAAACTGCTAAAGATTCACCAACTTTTGTTGACGTTCAATCTTCTAACGCTTTTCAGGAGATTTAGGATGATGATTTTGAGACATGCATTTGTGTATTATTTGGATCGTTTGTGCTACCGTGAAACTTTATTTTGTTTTGTTTAGTTCCCTTGTGATCCATTTGACATTTCTTTAGATTATGTATTTGTAGCATTTGTATTATTTATTTCGTTGTAAACTTTTATTTATTAATGGCATGTTAGTGTTGTTTGTCATATACCTTGTCTCTTGATATCATATCGTTCGGAACTCATGTTTCCGCTTTAGCGAGGCTTGACATAATCCTAAAATAATTTTAGGGATAATGGTTTTTTGGCTTTAAACGAACATTACTATTAATTCTTTGATTTTAATAAATAAAAAAAAGTGTTTGGATTCTAAACCCTCAAAGAGTCGAAATCCTTCCTTGTAGCGGGGTGTGTTATATATTATTTTATAGTTTTTGACTTTTGATTAAAGTTCTTTATTCTATGTTGTAGAAAGCTTTGGAGGTCTGTCTTACTCGTTTTTAAAGGCATTTTAAGTGTTTTAATGGCATTGCTTGGTCCTTAGAAAAAGAAAAAGAGAGAAAGTGATAATTTAGGAGCATGAAGTATACGACATGTGGCAAGGGATGATGTGTGACCGGTCGATAAACCAAATTTAATTATAAAGTTTAGGGTTATTTCATAAAAGTGTAAAAATTATACGTTTTTGTTATTGTGTCTTTTTAGTAATTAAAATCTTTATTGTTTGTATTTAACTTTTCTTTTTTCCATAAATGGTGTATAAATCGGATATTTTAGAAATTTCTAGTAAGTGTTTCGTCAATAAGAAACTCCGATTTATTGAATCATTTGTGAAACACTAAAAGCTGAATATAATAAAGGTTCCAAACGTTAAATATAAACAATATAAAAACGATTAAAATTTATCACAGTTTTATGTATCTAACCCTTAAAATTACTAGTATCATCATTACATTAAAAACCATCTATAGCATTTTATAGAAAAATCTCAAAACAAAAACCAAAACTTAAGGAAGGTTCACATATGGTGTCTAGAATCTTCCTTTTTGGTGTGAACCACTCTCATTTTTTTAATGAGTTAATTACATGAGTGATCCATATGGTTTGCACGAATTTCACCACTCATCCCTAATACTTTTTAATTACACCTAGAGTCCCTATTTTAAGAAATTATTGCCCCGTTGGTCCCTAATTTGGATGTCCGTTAAATAAAACCGTTAAGTGTGTCATGTGATGAGGGTACATGAGTCATTTTATCCTTCTAACCCCACCTAACAATCACTATTCTCTTTCTTCTTCCCACCATTTTCTTTCTTTCTCCCCTTTCACAACCTCCGACTACTTTTTCTCTTATAAAGAAACAAAATTAATAATCAATAAATTAAACAACATTTCTTGAATTTGTAGTAAACCGATTAATCACAAATTTAAGAATTGTTTCAAATTCATTTTCACAAAAAATTCAGATCCTAATCATACAAATGGGTGGTTGCAATTATATCACCACCACCACCACCGTGACCCTCAATTGGGCATAATTTCAAGCCAGTAAGCCACCACCACTACCATCTTGCTGCCTCCACCATCCTGTCCCTTTGTTTGCCTCCATATCACCACCACCATCAAGCCGTAATATCTCAGCCCATCACCATCTTGCTGCAAACACCACCTCCAAGCCATCATATCTCAACCACGATTGCGAATCCCTTATATAAAATATGATAAACACCAATTGAATTTAGGGTTTTTAGAAAACCAAAATTTCTAAATTGAACACCTTCCATAGGGTTCTGATGGAGATGACAATATGACAATGGCAACCCGCGAAGAGATTACGGTGTGACTGATTACGGTATGACTGCGGTAAATAAGAGCGAAAGGTGTCGGTGTTTTGACCGGTAGGTGGATGAAAAGGAGGGGAGGAATTTGAAGGGGTGTTAAAATCATTAGGATAACTAAAGAATTTGCGACTAATGTGTTTTAATTGAATTGTTTTGAAATGGGGATTGAAAAAATTAAGGTTTTTGTGGATATCAGGGTTCTAGGAAATTTTGGAGAGGTAAATGGGGAAGATGATGGTAAAAAGACAAATTTGCCCTCACATGTTTCTCACATGATAAGACTTAACGGCACATTTAACGTCACATCAAAATAGGGACTTTGCAGGCAACAAAATTCAAACTTAAGGACGAGTGGTGTAATAAAAAAGTTATAGGGACGACCGGTGAAAATGGTGCAACCATAAGGACGACCCATGTAATTAACTCTTTTTTAATATACTGCTCCAACATCATGTCATGTTTTACAGATCCACTACTAACTTGTCAAATTAGAAAACTTTCCCAAAACAGAAAGCCTAGCACTCATATAAAGATCTTCTGGCACTTGTCAAAATCTTTCCTCAAATGTTCTTCTTGTACTTCAAATCCCATTAAATGCATCTCTTTCCAACACAAATCATCCTTAAAAACCATAATTTTTAACCTAGATTCCATTTTTTTCCACATAATCCATCTGTTTGACTTTTTGTTTCAAAGATTTCTTCAAAGTTATCTTCTAATAATTCTTGGGTTTTGTCAACTTTTCTTTCCTTTAATGTAAATTTTCATAACTTTATAAGAGATTTCAAAAACAATAATGTTTTTTGCTTAAGATTCACTTTTAGATCTTGGTTTTGTTTTGGGGATTTAAGTCAAGATTTGACCAACCCATTTGAGATTTAAATACAAAGATTAAAACCCATTAAAGAAGTTTGTTACTTTTAGAGATTTTTTTTTTTTATCATGAATCCTTTCTTTTCGGTTGTTAAAGAAGAATACCCATTAGTTGGATCAAGTGCTAGTGGTGGCACATCGTCGGAAAAGCAACCGCCGCAACCGATGGAGGGTCTTCATGATGCTGGACCTCCACCTTTTCTGACAAAAGTTTATGATATGGTGGATGATGCAAATATTGATAACATATTGTCATGGAATAGAGATGGTCAAAGCTTTGTTGTTTGGGATCCAGAAGCTTTCTCTAATAATCTCCTTCCAAGATACTTCAAGCATAATAATTTTTCTAGCTTTATTCGGCAGCTCAATACCTATGTAAGTTATCCACAGTTCCACACTCTCTTTATAGCTAACTCTATTTCTCTCTATATATGTAGTTATATACATGGGTGCAAGTACTAATGTTTTATGTTAAGAATTCTATATTTGTGACAACTTATGGAATATTTTGCCCGAAAAATGAACTTTATGCTCTACTTATTTGATCGATATGTGAACAATATATTTGTATATATGCATGTCCTAAGATTTTAGTGAGTCAAGTTAGTCGTTAAGTTTCCCCGGGTTAAAGGAGGCTAATTCATCCATGAAAAAGGAAAGTTACTTTGGTGCATTGGTTTAGAAGTAGAATTTGCTTATTCGTAGAATGGTATTGTCGATAACAATTAACTTAGGTATCATTTATGTTTGATAAATGAGATATATGCAAAAGTTATGCATAATGTCACTGTCATCCATCCATGATAGTATGAGAAAGTAGGGATGACAACTCGTGTCGGGTGTTGTGAGTTGGAATTACCTAACACACCAGTTTAGTTAATTGGGTGGTGGATTGGAATCACAAACCGAAACACAACCCTTGCAACCCAATAATCTAAATGGGTTTGTGGGTCAAACGGGTTGTTTGGTCTAACGTGTCATAAAGGTTAATTAAGCCATGTTAGATGGTATTTATCGAGTTTTAACAAACATGCAAATTGCAATCTTGGTCCTTTAGATGTTTGATGCTTCATTTTTCAAGTGAAGTTACTCAAGTTAGTTGTGTTCAAGATGTTCATCTCAAATCATATAAGTATGACTATTCAGCCAAATTGTTCAAACTCGATCTACTTATTCTGAAATCATCATTTTTATCGAATCCTTTTACTCTAGTCACCTTTTTTATGTATATATACAAGCTTCTCTATGAATTATGTATATGATATTCCTCCATTTTCTTCCTTCTTAATATGTTTGGTAGGTTGAAGAAGTTTGTCACTTGCTTATGTCTACTTGATTGAAAAAGAAAACTAAAACGAAGTATCTGTTCTAACAAACAATAAGGAAACACACGATCTTGGAAAGGATATTTTTGAATGTTTTGTCGGCATATGTTTGGGGACTTTGGGTCCATTACAATGTTACTACTTTTGGCTGGTTAAGCAAATTACAAATCAAAATTCAAAATCATGCCTGAGATAATTAAGTGTGATTGACATATGTTAGTTTCAGGACATTAAGGTTTTTCTTTTTGTAGGGTTTTAGAAAGGTTGATCCCGACCTATGGGAATTCGCCAACGAGGCATTCTTGAAGGGCCAAAGGCACATATTGAAGAACATAAAAAGACGGAAAGCCCCTTCTCATCCTTCTCCACAACAAGAAGCTAACAACCCATGTGTTGAAGTTGAAAGGTTTGGATTAGATGGCGAAGTAGAACGTTTACAACGTGATAAGCATGTTCTTATGAATGAATTAGTGAAGCTTAGACAACAACAACAAAATACCCGATCCCACCTTCATGAAATGGAGCTGAGACTACAAGGAACCGAAAAAAAACAGCAAAAAACAATGAATTTTCTGGCAAAAGCTGTACAAAATCCTGAGTTTCTTCAAAAACTTGCAAAATTTAAAGAAAAAAAGGAACTTGAAGAGGCTTCAATGAAGAAAAGGAGATGGCCCGCGATTGATCAAGGGGCAGAATCGTCTCAAAAAGGAGAAAACTTTGGGTATCTTTCGGGGTTTCAAGTATGTGAGCTTGAAGAACTTGCATTAGAAATGCAAGGAATTCGTAGATTTAAAAGAACTCAAGAGAAAGAAAGTAAGGAAAGTAATGAACTTGATAAAGATTTCTTGGAAGACTTCTTTGATGAACAATTTAACATGTCGGGAAACGAAGGTCACGAGGCTGCTAGGTTGGATTTCTCGGGTTCAACAGAAAAGTGAAAAAGTTTTTTTTTCTTCTTGAAATCACAATAGCCATTTTCTTGAACTCTATTGTTAATTAACTCGTTTGTCCATGATATTTGTGGTTAGGTACTTCAGTTCACAAGAAAAACGATGACGATGATGATGATGTTGATCTTGGACATATTTGTTACATTGTGGATGTCACATTTGGTTAATTGGTTGGTTGATTTAATTTCTATATGATTTGGTCACAAAAGGCGTAGACTTTTTCCAGTTCTTCGCGTTTCTTGATTTGAACTTCTTTCTTTGGATTGTTTGAGTTTTATTACTAAAATTATCCACTCATATATTTTTTCTTGATCATCAGATTGGAAGCATTTTCTTGCTCAAACTCAAGATTCTTGGCCAAAATCCGGGGCTCATTTAACCATTAGTAATCTGTATCATTTTTTGTGGTTGAATGTTTTTTCAAGGTCTTAGCCTAAGAATCAATGAGCATGTTGCATAATGGCTTTCTGGTTTCGAATAGATAGTATAATCAGTTTAATCAAGGATATTACTTTTGTAGATTACCACTCTAAGCCCAATGATTTGAGATCTAAACTACTATACCTATTGACCATTTAGTAGAGATGGCAATGTGAATGGACTATGGGCCGATCTGGTTGATAACGGGTCAAAATACTAATCTTTTAGTACATGGTGGGTTTAGATTCGCTAAATAGTTAATATGTTAAATATGACTATAAACACGATCTCTTTACAAAAATACTATAGCATGTTAACCAACTAATACCTTTCGATTGATTTTTAACTGATTTTACCCATTTTCATGTTTACAATTCTTTTTATGATTAACATTTGATCTATTAGAAACAATGACATTTTCTTTATTAAGTTTTTAATCACATTAATCGATAGAAATGATCAACTTAAGAGATAAGACTTGATTTAACCTTAAAGAAACTTAATAATGTAATAAATACTTTACAATAAGCATAAGCATAATAGTTTATTTATATATAACCAACAAATTTATATGTTTTATGTTTTTTTTAATTCAAAATAGTACTATTTGTTAGTTTGCCTGTAAAATATACTCTTCTAGTCCAGACTCCAGATGGAGCAGTCCAAGAGTAAAGAGATAAGGCCCACATAGATGAGGTCCATAAATGCACACTGTCACAAATCCAAAAAGACTAGCCTAGTTTCTAGTTCGGTTAACATTAGACTAGTTGAAGTTGAAGTGTCAAATTCAAATAGTTTGACATGTTTTTTTTTTTTGGAATTGGCAAAAAAAAAAAAAAAAAAAATTAAATTAAATAATGAGAAATTATAAACCAAGGACAAAATAAAACTAAGGTGATCGAAATAAAGATGGATGAGCGAGCAATCACAATTTTTAGATAACGTGATTGAAAACCATCCGCCAAAAAGCCTAAACTAATTCCGAATCTCGGAAGTAAAAACAAAACTACCTTAACCAAATTACTAATGACAAGAAACTCCGAAGAAAGCTACCCTAGCCAAACTATTATCGACCAACAATATAAGATGCTAATTTTAAGTAGGCCGTTAAAAACTTTTTATGTCTTTAGACTCCCTTAGGAATCGTCTTCATCCCAAAACAATATACGTTTACCTACAAAGAGAGTATAAAGTCAAAATCAAAAACATTTAATATAAGAATTTTTTTTCTTCTAACTTGACAAATTGCATATAAATGTAACGAACTTCGATCTAATTATCATTGTGTATAACTAGTTTTATATTTTATTCTGAAAAAGCTATAAACTTTTATTTAGTTAAATATTTTATATAAAAGTTAACTTGAAATCCTGTTAAGTATTAAAATATAATAATTTTTGCCAAAATTTTTCATTAATACATGTCATATATGTGATATAACTTATGATGATCGTCTTATTTTGTCATTTTGGCTATATAATTGATCATATCGGAAATATTTTGTCATTGAAGATTAATTAAATATGAAAGAATAATTGTCTTTTTTTTTTCTTCTAAATTAATGTAAATGATGATATGTATAATATATGTAACATCTAACTATGAAAAAGATCTTAAATAAGTTTAATATAAAAAACTAACGAGATTTCAAGTGAACTTTTAATACAATAACAACGAATTTAAAGTTTATGGTTTTTTCTTATAAAAAACAAGATAATTACATACAATAACAATTAGATCAAAGTTCGTTACATTTCCATACAATTTTGTTTTACAAAAACTACATAGTTGTTTAGAAAAGTTTCATAGTTGACCAAATATGATTCGTTATATGTGATATTAACATGAGATTTTGTTGACCTAATCACCTAAATATGATATATTATAGTTGTTAAAAATTTGTATTTTAATATACAAAATGTTGGTCCTTATCATTTTTGATAAATATAAAATTTTAGTCAAAAATTAAAAATAAATGTAAAGTCGTTATAACATACCATATCTAATCTAATTATCTATATAGAATTTAGACCCATTTTCTTAAAGTTAATTTTTAAGAAAGAAATTACTAATTTGTCCTTATCATTTCTATTAAATTACATATTTAAATATGCCACCATATGTCATCATATCAAATTAATATTGTTTTCATATATATTTAATAAAAAAAATATATAGATAATTATTTATGTTTATAATTAAGTGATCATTAAATTATACTATAGTTTCCGTATATGCATAAGAGATTTGTAATTTTCATATATCTTTACTATTATACTAGGAGTGTACCCGCACTACACGGCGGATAACTTTTATCCACTTGAAATCGTATATAAACTATTTTTGAAGTTTAATTTGTTTGAGTAGTGTCGATTTTATGATAGTTATAGGTATAGTTGTGTTTGTACAATGTCACGTTATAAAAAAGAGTATAAGTAGACAAAATGTGTGTTGAAAAATGAAAAACACAATATTTTTTAATTACACTATTAATATTAATTTAATTTAGGAGATGAAAATGATAAATGTTGGTAAAGTTAATATTAATTAAATTCCAAAAAAAAAAAGTGTGCTAATTAACTCATATTCATAGTCCATACCTTATAAATATCTTTATAACTATTTAAAAGGTAATAAAAAAACTATATATCTTTATAACCATTATATGTTATAAACATTTTAAAGTAATAAATCATCAAAAAGAAAAGAAAATAAAAAGTCACCTTTGATATATTTGTTTTTCAAATTCGATTGTCAAAATATATCTCATATATTTTCTCTCTAAAATGTTTATAAAAGTTAAAGACTATTTTTAGTGATAATCGATGCTTATTCTTCATAAATATCATAAAGAGATGATAGAAATCGAAAATAAATTACATATATTTATTTATTAATACTTTTCAAATTGTAATACTTTGATAAATACTTTTTCAAATAATCACGAACAATAATTTTTATGTTATCAACATTTTAATTGTTATGTGCAACAAATTTACAATCTTTTGAAAATCGAAAGATATTTAAAATCAAGATAACATACACACACACACATATATATATATATATATATATATATATATATATATATATATATATATATATATATATAAAAGTCAGTCAAATTTAAATATATCTTATGTTTTACCTCTAAACTTATGTATCTAACTTAAATCAAAATTATACAATCAAACATATTTTAAGACTTCGAAAAATGAATGTACAAATTTTAACATCATATAATATGTTATGTTACACGTAACATATATTACGTGAATTATCAATGGGAATCTCATTTTCTTTTACGGGACGTCGTTTAAACCGATTTAAGGTTCATGTTCCATTGAGGCGGCCCCTCAAAAGAGATGTTTACCATTACCATAATATAGCATGGGCTTAGAACATCATTACATCACCATAAATCTATGTAGTTTTTGATCTAAATGGACTCGGAGGGTCGGACGATATACTATTACACATACCAATTATACAACGAGAAGAATCAAAATCTACCAAAAACCATTATCGCATCTCCGAAAGGACAAACAATGACGTCTTTAATGGCCCGAATGGCCGAAGTAGAAATCGTTACTACCTAATTATTATATTAGCCCGAATGACTAAGTTAGAAACAATTACACTTAACGTAATTTTATCGAATATAACATATATGACACCGTTGTATCGTGCGGGTTTTATGCTAATAACTTAATAAATATATTTGATTGTAAATGTTTCATATTTAATTTAATATTTAATATTAACTAGGGGTATGCTCGTGCTTCGCACGAGTTCGTAGAAGCGCGTCTTCGTGTTCGTTTGGGTTATTGTTGATGTCTATCTTGTTTAATATTAATATCATGTAACAAATATGATGTAAAGTTGACATTAATCGAAAACTAAAATAACTGTTTATTGATATTATGTGGGGTTTACTAGGTGTTGTTTTAGGTCCATTTTATAGTGTTATGAACACATGATTAAAGTAAGGACACATAAAGCTTTTTCAAGATCAAGGTGGTTTTGATGTAGCGTGGTTGGAAGGATAAAACAATACCTGATAAACTCCGTTGATTCAACAATAAATAATCGGAATTAATCACAAACAATCACTATCCATTAATTTCTAAGAATACCGTATAATGATAAAATCAAACAATTGATAAAATTATCAAAGAGTTTTGACCATAAAATTCATAAGAAAATAATAGTCGTTCATTGTTGCATTACACAAGGATTAAATACTAACCCTAATAAAATAAACAAAACAAGTCCTTAAACTTTAAAAAGTAGATAAAAAAAACCCTTGACAAAGCTGGAAAAACGTTGCACCCCGTTGTAGCCCTGATGCGGCGCAACTCACCCTACTGCGACCCATCGAACCATCATTCCTACTCCCATCGAGCTGTTGTTACTTGGCTTCTATACGAACCACATCATTCTCTACCTCTTGAGAAAGACTCGAGCTCGAGTCTTGTTTCGACTTCACTTTTCCCTTAACTTTTAACATCCAAACTTGTACTCCGTACATCAGTATTCCACTCTTCAAAAATACCCGACCTCGAACCTTGATTGTATTCATACCCAATTTTGTGACCTTTTTATGCGGGATTCATATTCTCAACTAGATCACTTTTACTAATTAAAAAACTAATCAAATTATATTTATTGATCGCATCATCTTTTTCCAACCTAATTAACCCAAACGAATTTTGATAGATAATATTTAGCATATTAATACCCGATACGCTTTCTACACGGTCACCATACAAAAATACTTCATCTTTATATTGATCTTCTTCATCGGTATTCGTATCATAAATTGGATCTGATTATTCCTCAATAATATTTTCTTTTTCTTCGTTATCAGTATCATAAACCGGCAACGAGTCTTCTTCTTCCAATATGTCTCAAAAACTTTATCATCCTAGATGACATCCCTTGGGTCAATGTCCTGGATCATGCGAATCAAACACGATTTTATTGCTGCCTCGGTCGGCGATTTGGCGAGTAAAAAGGTAGTTCTCAACACGCAGAGCCATTTGAATTAACAAACCGCGAATCGTCCGGCTCTGATACCAACTGATGTAGTGCGACCGGAAGGATAAAACAATACCGAATAACCGGAATCAATTACAAAAAATCACTATCCGTTGATTCTTAAGAATACCGTATAATGATAAAATCAAACAATTGATAAAATTATCAAAGAGTTTTGATCATAAAATTCATGAGAATATAATAGTCGTCTTCATTGTTGCATATCACAAGGATTAAATACTAACCCTAATAAAATAAACAAAACAAATCCTTAAACTTTAAAAAGTAGATAAAAAACCCCTTGATAAAGCTAGAAAAACACTGCACCCCGTTGTTGCCCTGATGCGGCGCAACTCACCCTACTATGGCGCATCGAACCATCACTCCTACTCCCTTCGAGATGTTTTTGTTTGGCTTCTATATGAACTCCATCAAGTCCATAACGGTTAAGTTGTCAAATGACTTTGTAATTTGTTAGTTTGTAAAGTCTTGACTTGGTAGTTGTTTTAGGTGTTTATTATTTTACCACATCATGTATATATTAGGTCTCTAACTATATTTTGGATTATTGATGTTTCTTAGGTGTTTTTTAGTTTTTTTTTTTCCAGGTTTGCTATGTGGTAGACTTTTTTATTTTGTTTTTTTAGGTTTTGATGTGTCATAGATTTTTTTTTTTTCTTTATTCTTTTTTTCTATTTTTTTTAAATTGAAAAATGATATACTAACAAAAGGTTCATAAAAAGAAGTTACCAAAAATGACATGTCATGATATGAATGGATGAAAAAGAGATGAGAGAGAATTAGTGTAAAAGATGATTGATTATAATGATATTGCACATCATTTTGTAAACTTTTTTTTGTAAACCGTTTGTAGGTGTAGCATTCCTCATTTTATTTTATTTTAGAAAGCATATGTTATTGATTCGGGGTCACAGTGAAATTCAATTTGACAGTATGCAACACACAAACCTTACACCAAAGTTAGTTATCTCCTAATATTCACCAAAAGAGAAAACCCAGAAGGAGGCTCGAACCCGAGACCTCTTCTAGGGACGAACAACCTCCTACCAATGGGATATGGATTGATAAATCTTATCAGGGTGGGTCGCCAATTTTTAAGATGCGAGTCTTCGTCGCTGTTTGTTCTTTTAAGACTAGCAGGTGTGGGGCGTGGAGAAGAGGGACAACGCCGCCACGTAGGCTCATTAACGCCCCGACAACGCCTCCCCCACACCGTGGGGGCGTTGTCCTCCAAATTTCTGCGGTTGGCGTTGTAGTTTCAACGGCGTGAAAGAGAGAGAGAGGTGTGCGGTTGTGTTTTTGTTTTTTGTTTGTGTTTGTGTTTTTGTTTTGTTTTTCATCCATGGGTGGTGGTTTGTGGTGGTGGTGTATGGTGGTTTGTGGTGGTAGGTGTGAGAAATAGAGAGAGTGAAAAAAGGTTGGTCAAATGGTGTTTTTGTTTTGGTGTGTCTATTGATGTGTGTGATAACTGATAATCCAATGCTTTTTTCTGCTTTTTTAAGTAATAAAAGTACACTTTTTTCCACAATTTCTATTTTAAATGGCTTCTTTAATTATTTTGTATTTTATTTTATGTTTTAACGAATGTAAAGAAAAAACTTATTTTAGTAAAAAATTAACACCTATTAAGTTAGTATTTCGGATCCGTCACATACCTTTAGGATGTCATAACTTAGAGACCGATGTATACATAAGATGTAAACTTAAGTAACGCATGCGTTTAAATGACTATCATATTGAACGTGTATTGTTCAATTGAATGTTTTTGTGACAAAGAACTGCTACACTTATTTTTTCTTGTATAAGTTTTTAAATTTCATTTATATAAAAAAAATTATAAATATACAACTTTTTAAAATTACACTCTCTTTCCTCTATCACTCCACATCATCACACAACCACACCACCCATTTTCATCACTCCACATCATCACACTCTCTTTCCTACAAATCACACTCTCTTTCCTACATATCACCTCTATCACTCCACATCATCACTTTATAAAGCCCCCACACCGTATAGTCTAACATCTTGCTAGTTTATAGAGTTTATAGTAGATTGTTGCTTAAAAATTTCATAAACTTAATTATAACTATACAAAACCATGTTACAATTTCAGATAAAAGCAAAAGAAAAGTACGTGTTACAATATACGTACTTTGGGTTGGGATAGTAATCTAGTGTTAAAAAAACGTGGCCTTGGGTTGTGAAAGTTTGTCTGTTTCCCATGAATCAAACAAAATACAATACAAAATTTTAGCCTAACTTCCTAAATGCTGACATGGTTTCATACATAATATTCTCCACAATTAGAGCAAGAAATGAAAGAACATTTAAACAAATTCGAAATGAGGGTTGTTTTTGAGTTTTTCGAGGCCCTGGATAAAAATGGCTTTTTCGAAACCTCGATCAAAAAGGTTTTTCGAGAACCCAATCAAAACATGTTACCATTTAAAATTTGTTAAAAAAGTATAACGAATAATTGTTAACTAAAAAACACTAATCCTTATGATATTTTTCAATATAAAATCTCAAATGAAACATGCATGTTAAAATGTTTTTCCAAATGTCATATCTGGTTGTTATAGTTGTTAATCGATTAAAAGTTCATGTAATATATAAATGTTTGAGGCCTCTAAAATTTTAGAGGTCATGAGTGGTCGCCCATCTCGTCATCCTCAAAGACGGTCATGTTAGGAACTAGTTGGATAGTAATTATAAAATCCATTTGGTAAAGATACACATATTGAAATGAATGGCACATGAAATACACGAACTTGACCTAACCGATAGAGTGATAAACGATGGATATTGTTGTGTTGGATCAAAGGGTGGCCAAAATGGAATCAAACACCCCATCTTTGAGTCTTTGACCACAATGAAACCTAAACTTTGGAAGGACAAAATATATAAGATAATGTACATATGTTGTTATGTAAAGTACAAGTAGTAGCTACGAATTTTTGAATATTGATTGGTTTGTTAAAAGGAAATAAAGATTGAAAGCAACGGATGTAAGATAAAAGGAAAATTAATAGGACACTTGCTTAACCAAATTTAACAAGGACCACCCTACAAAGTGGAAGTGGGCACCCTACACTCTGCTACCCTTATCATAATTTACAGCCTTAATTTTGTTTTGTAGTAGTGATAAATGAAACTAATAAATCTAACAAACAAACATATCTAACTAATTCAAATGCATATATTTTGATTCAACTTCAATTTGCACCAAAACGTATATTACATGTGTTTTGTAGTTAGAAATTATTATCGAACGAGTCATGTCTAAATCTTACGGACTAAATATATGAATTTGATTCTACCGGCACATAAGTATGTTGGAAGCAGGTATGGTTTTCCTAAAGAGAAACTAACATGACAATACCTAACAAGTGGAGTATATAAACGAAGAGAATTCCGAACTTAAGAATTCCCACTCTTGGTGAAAATACTCTTAACGACCTAAATACTTATGAATATGAGTTGAAGACCGGGTCAAATAAAAATGATAATAGCTACTTGAATTCCGATGTTTATTTTACTATGTATTATAATCGCTATAAAAAGGGTTTTTGCATTAGAGAGGTGTTCAATTTTTTTCTCAAAGGGAAAGAGAACAAGGATCGAAGTTTAAGATCTAGAAAAAATCGACTTATCTTTTAGGTTACATAAAATGGTTTTCTAGCCAACTATGAAAAAGATTAATCTTTTAAATTATAAATAGATGACTCTATTTTATATGTTTAATGTCCCTGGCCGCTAAATCATCGATAGGAATTGCGAGAAAGATTTTCCCCCACCCTCTTAATTGTTGGATGTGCTATAAACTCATACATATCAAATCTTTTGTTGGATGTGCTATAAACTCATACATATCAAATGGGTTTTAATTTTGGGAAAAAAGAAACAATTGCTATAAAACAAAAAACAATTTTTTTTTTTTTATAAAAACGGTCATTTGCGAATAAGACAAAAAGGGTAAATTGATCATTATGATATAACTAACATAATTGAGTTAACCCTAACGGACCAAATGACTATCCATGTGCAGAAATTCAAAATAAAGGACTATCCGTGTAATTTTTCAGAAAATAGAACGAAAATTGTCATTTGAATAAGAGGATAAGAACCATCCGTGTAATTAACTCTAATTTTTTAAATTTATGCTGGATGCTCTCAAATGAAACATCTTTATGTATTCATATTTTCATTCCCCACAACCAAACCCTTAATCTAAAAACTCACTTAATCATTCATTTGTATATGACTAAATTAATTAATCCTTTTCATCTAGTTAGATTGGATTTAATCCTTATTATTTACTTGGTCTTATAAAAAGTAATGTTATTACTTTTGTTTGAAGCGGTTAAGAAATATGCATTTTATGTGACTTTGGAGATGTTCGACATATTTTTTTTTTTTTAAAACTAAAATGTCTTAAATTTACTCATTTAACATGTTAAAGATAGAAGAATATATATGCTTTAAAATTTCAAATCTATTTATTTAGTCATATATGGAACATGTAGTGACACCGTAGAAGAAACGTCGATTTTACGTTGTGTCAAATGATATATCGTTGTTAATTTAACATATGATTCAATACAACCCTGTCGTCTTTCATATACATATATATACAACAAAGGAGGATAAGGTGAAAAATTAATTTTTGGTGAGAAGGTGAAAAAAAAGCATTGATTCAACATTTTTTTTTTATTTTGACGCAAAGTTTTATACTTTTAAGAGTAAATTACATAGATCGTCCCTAAGGTTTATATGGAATTACGGTTATCGTCCCTAAGTTTAAAATGTTGCATGGATTGTCCCAAAGTTTGGAGTAATTACGGATTTCGTCCCTAATTTGGACGTCCGTTAATTACTGCCGTTAGACTTCCCTCACGTGTACAACACGTGAGGGTATTTTAGTCATTTTACAGCCTTCACCTACCTTCCCTTTCCCTTCCATAACCAGATTCAACCTCCATCAAATCAAAAACAAAATCAAAATCAGATTCCTCCTCCATCAAAATCAAAATCAAAATCAAAATCAAAATCAAAATCAAAATCAAAATCAAAATCAGATTATAAGCTAAAACAAACACCCGCCACCACTCGCCGCCGTAATCAGATTATAATCAAAATCAAACATATACCCAAATTGCACATCTTGTTGTTGTCGGGGGCAATCACTAACGCCCTTCTGTACGCATCTTCCGCTTCGATATAGTAGTTTTGTTGCATCAGTGCCCAACCCAAATTACCCTACAAAAAATAAAATTCACAACTTATCAAACACACATTCAGATCCCGAATTCATTTCTCGAGTAAAATACAAAACATATGATTCTTACCAATAACCGAGTAGCCTCCTGCTCAACCGAAACTTGAAATTTCTTCCCTTGGGATCTCGCAGTTTTTGTTCGTTTCCCATTGAAAGCCATCCCTTGTTGGATTAAGAACAGCTTATGCTTCAATAATCCAATTTGGTCATCCAATCTTCCACATCTCTACAGATTCGATTAAAATTAATTACAAAAAAACATATTTTGCTTCTTATAGAAATGTAATCGAATTCGGTTAGAAATCGAATTAAACCTGTTGTTAGTGTGTGTGACTGTGTGTGTGTGTGTGTGTGTGTGTGTGTGAAGGGGTGTTTGTGTAAGGTTTATTTTTTTTTTTTTTTTTTTTTTTTTTAGGGTTTATTTGATTTTGGGGGAGAAGAGTGAAAAAGACTAAAATACCCCTCACGTGTTTAACACGTGAGGGAACCCTAACGGAAAATTAGACGGACGTCTAAAATAGGGACGAAATCCGTAATTACTCCAAACTTTGGGACAATCCATGCAACATTTTAAACTTAGGGACGATAACCGTAATTCCATATAAACCTTAGGGACGATCTATGTAATTTACTCTACTTTTAAATATATCATTCTTATGTGTTTATGATTCAATATATCCATAAAAATATTCATTATATTACGAATTCTAACTTCGATTCACACTTTCAATGAATTTTTTTTTTATGTTGAATCAATATGTTTTCTCACAGAAAATTCATGTCTCACCGGATCCAGATTATATATATATATATATATATATATATATATATATATATATATATATATATATATATATATATATATATATATATATATATATATATATATATAGAGAGAGAGAGAGAGAGATATCATAGCTAATTATAAGAATCAACACACATAATTATATTTGTTCTCGACTTCGAGTAAGCCAAGATCTTCTATTTCTTTGTAACCTCATTTCTTCTAGCTTGTTGCTACGATCACTTTTTATTTATTATAAGAAATTACCTTTTCGAAAACAACAATATACTAGAATTTGATTCAAATGTATGCGATTATGTAGATATGAACTTGTTGTAACAAATTTAAAAACAAGAGTATAAAAGTAATAGAATAAAAATAACTAAAATGTTTCTTTTAGAATATTTAAAGAATTTTTTTAATCATATATTGGGGTATATATTGTTTGTGAATATAGATGAAAGAAGGCAGCAGTGTGTTGGCTGCAACCCTAAACATACATGACTGCTGAAACCCTAATCCCCTGAACCCTAGCTCACCATGCATCTTTCTTCCTTTATATCAATGCATGCCTTCATAAATTTGTTGTTTCTCTGTCACCTGTTCTTCTGAACTTGTCACATGACTAAAGCTGTTTCAATTCATTGTTTGACCTTATGGGTATTTTAGGGTTTTCTCTCCAGTTTATAACTACTATATATCTCTTCAATTCTTCATCAAACAAAAATAAATATTCTTTTTATTCATTCTTTCATCTTTATAAATTCCCAAAAGGAATTGATCGAGCTACATGTATGGTGATCAAATTGAAGGAAAAGGTGAAGCTGCCAGCATGATCTAGCTAGGGTTCTGGCATAAACTTACCTAATACGGTTCAAGAACCCTGACTAGGTCATGCAGTCGGCTTCACTTTTTGCTATCTTTTTGTGTTTAACAAGAATGTCTAGCTATGTATGAAAGCTAGTTAGTATGGGGCATCTACTAGATTGCAAAAAAGCAAACTCATCTGGTATTGATATATATGCATCTCTTTCATATCATTTTTAGTAATTTTTGGTAATTTTCCTATTTTAATACCTATACACTTTTAATATTTTCATAGTTATAAGATCTAGTTATACATTATAAAACCGTCAAAAAAATTACCACCAATTTCTAGAGGGTGTGCTTATTGACTTATTAACCGTAAATTCATCTTTAACCATAACACTAAGGCTTATGTTTATTATTTTCCATAAAATAGGTTTTCTCTTTCTGTACATTTGAAAATGTGATTACTTTTTATTGTTTCTACAACTGAATTTATAAGTGTGGCATAATTTTTAAACTTTTTATATATTTTACATAAAGCAAACAATTAAGTAGTATATTTAGGGTGTGCTTGTTTCAAAGTGAAAAAACTATAATATTTAATATCAAGTTTGTTCAATTTTTTTTTTATTTTTTTTTTTTAAATTATCTGGTTTATGTGAGTAATTAAGGTTCCTAAAAATGTCGATGTTTAACAAGGCCAGTCCACTGGGCTTGACTTAACATTTAGACCATTGGGTTTGCACAGTTGGGCTAGGCTTTAAAGTGAGATAGCACAACCTGTTCACATGGGCTTTTCTAATATTCATCCTCTTATTAAAACTCATCACTACATAGGATTTTGTGTCGGGTTGGGCCTAAAAATTTTTTTTGGGCCTTTTCCGGGCTTGCTTTGGGCCAGTTTGTTGACTCGAGTGGCAGGTAGTTATAGTAATCAGCAGGTCACCATCAACATGAATTCACAAAACAACTTAACAGGAAAGAAAGAAAAAAAAAAGTAAGTGCCCAAATTCGTGACGCCGTATTACATCAAAATAACCCGAACTCGTGCAAAGCACGAGAAAATTACTAGTTGAACATTAAAACTTGACTTGATTATTCCTCCCTTTTCAATAGAATTTTTTAAAATTATTTGAAGGCTAATTTTTGTTTTTAATGACATTATTCTGACTTTTACTGACACTTCTTCTATATTAATGACAACTTTCTTGGATCACAAAGTATGTTCGATAACATGTAACAGTATATTTTTTTTTGTCATGACATTAAAATCTGACCTTATTTCCTATGTATATATTAATATGAGGAACAAAAATCATCCAACCAAATCGATATGCCTCAAATCGGGGTTAAGTTCACAAATCAATAGTTAAAAGTTACCTTTTATAGCACTTAAATATGAATAGTTACGCCAAATATTTTTATGTCGAAACATAGTATCCTAAGTACTCTTATTTCATATTCACATCAAAGTAAAATATATTTCATCCTTTGAGTAGTGATTAGGAAGAATGTGCAAAACTTATACTAAAGAGGAGTCATGAAACCGTATCGGAAAAAAATCTTACAATTTACACAACGACTACTACAAGAAAAAAATAAAGGCTATAGTGAGTAGTGACGAATATTTTTTGTCACTAATAACCTTATTTAATCACCACTAAAACAATCGTCACTAAATAAAATTAGTGATCAAAAACTAACCTTATTTGGTCTCTAATAAAATTAGTGACGGATCTATAACGATGAAATGTGACGACTCAGTTTTCGTCACTAACATTAATAGTGACGAAATATTTCGTCACTAATGATGTTAGTGACGAAATTTTGAGTCATCACTAAGGACTGGTTTTTTGTATAGGAATAAAACCTTTTTATCCTTCTCTTTTGAGATCGAACTCGATTAGAAATTATAATACTTGTAACTATTTATGCAAACAATTTATTGTAACAAATAATTATTGAAGTTTTTGAATACCCTAAATCACAATCTTCTATTATTGAAGTATCATAAAAACATGCCATGTGACTTCTATGTCATTTTTCTCTATAATAAGTTGTACTTAAACAAACAATAATTTTGTTTTCTTGTAGTAGCTAGACTAAAATAGATGATAGATGAAAGCTTAATTCAAAGCATTCACTTCTACATAATGCTTTTAACCTAATTGAACCAACATAGAATTTACTCAAGAATCACTTACTAAATGTTAAAAATGCAAAATTCCATACGTAAACTTCACATGAAAAGATAAGACTAATAATAATCTGGTATAATCAATGTACTTGATGTAATGAATGATCTAGATAATACCATATTGCCTTATTTTAAAAGTGTTGATTATCGGTAACACGCTAAGTAGCCTACATGCCTTGTCCATGTGACAAATATGTAAAAAACATGGTTGAATTTTGTAACAAACCGACTCAAACGTCCGTTCATGAGACTATGAGAGGATATAGTCATGTTAGGAAATGTGATCATATTCGCAAAATCATCTCATCCGGAACCAAATAGGATAGACGTATGAGGGTAAGCTCCAAAGTTTCTTTACTAATATGTTTCTTTATAAACACATGTAATAAATTTTCTTGTCTTAACAAAAAAAACTAGTTTTCTTTTATTGAAGTGTTGCTTTCTAGTTCAATTCCATTAAGGATATAAATTTTACATATCCGAATATGTACTTGTGTAATAGTGTAAGTGACAAGCATTACAAAAATAAATGTTGGCAATAAAGAAAATTTGGAAAAGATAAAGAATGTATATGCATAGAATATGTCCCAAACAAGACCATATAATAAAACTTTTTGAATGAAATAACAACTTTTTGCTACTTTAATGTAAGTTTGGTATGGCATGGGGTTGCATCTATTGGTTTCATATGCCCAAACCATATAGAAAGGGAATCAAAATAAGAAAGATAAAGAGATACTCCAAGGTTTGCAAAGTGGCAAAATTATTTGAATTTGGTTTTTTTTTTTTTCATGAAATATTATATCTTAGGTTAGATTAATGTCAAAGATTATTATCTATCTTTTGGTGTAATACTTATAAAACATATCTTATATATGATATGATGTTTTAGTCTATGTTTATAAACTAATCAAGCCAACGATGCCACAAATTGACAAAATTGATCACTCGAAATTGATGTTTCATGTAAGTTTTGGTCTCGTGTTCCTTCTGTCCTGTCTCAAGATTGAATCTTTACGTGAATCGTATGAAACACTACAACAAAAAGTGGAACATCTTTTCTCTAAACGTCTTTCAAATGTAGCAATTTTGATGTTCTCACATAGCTATTCTCTATCACACGCTTGAGTGTATGAATGCTACTCTAAGATTTTATAAGTATTTGCAGTTAAATAATTTCATCACATTAAAAATGTAAACTCTATAGGAAATTGGCATGACCAAATTAAATTTCTTGTATGCCACAATTTTACACACCTTTAAATTCATAGAGAGGGTAATCTACCTTTTCGAGCCTCATGATCGATCTATTTCGAACAACCAAAATAAAATATTAAAACTGCTAAAATAGAAAATAAAGGCAGGGAAACGATGGGTCAAACCCACAAACTCTATATGTATTTGGGTAGCAAATTGAAATTGGATAAAACTTTCACCAAAGGTGGTAAATACCAAGTTCGATTTATATCGGAGATATTTACCGTCTTAAATAGTCATTTATCCTGAAAAAATAAATCATTACGGACATATAATTATCAGATAAAATGTCAATAATTAATATATACATATATTAAAGTTGTTTATGACTAATGGGATGATGCATGCATGTAAAACATGTTGAGGAAGAAGGGTTGATGCAACTTTAAAGATTAGAGTCCCAAAATGTTGCTTAATCTATGTCATGTCATTAGAACTTTACCATTTATATCCTTGGCTGCCACCATTTGGTTGCAAGCATGTATAGACAAAATCCTACTTCCTTCTTTTCAAAACAACCATAAAACACACACACACACACACTCTCTCTCTCTCTCACACACACAAGAGAGAGAGAGAGAGAGAGAGAGAGAGAGAGAGAGAGAGAGAGAGAGAGAGAGAGAGAGAGAGAGAGAGAGAGAGAGAGAGAGAGAGAGAGAGAGAGAGAGAGAGAGAGAGATGATGCATGTAGTTTGGTGAAGATGCTCTTTCCTTTGAAACAAAGCATGCATATGGTCCCCTCATAAACTCCATGGATCTCTTTCTCATTTGTGGTTCATGCATGATGCTTTCTTGATTTGTTTACTTTAAGAGAGATTACAAAGCACTATATGGGAATCATGAAACCATTGCATAATCTTTCATATCTTGTTTTCGTCATCTTCAATGTACATTTTTCAAATGCACCGCTTGGAAAAATGACATACCTATAAACTACATAAATTTATTACACAAAGACAATTATTCTGAATCATGATTTTAATTTATTTATAACGTCCTAGTTAGAGTAATTAGTTATCTAGTTTCAAATGAGAAACATAAAATAAGCTTAATTAATAATATAAAAAAAATAAAAATAAAAATTATTCAATTAAACTCAAAAATAACTTTGAATGTTTTAAATAACCCAATTATGTTTTTATATGATAAGATTTATTTTATAATTTATGAGTATATTACATTTAATAGGTGAAAACTTGAAAGTCATACAGTTTAAGAATGCTCCCATTTAATCTCTTTTCCATATGTATTCATTATACACCTATAATTAAAAGTCTTAAAGAAGAAAATTAATTATAATTATACCAACTACGTTTAATGTAATCATAAATACAACCAAAATTTTACAGCTGTGAGCTATGGACCATCATTATGCATTAGCTGATTTTTCATAGTCTCGATCAAGTCTCAACCAATAATATAAAAAGAACAAAAAGAAATATATGTGACCTCATGGACGATCAACAATAGGGATGACACATTTTTTTGTGTATTCATTTTTTGTTTTGAAAATTTGAAAATAATTTTTATTATACAATTATACGATTCTACGATATTATCATAAGTCTAAAAATCTTGATTTTATCGGTTATTAATATTTTAATTGAGATTCATTAGTGAAAATCAAACATTTATCTTCAATATTGTGTGAAAGACCTTCCAAATTTTAAGATAACTTTATCCCTTCAAATATGATTTTTTTTTCAAATCTAAAGAGAATTACACATAAAAGTGAGCTATATTTTCGATGAGTTTTACTTAAGGATTAATGCACCCGAAAATCATTGTACTATTTCAAAAAATCTGATTGAATCACTCGACTAATAAAATATATATAACTTTCCTTCTACTTTTTTAAAACCGTTTATTTGCATCATTTGGGAACACGACAACTTATTTTTCTAGATTAAAAAATGTTAATGCACCTAAGGATCACTGTACTCTTTTAAAAAATCCGATTGAATCACTCGACTAATAAAATATATATAGTTCTGAAGCTTTATCTTCTGCTTCACTCTCACTGTACCTATGCTTAATAGCATCATAAAACGATTTATTCTCGAGCTCTCTCATCCTCTTCACACCCTGTTACATACTTTTAATCATAATCAGGTAACACTCTTGTATCCAACTACATTAACTAATTTAACATCTCAGAAACCCTAACTTAACCACAATCTACACCAAATCAACCAAAACTAAAATCAGCTAAATAAACTAACAATTACCTCTGAATTAGAGCAACTGGAATCAACACCATTAACCATAGGCGAAACTGACCGGCGATGATTAATCGAAAACCTCCGATCAAAATTAGAGATCCGATCATAATCATCCACGTCAGCATCGTCCTCATCATCTTCGTGGACATCTAACGAGATTTTATTTAGGTTTAATTTCTTTCAAATTAGCGAGAGTCGTGCTCCACATCATCGATTGTTATACACCGATTGGAATAGATATATAGATATATAAATATAGATATATACATATTGAATGAAAAATTTTAAGTCCAAAATTTTAATTAATGGGGAAAGTGTGATTCAATAAAAACACAAATCATTATATTAAATAAATAAAAATTTTAATTTTATAAAAATTTAGTTTTTAACCTAGAACAATAAGTTGTCGTGGGCCCAAATGATTCAAATAAACGGTTTTAAAAGTAGAAGGAAAGTTATATATATTTTATTAGTCGAGTGATTCAATCGAATTTTTTGAAAGAGTAAAGTGATCATCGTATGCATTAACCCTTTTACTTAACTACAAAGTTGAGTATATTAATCCAAGGCTAGAAAACTTAGATTAGTGGATTGTTGAAGAGATAACAATGATGAACTCCTAAGATAAAATTAAAGACACTGGTTAAGTGAATACGAGATCGGTCCAACGATTCACCTCAAACTTAAGAGATAGAACTCCAATGAGGTCCTTGAAGAAGATGAAGTGTAAGGTTTTAGGGTTAGAAAATATGTATGTGATGCGTGGTTGATCATGCTCCATTTATGGTGAGGGCACTCCATAGGCTAGTTTGGATTTAACGTCTTGGATACAATTTTATATAACTCAAACCAGTTATATGTAATGGCGCAAGGTTTGGTTCAAGATCATTGCACTAGGTTTGGATGCTTCGTACATTTTTAACTTGTTCCATGCGGTTTACCGTTATAGTGTCTGCTACATGGCATCGCTTGCGCTATGGGTTTGGCCAATGAGGTAATGCCAAATAGGTCAATGAGAATGTTGTGAGACAATCGTGGAGATAACTTCAGCTGTCTCCATGTACTATTATGTTTGTATTATTCAATTCACCCCTAGAGTTTCGCGTACCGTAAGCAATTCATCGGTAGCTGATATCCTTATCTATTATCACTTGGAAGGCGTAAAATGAAGGATAATGCTATCCGCATCCTATCATTATGATATGCTTAAGACTCGTGCCCTGCGTTGCTCCGAGGTAGGTCTTTCGGACCCTTACGGTCTCATTCTCATGGATGACAATTTTTCTTACAATAATTATATTTAAAAATGCAATTTCACGCTTTCATTCAAGTATCATACATGACTAAACATATTGCAAATACGTATGTCATCATAAAGTAAATTGTTTATCCCTCATTGAGTACTAAAAAGCATAAAAACACTTTGTTTTAAACGTTGTTATTTGTAAAGCTAAATCCCTTTAATAATATTAAAAAAAATATATGAGTCTTTTCTGTTCTTTTGTAGTTCCCAATTATGATACCTCTCCATCCATCACTACTTTTTATTTTAATTTATAAGTTATTGTCATATTCAAATCTTTGTTTAATTCTCACTTATATTGTATGCTCTTAATATATTTTAACTATTCAATTATTAATGAAATATCTATAAAGCTACATATAAAATTCAAAATTATAATGTATAAGAGGGGCTTAAACAACATATTAGTTACTACCTCCGTCCCGGTCATATTTATTGTCATATTTTGACTTTTTAAGTCTTTTGTTTGTAATTTTGACCTTGAATAACCTTTTTTGTAGTATATAATATTTGATGCAAATTATATGAATGAATTGGATTTTACATGTATTTTTCATTAATATATTTTCCATGAATAAGTATATAACACAAGAAAAATTATTTAAGGTTAAAGTTAAAGATAAAAGACTTTAAAAGTCAATAGTTGACAATAAATATGGGACACAAGGAGTATGATATACAGTACTTTAAGAAATTTCATCATGTCACACATGACAAATAGTCACAAAGATTTGTTTTGATGTCAATTCGAAAATTCAACAAACATTTAGACGAATTCAAGATTCAATTCCAACAAATGTCAAATTTCTAGCTCCCGATCATTTATCGACTTAAAATATCATTTTATATAAAACAAAAAAACACTGGACATATGAAAACATATAAAGTATTTAACATTTAGTAGTTATATTTGTTTATATGTGGTCCAAGCTAGTTAAAGATAATTAAGAAAAAAGCTGGAATTATATTATAGAGAAGGTCGCTAAGTTGTCTGCATGGGGGCGAGGGGTGGCGTGGGTGTGATTATATTCAACTTGTCTCCTTTGGACCACTCTTTACCCTCTTTTTCTTTACTACTACAATATTCAATTTAAATTATCATAATTATCATATTATACTATACTTTTAGTTTAATAAAATAATAAATTAGTATTAATATGGGAAATTTATTCTCATATTCTCACAAGAATGTAATTTACTTGTAATATTTTCATCTAGTTAAATTTGAAAAAAATATTTATTTATTTTTAATTAATATATGATAGCTCCCCAAATACCAACAAAACAACTAAAACAAACTCAAAATAGTACAGCTATCCCACTAACATGGAAACAAAATATTTGGAGTATCTTCATTTATTTTTTATTTATTTACCAATTCACCTTTTTTATTAATAAATTTTATTTCTATCTCTATATATACCCTTGGAATCCTTCTCACTTCATTGTATGCTCTCTACCTTCTTTCTTCTCTCTAATACAAAGATCACAAATGAAACGTTAGAACGTGAATCGGTATCAGATGAAGCTGCCAGCATGATCTAAACTTTTCTTTACCTCAATATCACAAGATAAGTTTTAAAACCGAAGAAAAGATCAGATCATGTGGCATCTTCACCTGTTCCTTTGTTTCACGAAACTTCATCACTTTTGATGTTCTTCCCTAAGATCTCCATTTTGGATTCGAGTATATTAAATCGTCTCATATCTCAGAGTAAGCTCTACCAATTCTTAACATATGTTCTATTAAGCCTTTCATTTAATGTATATAATTTATATTTAAGTTAACTTTTTTTGAGTAAATACTTGAATTTATAAAAATACCCATGTAATTTTTTTTCTGAATAGTTAAGTTATAGGGTGCAAACATCGCCTAAGTTATGTATTGCGAAACGATAAACAAATGTCTCATTTAACCAAGTGTATGTTCTTAGTATCACATATTATTTGTTTTCTTAATCTTTAAAAAGGAGTTCGTCACGCTCACATACACCGGGAAAAAGGTTACGACATCAAGCCCCTCCCCGGCGGGAGAAAATGTTTTATAAAAGACAAAAAAAACATATAAAAGTTAGAAGAAAAATGTGGGATGAAGTGTAGGTACATGAATGGCGTGGGAATCTTAGTTGTTGATGTTAGAAGTATTAGTGACAAGATTTCATAAGTCCAATTGTTTTCTTGCTTTTAAGATTCTCCTTTTTACCCTATTTTTATTTATTATCATCATTATTGTTATATAAAAGATGATATTGGTTGGTGTATAACATGTGAGTATTCATGTTTTATGTTGAGATTTATTATTTTATAAGATGAAAAACATGACTATCTATCTACTTGTCTAGTGGTATTATTGATATTATCAAGAAAAGATGAAAAAATAATAATGGACAATGATTATATAAGGTATAGTTAACTACTAGTTTTGATTACACTTTAGAGTTTGGGCCACCATTAAGGGGTTAAAGTACATTTGTACTTGTTTGCTAATTATTAGTAACTTACTGATTGGCTTATAGAAAATAAAAATATAATGTAATAATATAATGTAATTTTATATTTTGTTTTGAAGTTTGTGGTTATATAAAAAGTAGATTCCTTGCATCTAATTATCATCATACATTAATACATTATGCAATGTTTCTACTTAAATAGACTAACCATGGTTAGAAAATGTATAATTTAATCGTTTATCTCTTGACATGAGAGTAGCCATCGTATTTATTGTTTATAATTTATCACCCGATCTTAACGCTAATACATGGGTTTAAAACAATTTATGAAAAGATTCTTGCGTGACATGTCATGATTTTGTGAAAAGTTAATAACTAGTGATTGCTTGAGAGTTTCTAATACTATGCATAATTGAGCAAACTGCAAACCACAAATCACATACACAAAGAACAGAACGAGATCATGATCTTCGTCGTAAGAATTAAGGATGTATCGGTTGTTTGGATATTAAAAGTGATTATTGTGTATCTAGATAAACATAAATTAATTAGATAAAAAAAAATTTAAAACTAGAGTTTATAATGGTTTATTTTCTCGACTTTCATCATTTTACCGTTTAACTACTTCATCACTTCATTTATTTTATGTTTGAAAACTTTGTTTTTAACATATCTTTTTATTTATTTATAAAGAGTAGTTATAGTTATAAACTGGTTAGTGAAGAAAAACTCATATTTTAAAATATTTTGTCAAGGTAAAAGAAAGAATAGAAAAATGATCCTAGAACTTTAGATCAAGAAGCCTGGATAACTAGTCCATAAATAAAACAAAAGTCCATATCAACATTCCAAAAGCCCAATTTTTTTTTTCATTTAATTTAAATAATGTAATAATAAATATAAATTAGTAAATAAGGCTATTTAAGTCATTTCAGTTGAAAAGGGATCAACGAGGTAACAGAACTATAACATTAGGGACGTTTGGTATAATTATTTAGAAAAAGCTTCAAACTAGTTATTCTGGTACAAATATAGAAACCAACAGTGTAATTTACTCTAAATATAAATTTCAGATTTAAAACGTAAGGTGATAAAGGTTGACGAGTTCATTAATTCTTATTCGAACATCATGTGTTGTTTAGCATTACCGAGTTTGCGCATAATGAGACAGATTGGAACCATGTACATGCCACTTTTTCATACTAGTTCAGTTTCTTTGATCTAAAATTAACAAATGAAATCGACATGCTTTCATTGTGCAAAATGTCTTCGTACATGAGTTCGTAAACTGCCATAATATGTTACTGTCAGTCTGTTACGACTTGGTTGCTATTCAATTTACCATCTAACATATATGTTTCCATGGTCGCTTCTAGTTGTTACTAGAATAATTTTTTTTTGATTATCGACTCATTTGCTTGATGTGAAAGTTAAACATGAAACTCGTAAACAGATAATGTATCAAAAGATGTTAAAACGAATGAGAACTTAATTAGTATGTAAGAATCATTCCATTGCCTGTGAATATCTCATCAAAGCTATAAGTGAATGATCAAGTTTCAAACTATCCAAGTGTTTTGATCTTAATAGTCGAGTTAGAATGGAACTCGACTATTAAACCAGTATGAAATCATAGAAAAGAAAATACACCTTGTTGAAATAATAAAATTGTAACTATAATAGATGAATAATGTATGTCTATACAATGGAAAAACATAAAACTAAATCAATAAACATATAAAATCATAACCAAAAAAAATAAAAAAAAATCAAGTAAGAATGTGTTCGAGAACTAATGATACTGATCCTAGCCTCTAATGTAGCTTAAAAACGGTTTCTCTGGTACCGGTATCAACTTCATAACCCATCCAATAGGCCACGATAAAGCAGCAATCGCAACACAAATACCCCACTGCAAACCATTTAATCGTTCTGTATCCGCAAAGTTCTTCAAAAACTCCACCATAACAATCTGAAGAACGATCGTCATCCCAATGATTCCAAGAAACAAGCGGTTTCCAAGTATCCCACTAAATATATTCCTCGACTCCAGCTTCCTCGAGTTAAACTCATTAAACACTTGACATAACACGAAAGTGTTGAAAATAATCGTGTTTTTAACCCTCTCGTCCACGTTAAATATCTCCTTACCCTTAAACTGGAACGTTAAGAGAACGATTATTTGAAAAATAGCTTGTGCAAATAGGTTTCGCCACATGATGTTTGTTATAAGTGGTTCAACCCGACCCACAGGTGGTTTGTTTAACAACTCGTTGGTGGGACGTTCTGTTGCTAGTGCAAGTGCACCCAAAGTGTCCATGATTAAATTGACCCAAAGTAATTGCACCGCGGTTAATGGGACATCACCTGAAGTAACGGCTGCAGTGAAGTTAATAACTAGAGCTGCAACATTCACCGTGAGTTGAAACTGAATGAACTTCTGAATGTTGTTATAAACGCAACGTCCCCACATTAACACAGTAGAAACAGAAGCTATATCATCATCTAAGATAACAATATCTGAGCTTTGTTTGGCTACTTCAGTACCTTGAATCCCCATTGAAAGTCCAATATCGGCCTCCTTAAGTGCGGGTGCATCGTTTGTTCCATCACCGGTAACTGCCACCACGTGACCTTTTCGTTTCAAACATTGCACCATTAGAAGTTTATCAAAAGGGGAAGATCTCGCCATTACGCGAATCATATCAACTCTTTGCATTCTTTCTTCATCTGTGAAATTACGAAACTGGACACCTTCAACGACTTCGAAATCATGAACTTCTTCACTTGCTTCAAGTATTCCGCATTCTGTGGCTATTGCTTTTGCTGTGAAAACATTGTCTCCAGTAATCATTTTAATTTCGACTCCAGCAGATTTGCAAGTTGCGATTGCTTTTTTGGCTCCCGGTCTACACGGGTCTTTCAAGCCGACAGTTCCTAGCAAAGTTAATCCTTCTTCGGGTAGTTTTTGATCAACAGATGTTTCTAGAACTTTCTTATGAGCGAAAGCAATGCACCTAAGACTACTTGCTGCCATTCCTTTGATTATATTCTCGAGCTCTCTTCTTTTGTCGCTATCGATTACCTCTTCACATCCGTTACTATCATAATACTTCGAACACATTTCTAGAATCATCTCGGCGGCTCCTTTCCAATGGACATGAACGGTGTTATCGTCTCTTTTTATTATCGAAACCCCACTACGCTTTTTCTTCGAGTTAAACGTCTCAACATGAACAACAGTTGATTTTTCTTTCAATTTCTCCATATCCATATCCAAATCCGTAACCGCCCATGATAAAATTGCCTTTTCAGTTGGCGATCCAGAGAATTCAGGTTCGGTTTTCAAAACAGATTTGAAAACCGTACCTGTAGTATTAAATCCCACTCCTTGTTGTAAGAGTTCGCGGACTTTTACCGCGATAATGTTTGAAGAAACTCTTTCCATGTACTCTAAACCGAGCCAAAACTTTGTAACCGTCATTTGGTTCATAGTCAAAGTGCCGGTTTTATCGGTACATATAACCGTGGCTGAACCCATTGTTTCACAAGCAGATAACTTTCGAACCATGGCTTGATCACTCATCATTCTCTTCATAGAGTACGCAAGCGTGAGTGTGACCGCTAGTGGTAAACCTTCGGGGATAGCCACCACAACAATCGTAACTGCTGCTGAAAAAATACTAGTAACCGAATCTAGTATTTGGTTTACACTCGTGTTTTTTCCGTTATACTCCCGTTTATCGTGTTCGTCTTTTGTGTTTCCCGTAAAATAACGAATTAGCATAACAACGAGTACTAAAAGAGCAACTAAAAGACCAACCTTTCCGATTGAAGACGTTAGTTTATTGAGTCGCGATTGTAGCGGCGTTTGTTCGTTATTATCATTGTTGGTAATCGAACTCATCATTTTCCCCCAAGCAGTGTTCATCCCAACTGACAAAACGAGCATTCGACAATGCCCATCAGCCACTTTTGAACCCGAGAACATAAACGGGTTGTTAAGGGCGTTTACCTCAATATAGTCACTCTCTCCTGTCATGCTCGATTCATCGATTAGCAATGAATGCCCGTCTATAAACAACCCGTCCGCAGGGATTTGATCTCCTATGTTTAAGACGACTACATCTCCAACTACTATGTCGAAAATGGATATCTTCTGTCTCCTCCCTTCTCTAACCACGTCGATTTTGATATTATTGCTTATTTTAGACAAACTTTCAAATTGTTTTTCTTGTCTAAAGTTACTAACCGCGGATACAACGATAACTAGAAAGACTGCAAGGAATATGCTTCCGCCCTCATACCATCCATCTTTTAGCCCGTCTTCTTTGATACCAAAACCAAGCGAAAGAGCAGCGCAACCCATTAATATAAGAATCGTAATATCTTTAAACGCCTCAATGACAAAATAAAACAACCCTTTTGGACGGGGCTTTTCATAAGTATTCGAACCAAAAGCAATTCTCCTTTTGTCTAAACATTGACCATCGATCCCATTTTCGAGATTAGTGTCAAGGGCTTTCGATAAGCCCTTGACACCATTTAACTTGTGAAGCGTTCCCAAGTCTTTGTTCTTCATAGTATCAACAAGAATCGTCTTCTCAACGTTGTAGTACTCCGAACCCTGATCAGACAACTCATTGAAACGGAACTTAGGAAAAATGATTTCTGGGATGATTTCAACAATGGAATATGACGGACTCCTAGAGACAATCTTTTTCGCTATAGACACCATCGTGTTTGAGAAATATATAGTGAAGTAAGCACGACGCCATCTTTTCCTAGCATTCGTAAGTGTGGCCGTGTTTATGCCATGAAGCATACTTCCTATATCGTGTGGCTCGATCTCCATAACCATATCGTTTGAGAAACTTGAACTAAGAACGTACAGATTATATGAATTGATGATCAAAGGATACAAGTGAATATACTTTTTATGACTACAAATTATGTTATATCTATATTTATACATACAACATATAGTCTGAAAAATGATATGCAGCTTCGAAGAAATGTATGTTTTAATGTTTTATTATTTTACTTTAATAAAAAGTTAAATTAAGAATATAGTATTTAATATTTCGTAATTGTGTAAATAAAGTGTTTATAATTAAACAAATATAACGAGTTAACACGATTAGGAAAGTGGGTGTAACTAAATCAATAAAGGGAATGAGTTGGTTTACTGGTTTTGCTTATTTCTTCTTCTGCACGTAACGTGTTTTTGAATTGTAACAATGAATGCTTTATAATGCCTTTAATGTATTCTTATAAACAAAAATTAACATATTCTTTTTAACCTTAACTATTATCTTTTATATTTTAATTAGAGTAAATTACATAGATCGTCCCTAAGGTTTATATCGAATTACGGTTATCGTCCCTAAGTTTAAAAAGTTGCATGGATGGTCCCAAAGTTTAGACTAATTACGGATTTCGTCCCTAATTTGGACGTCCGTTAATTTCACCGTTAGGGCTCCCTCACGTGTTAAACACGTGAGGGGTATTTTCGTCTTTTCCCGATCTGTTTTCATTTCAATTCCATTTTCATTTCAATTCCCCCAAATCAATTCCCTTTTTCATTTTCATTTCATTTCAATTTCAATTCAATTCAATTCAAATAAACCCAAATCAGATTCATAATCAAAATAGATTCATAATCAAAATCAGATTCAAATAAACCCTAATCAAATTCAAATCAGATTCATAATCAAATAAACCCAAATCGGATTCATAATCAAAATCAAATTCAAAATCAAAAACATATACATACACAAACACACATGGACAATATTTATCTCCATCAATATACCGATGTATAAATTCCCACCTGAACCGATGATCAAATGACCAACCACTACTGCTGCTTGAGTAAGTGATATAAACAGTGGTCGTCCCCATCCGTATTTGTGTAAGAAGAAATCGGACACAACCCCACTACCCAAACGACCAAGAAATCGGACAATATTTATCTCCATCACCGGCGACATCACCGGCTCCGTCGTCCTCAACTCCTTCGTCAACAAACCATCACCGGCTCCGTCGTCCTCAACTCCTTCGTCAACAAACCATCACCACCACCGTCATCTCGTAATTTCAAGTTAAATCCCTCTTTTCATCTCAAATTTCAGTTTCCAATTTGTTTTTCCTAAAAACGAAAATTGAAATTGAATTAAAAACCCAGTTCAGATTCGCCATTTTATCACCGATTGATGAATACCCATTTGATAGATATAACGAATCGTGGTTCAGTGGTCGTGGTCGGTGGTGGTTCGGTGGTCGTGGTCGGTGGTGGCTCAATTTTTGGTCAAATAGATTTCAGTTTGCAAAAAAGAGTCTAATGGTGATATTTGTATGGATTTGAAATTGGATTTGAAATTGGGTAATGGTGATTTGGGTGATTTGGATTGAAATTAATTTGTTGGTGGTGGTGGGATGAAAGAGAAAGAGAAAGAGAAAAGAGAAAGAGATAGACTGTAACACGTGGTGGTGGGATGAAAACAGATCGGGAAAAGACGAAAATACCCCTCACGTGTTTAACACGTGAGGGAACCTTAACGGTGAAATTAACGGACGTCCAAATTAGGGACGAAATCCGTAATTAGTCTAAACTTTGGGACCATCCATGCAACTTTTTAAACTTAGGGACGATAACCGTAATTCGATATAAACCTTAGGGACGATCTATGTAATTTACTCTTTTAATTATTAAAAAGTTATAAATATTTATTTTTAATCCTTAACTAAATACTTTTTATATTTATAATTTAACGGTTATCCTGGCTGAGAATCTTGAGTAAATAAAACCTAGTGTTTATTAATTTAATTTTAGAGTAAATTACACCGTTCGTCCCTGAGGTTTATATGCAATTACGGATTTCGTCCCTAACTTTGAAAAGTTGCATGGATCGTCCAGGTTTCCAAACTAATTACTCATTGCGTCCCTAATTTTAACGTCCGTTTATTTGTGCCGTTAGCCTGGCCCACGTGTAAACCACGTGAGGGTATTTTAGTAATTTCGCAGTCTTCAATTATATTACCCCCTTTAACCCCCTTTTTTTAATCGATTTCAATGGCACCAATTTTTAGACCTTTGACTACTAAAATCAAAATAATTAAAACCAATACCATTATCCGGTGGCATTGCTCCTCCTCACATCATCTTTCTTCGCTGCTTTCCGGCGCACTTACAAAACCATATGATTGTCTGTTTTGTTATATTGTTTGCTTCTTTTTGTATTAATCAAACAGAAAAAATTGAAGTTGTAGATGGAAAAGTAGTCTAACCTGATTATGAATCCCCATCGTTTCATAATAACAACCCAAACAATAAGCAAAAAGCAACATCATACATCATATATCGAAAATAATATATCGAGAAATATCGAAAACAAGTACTTCAAAAAAACAACCTCAACTCCATATTTAATAGCAACACCAGCAACTGTATCGAATTTCGAAACAATATGTTCAATAAAACCGGCACCGACACTTAACGGCGATGAATCAACGGAATATACCTTCGAATCTGACGTGGATTCCATTAATAAACACCGATCTAATTACTTATAATCAACAATAGTTTTGAGATCTGATTGATGTCGGTGAGATGATGATGATGTTAGTGATGGTGCCATTGGAATCGATTAGAAAAGGGGGCCAAAGGGGGTAATATAATTGAAGACTGCGAAATTACAAAAATACCCTCACGTGTTTTACACGTGGGTCAGGCTAACGGCACAAATAAACGGACGTTGAAATTAGGGACAAAATGAGTAATTAGTTTGGAAACCTGGACGATCCATGCAACTTTTCAAAGTTAGGGACGAAATTCGTAATTGCATATAAACCTTAGGGACGAACGGGTGTAATTTACTCTTAATTTTAATATAATTTTCTTTTTTATAAATTGAAATATATATTAATTATGCAATAACTAAGTCTTTACTTATTTCAATCCAATTAACCTAGGCATGTGCACGGTCTAAAAATCAGACCGGATCGGTTTAAATCGGACCGAACCAAATATCAAAAGTGTATATAAAGTAAAACCGAAAATCGGACCTGACCGGAAACCGGATATTTATAATTTCAACCGGACCGAAACCAAAAATTCATAAAATATAAAACCAAAAATCGGACCGTTACTAACCGGTTTTGGACCGGACCGAACCAAAAACCAAAATTCCATAATTTTATAGACCGAAAACCGGATCGATTGTCATCGGTTTGGACCGATTTCAGTTCGGTTTATCGGTTTGGTCGGTCCGGACAGCTTTTCGCTCACCCCTAAATAAACCAAATACCTACATTGTTCTCTCTCATTATTTAGCTTTTTATAACCCGAGAATATATTATGAAAAATTAATAATTTTATAAGAAGTAGAAAACTAAAATAAAAAAAAAAAAAATTCAATCATATGTGATCTAATCTGTTCACATTTGAAAAATAATTAATGTTAAAATTTGGTACAAAAAAAAATTAAAATTATAAACAACTATGAATAAACATTTTTTCTTTATTGACTCTTATTTTTTTCAATTATAGTTGTTTTTTTTCAATTATATTATCCATTATATTAAGAGTATTTTTTGTATTGATATTATGTTCTCATTATGCATATATGTTTCTCATATACGTCAACATTTATATCTATAAAAGGGTTAAACATAACTTTTGGTACACAAGTACTAATGAAAACCTATTTTTGGAAAAATATTGGTTCATTGGAATATCTAGCTCGTGGAGGTTAAGTTACGATGTAATATTGTAGAAATTTACATTCATATTAAATACGACATCAAACATATCAGATTATATTGCATGATATTTTCGTATCTCACATGAGTGCTATTATTGGAATCACATGTTATACAATGAGAAACGAGTGTAACCCATTACCCGAAACCTCCGAGTTCTTTCTTTTTTCGAATTTCCGTGTCTTGTTATCTGTAAAACAGTAGCAAGATACGTGTGTATAAAACTAGATAATTATTATTTTTTATCGTATATTTTACTTAATTATATTAATTTGTAAGTTGTTGTTCATTGATTCGATACAAGAGTTTTTTCAAATCTCTGGTTTTGAAACGAGCATAACCCGTTAGTCTCGATCATAAGATCAAAAGAGAAAGATAAATCATGTAATAAAACAACAACATCTCAAATACTAGCAGTATGTGGAAAAAAAGAAACAAACTCAGATGATGGGTCATCCAATGGATTAAAACAAAACCTAATTTTGACTTTTAAAGATAAATTTGTTTCGTTCTCGATGATTGATGGTTGGAAAAGCCTAAACATATTGTATGATTTTGACTTTGATCGCTCCAATATTTTTTCTGCAAAGCTTATAAAGAAAAACAAATTAAGAAATTAAGAAATATAAAATGATTGTTTTACCCTCGTGTGCAAAGCATATGACTTGAGTAAAGAGATATTTTTAACCGAAGATATTGGGTGTTAAAAGTTTTGATATAAAACACATACAATGTAATTTTTCTTAAATGATAAAACCTAAAATTTAGACCAAACCACAAAATTTACTCATTATTTAATTATACGGCTTAATTACTTAATTATAAACATATATAAATATAAATATGTTTGTGGACTATGTTCAAAACAACAAAACACAAACCAATGTAAATTTGATCGCACCCATGCATACACAGTTCATCTTATGTGGCTATCTTATCAATATCCATTGACATTGATTAATGTGAATAGAATCAACTCATTAATTTAATATTCAAAAGTAAATATTCGTTTTCCTCAAAACGGAGCCCCGATTCAGACATGCCGACTGGTACCGTGATCCTCAAGAAAACGGCAGGTTTCCTTTCTTTAAGGTTTACGCGGAGTTAGGTCGGTATATTGTTTAACCAAACGATCCACTATATATCTAGCTATATCTATATATGATGATGATATCATGTATAGTTAATTTAATTTTAAAATTATTTTGATAGGTTTGGAACCGGACCCAACCTAAGTTTGTATCAAACGAAATACTAAGGTGCTATTCTTTTGAACCAAAGGTCTTTCCTCTGAATCTGAATACCAACTCTGAATAATCAGAGGTGATCCAAAACTCTGAATCTGAATCTGAATCAATATACTATTTTCTTTTTTCCTTCGTAACATCTGTTTTACTATATTAGTACCAAACTGTTACATTTATAAACCGTCTTAAATAAAAATATTCATAAAAATGTTCAAACATAGTGACAACATTTTTCAAATAAAGATAATATTCAAACAATGATGAGGTTAGTAGGAATTACAAACATGGGCTTTTATTGAGCGCCTATCAGGTTGTATCACATTTGTCAACGCCTGTCATTGCTCGCCAAGTTGTACCGCCTGTATGCCATCGCCTGTCTGTCATCGCCTGCCTGTCATTGCTCGCCAAGTTGTACTCGCCAGGCTGTCATCGCCTGACAGGCATCAGTCGCCTGACAAGCCGTCAATCACCTGTCAGTTGTCTGACAGGCTGTCATCGCCTGACAGGCGTTCATCGCCTGTCAGGTTGTAATCGCCTGTCAGGTGGTCAACATAGGTCATCACTTACCAAGCACTTGTCAGGTTGTCTTGGGTTGTGAGACGTCGCATCTTAACAATAATAAAGTAGAAGACGATTAGTATACCACTGATTGATTATCATGGCAGTTTAAGTATTCATGATCGTCATTAATTGATGGACGTTCCCTATGCTTGAAACTGGTAATATAAATACATAGTCTAATCATGGTCGACAACACTACATCTCAACACACACACAAAAGCTTAAACAGAGTTCATATACTCTTGCTTTCATCTTCAACCTTGATCACCCTAGGTTCGTCAAGAACTTGTTGGGTTTGCACTGTGCTCATCACAGGAGATCCAAGGTTGACATCACCTATTCCTTGTGTTTGACAATCACTGCTCGAACATTGGCGCCATCCGTGGGACACGTTTTTTAAACGGCGTTTCACTTTTCCAAATTTCTTTTTTTTTTTTTTCCTCAGTAATCAACCGTTTCCATGGAGGCAACACATCCATCGCAGATCAGTTCTTCAGCGCCAGAAATAACCACTACTGTGATTACCACTGCACCGGAAGCGGTGATGACTTCACCTGTTCATACCACAATCCCAGAATCATATGTCGATTCTGAGTATACAGTGTCGGATCTAAGGACGACACGGGGGTATCCCTCTTTAACAAGTCCCCTTTTTTCCACAAGGCTGGCTGGAACAAGTATGTTTACTTCACCACCACCAGTGACATCCATCCCTCCATTTCAGCCTCTTTTGTCCCACGGGACAAGCTCTCAGGAGGATGGCACGGATCTTGTAAGACAACCTGTTTCGATGGCTTCCCAGCCTGCTACTCAAGGGGTTCAGGAGGATCCCATTGTGGAACTGCTTAGAAGGTTGGCTCAGAGCACTCAGCCACCACCACCTGCTTCGTCAGATCTGTTGTCACAGTTAGTGGAGGCATTGCGCCCAACGCCTCAGCCAGCGCCCGTACAGCTAGTGGATCCGTTGTCACAACTCTTGGAGCGGCTAAGGCAACCAAGCACACACACCCCACCAACACCTCTACCACAGGACACATCTAACGACATGCTCAGAGTCTTGCACACCCTAGTGACAGCAGCAGTTCCACCTCGTGCAGCCACTATGCCTTTGTCAGGGGTTAGTTCAAAGTTTTGTGACTGGGTTGCCAGATTCCCACTCCCAGATAAGCAAAAAGTCCCGTCCGTTGTTGGTACTTACGACGGTACTCGAGATCCAGACGACCACCTTGCTCTGTTTGAACAGGCTATTATGACGGAGAAATGGTTAGACCCAGTCGCTTGCCACATGTTCCCTGGAACATTACAAGGTTTCGCTCGTGATTGGTTTGCTGACTTGCCTGAGAGGAGTATTCAAGATTTCGCAGATCTAAAAGCCAGGTTTGTGACTCAATTCGTACAACAAAAGAAGCAACATAGAACTCATATAGAGGCTCATTTGATACGTCAAAAAGAAGGAGAGGGGTTGCGTGACTTTATCCAGCGATACACACAAGAATGCCAGAAGATCGCCATGTTACCAGAGAGTCAACAAATTTCTGGTTTTACTCTTTCCCTACTTCCAGGACAACTTCAAGAAAAGTTAATCAAGAGAACTCCAGTTACTTTCAAAGAAGCCACGGACAGGGCATATAACTATCTAAGGTCAAAGGAAACTGTCTCCCTGACAAGAGAGGTAGGCGGCAGGTCATGGACCGACACTCGACGAGATGAAAGGAGCAACAGGAGGTTTGGCCCATATGATAAACATGCGTCTGAGCCTGCTCTTAGCAAAACACCAAAAGAAATATTGATAACAGAGCAGGTGTGCGCTACCTTCACACCTCCACCCCAGATGGAGCATAGGTCAGGTACGAAAAACATGAATAAATACTGTGATTTCCATGAAGACCATGGACACGACACAAATGTCTGTAGAGAGCTCAAAAAGGAAATCAGGCGGGCTTTGGAAGAAGGCAAGCTAGAACACCTTGTCCCTGGCGCTAAGCAACAAGCAAATAAAACTCCACCTAAGAAGAATTATGCCTGGCAAAAGAAGGGGGAAGACACAGAACACCCCGGACCACCTGATGGCCATGTCTTCATGATACATGAGGGAGCCAATATCAACTGACCTATCAAGGTGCGATAGCCTTTACTGTCATTTTTTCCTTTATGTTTTCAATAAATGTTTTCAATAAATGTTTCCAAGCACATGGAATGACATGGTCATGTATGAAACTGGCAATAATAGCATTTGATCTGATCTTGTATCCCAATATTATCTCACAATATCATTTTTCTATGGTATTTGCATAAACAAATAAATATTGAAGTAAGGATTCAATACAAAAAGCATAAGGCCACAATAGACATCTCAGTCTAAAGCCAACCATGCACTTCCATTACGTACAATGTTACAACTTGAACACGCATGCGCACGTACGCAACTAAGAACATTGTTCAATACAACATGTATGAAGCCAAGAAAGACAACCTTGTCTGGCCAAATAACATACAATCATATTCGTCTTTTAATCTACTTGATAAAAGATAAGCACTTCTCACTGGGAAGCGACAATCCTCGCGAGTAAACAAAGTAAAGGTTAACCAACAAAAGTGCCATTGGCACAGTGTCACAGGCACAATGTAAAGCATACTCAAATCTACCTATGTCATTGACCTACAAAGGAACCATGGGCCCTCAAGAAAGTGTCATACGCACAACCAAATATACACACTGTCATGCACACCCAAGACGGTGTCATGGACACAACATTCATAATATAAAGATAAAAAATAAAAATGTGTTATTGGCTTGATCACCTAATAAAACATTATTTTTAAAAGCTAGACAATGTCGCAAAGCAAGGCTAAGCCTAGGCCGCCGGTACCTGGCTTGGATGAGGCAGCCGGTTCAAGGCTCTGCGAAGCCGCCGGTACTCGCCTTGGGTCGACAGCCGGTACCCTCGATTCCTCCTATGCTTCGGTACAGCCGAGTCCCCCTATGCTTTGGTACAGCCGGTACCCTATGATTCGGTACAACCGGTACCCCTATGATTCGGTACAGCCGGTACCTCCTATGCCTCGGTACCCGACTTTTGGCTCTCGTGCCTGTTTGATCCGTTGCCGGTACCAGGCTAATACAGCCGGTACCCGGCTTTCGTTCATCGCTTTCGATCACTACCGCCGGTACCAAGGCTATTACAGCCGGTACCTGGCTTGCGGCGAACTCCAAATCGAAAAAAAAAAAAAAAAAAAAAAAAAAAGAGTAGAACGCAGACTTACACGAGTGACAATAGTTACTACTTGCAAATCGATTGTTTTGGCAAATCCTAACTCGGGGGCATGATGAGGTTAGTAGGAATTACAAACATGGGCTTTTATTGAGCGCCTATCAGGTTGTATCACATTTGTCAACGCCTGTCATTGCTCGCCAAGTTGTACCGCCTGTATGCCATCGCCTGTCTGTCATCGCCTGCCTGTCATTGCTCGCCAAGTTGTACTCGCCAAGTTGTACTCGCCAGGCTGTCATCGCCTGACAGGCATCAGTCGCCTGACAAGCCGTCAATCGCCTGTCAGTTGTCTGACAGGCTGTCATCGCCTGTCAGGTTGTAATCGCCTGTCAGGTGGTCAACATAGGTCATCACTTACCAAGCACTTGTCAGGTTGTCTTGGGTTGTGAGACGTCGCATCTTAACAATAATAAAGTAGAAGACGATTAGTATACCACTGATTGATTATCATGGCAGTTTAAGTATTCATGATCGTCATTAATTGATGGACGTTCCCTATGCTTGAAACTGGTAATATAAATACATAGTCTAATCATGCTCGACAACACTACATCTCAACACACACACAAAAGCTTAAACAGAGTTCATATACTCTTGCTTTCATCTTCAACCTTGATCACCCTAGGTTCGTCAAGAACTTGTTGGGTTTGCACTGTGCTCATCACAGGAGATCCAAGGTTGACATCACCTATTCCTTGTGTTTGACAATCACTGCTCGAACAAACAACATTTTCAACATTTTGCATTAACTGTGCCGCAAGTTGATCTCGAAAATAAATCAAAAATTACTTGAATTTAAGAATGGAAAACTTATTGGTGAAGAGAAAAAGGTAATCCCGGTGAAAATCTTGGGCGTCCGAGAAGATTTGATCTCCGAGGGCTACCACCAAAATGGCGAGAAGAAGAGAGAGAACAAGGAAGGGATGTTAGGGTTGGATTTTCTGAGTGGGTGACTGGAATAAAAATAAAAAAAGACCTAACCAAAGATGAAAAAGAGATATTTTATGTAGGGTTGTATCAGAGGTAAAAAGAGGTTTTTTGTCTCTGGTTGAAAAAAAAAAGAAACAACAAAATTTTTAAAACATCTGACCGGGTTAGAGGTTAGAGCTTATTCAGACTTTTTTTTCAAAAAAGAACAGCACCTTGACCTGCGTTTCGCTCGGGAATGAAACTAATTTGTTAATAGTTTCAAACATAAAATATATATATATATATATATATATATATATATATATATATATATATATATATATATATATATATATATATATATATATATATATGGAGAGAGAGAGAGAGAGGGTGAGGTTCGTCTTCAAACCACCCTTAAAATACAAACGGTAGGAACGATTCATGGTCACGCGTGTCATTATTTAACATTTTTTTTTAATTATTTTTACCTCCTTTCCTTTTAGTTTCTCTTATCTTGTGCATTATTAGTTGTTTTATCAAATTACTTATACCAATAAATCTAGTTTTTCATCCTCTTTAATTTGATACCAATCTCGTTTCATAAAAAGTAGATGCATTTTAGCTATTAGATGCATTTTCTATAACTAGATGTAATTTAAATGTTAGATGAAATTCAAGCATTAGATGTATCTTAAAAATAGTTTTTTTTTATATCTCTAGACAACATTTAACAAAAACTCCTACAAAACTAGATGCATTTTTTAAAAAAGTAGATGCAATGAATATGATTCAGCAAAAACTCTTACAAAAACTAGATGCATTTTTAAAAAAAGTAGATGCAATTAATATGCTAAAACAATAAACAAAAAGTATTATCTCAAAAATAACAAACATAAAGAAGATGAAATAGTAATGCATAAGATACATGGATGTGTAAATAAGTAAAAACAACACAAATATTGAAAATGCATCTACCATTTTGAAAATGCCTATAATTAAATACTGCAAATTGATTAGATATTATAACATTTTCCATTTACTTCTCTGCCAAAAAACATAAATAAGTGTTCCAACATACGAAATTAAATCAAATAATGAAAATTGAAAAAATACACCTAATAAAATGCATCTAGTTCATCTTCTTCACCAACTTACAGTAACTTTTCACGAAAAAAAAATTGATTTTTTTTTTTTTTTTTTTTTTTTTAAACAAAAAATCAACATCTACCTTCTTTTTTACTTCTTCGCGCACCAAATACATAAATCACTACTTGGTTTTTGATTTCAACTTTGAAAGTTTGTATTTTTTTTCGATTTCATCCGGTTTTGATGTAGGTTATGTGTATGAAATCTAGTGATGGGTTAGATAAAAATAACGGGATTTTATTTTGGTATGATGGAACCGAGATGAGAGGCAGAACAAATCTAGATTTTGATTTTGGATGATGGAATCGAAATGAAATAGGGATCTGGGTTTTGATTAAGAAGAGAGAAAGAAGTTAATTTATATTTGGGCTAGTTTGTATGTGATCCACATTTGTTCTTACATTTCCTATAGTTGATGTCATTATTTACCTGATCCCTTGACTATATATATATATATATATGTATATACTACGTAGGTGTAATAATATCTCTAACATTAATCCTTATTTAAACACTCATAATTATTAAATTTATTTTCTCATTGTTTGTAGAGACTTTATTATTTACTAAATTTTTATGGGACTCTAAAATAATAGTAGTATTGAAAAATTCAGAAAATAGAAACTGCACTAAAAAGTATGTGGTATTACATTGTATTATAATAGTAGTAGTTTTAAAAAATGGGTAATGATAGAGACACCCCTCAAAATTGATTTTTGGTTATCGACACCCCCCAAGGGTCAAATCGGTACTTTAAATTATTAATTTTTTTTTTTTTTATTATTTCATTTGTTATATATTTATTTAAATAAATTATTAAACGAAAACTTTTATTTATTTAGTTTTGATGAAAAAAATCAAAAAATTAAGACAAAATGTTATGAAAATATAAATGTTATTACCGGTTATGCGTGTGATATAAATATGATAACTTTCTTCTAATTAAATGATATTCACTTAAATATTACTTTAGTCAACTCAAGATTAATATGATTAGTTGACTAAACCAGGGAATCTTAATCTCGAAATCTCGTTTTTATTTTATTTATTTAAAAGTTTAAATTATTTGAAGTGACTAAAGTAAAAGTAAAAGTATAAATTATTTTGGAAAGATCCGACTGTGCTTCTGGATGAGAAACCCCATATGTTAATCGACAAAAAGTGTGTCGTCAACTTAACCCTTCAACTTGTGATCCTGAAGGTGTTGATGTAGATGATTAGATAATCTAGTTTGTTATGTTCAATAACTTGTTATGTTTAATTATTTATGTATTTTGTTATGAGTAATGTTCATTTTATTAATATATTTATCTTAAATCTATATTTTTAATTTAAGATCTATAATTTTAATATTAATATAATTATAATAATAATAATAATAATAATAATAATAATAATAATAATAATAATAATAATATAAAATCCATGGGGGTGAAGATAGAGAGGAGGGGGGTGAGGTTATCCCTCTAAAAAATTCAGAAATTACATCTACCAATGTATGTATATACAAGTAGTTTATATCTCGTGGACAATGTAAAATAACAATTACCCAAATTACTAACCCAAACTAAACAATAATCCAAATCTTTCCTCAAAAAAAGAAACAAAATTAAGATCGACCTCAGTCGCCACTTATAAACTTGTTGGTATAGTAAGTACTTTACTTGCCATAAAAATACAGAAACTATATTAAAGAAAACAAACATGGAAATAAAAAGTTAGTTTACTTACAAATCATTTAAAATATAGAATTTGAAATTAGCAATAATGGGGAAAATCAAAATTTGAAAGCCTAATTGAGTGACATTTAGCAACACAATTACTTATTTAATAGTAATATAGATTTGATAATAAATCAAATACAAATTTAAGTTTTGTAAGGTATATGTGTAAAAGTAAGAAAAAATATTGAAACAAATGGAGATTGAACTCATAACTTAAAGATTGATGTTCCACGACGATATACCGCTAGGCACAATGTTATATAACATACATTTAATTTTATAGTATTATAAAACCATATATATATATATATATATATATATATATATATATATATATATATATATATATATATATATATAGGAGTAGGATATTATAAAAAGGGTTTGAAAATAGGAAGGAGTGTGAGGGTGACATGTGGCATTTTTTTTTTTAATAATAAAAAAATATTTTTTTAATAGAAAAAAATAATTAATAATAATAAAAAAAAAATTTGAAAATTTTCCGATGACTTCATCATTTTCGTGCATAAGTTTTAAACTTTTGTACACCAAAAATTAATTCACCAACTAAAAAAGTGATTTTTGGTGCATCATTTTATAAAAAAAAATGACAATTTTGGTGCATGATTTTATAAATAAAGTGATTTTTGGTGTATAAGTTCGTTTGAAAAAGATTTTTCGTACATCAGTTTTAAAAAAAATGAATTCTTGTGTATCAGTTTTGAAATTTTTTTCGTGCATAACTTTTTTCGAGCCAAATTTTTTTTTTTCCAAAAAAAAAAAAAAAATTTCGATTTTTTTTTCCACGAAAAAAAAAATTTCGATTTTTAATTTTATTTTTTTTTTATTAAAAATATTATTTTTTTATTGAAATTTTTTTTTTTCGCAAATGCCACATGTTATTTCCTTAATCTTTCCTATTCTTTTTATTTTAAAAACTTTTTCTAACCCTCCCCTATATATATATATATATATATATATATATATATTAATTGGATCGGGTAAGAACGGCCCAAAGTATAGGAACGCTAAGAACCAATGCTGACCGTCCGATTAAGGTGATGATCAGTAGTAACCACTTACTACTGATCAGTATTAACCACTTACTACTGATCAGCACTGCGAGGTTTGATATAAATTTTTTAATCGGACGACCATAATTTGTTGCTGATCAGTAGTAAGTGGTTACTACTGATCAGTAGTAAGTGGTTACTACTGATCATCACCCTAATCGGACGGTCAACATTGGTTCTTAGCGTTCCTATACTTCGGGCCGTTCTTACCCGAACCTCACCCTATATATATATATATATATATATATATATATATATATATATATATATATATATATATATATATATTATAAACAATAAATATAACTCGTTATCGTGTTCGTAGTCAAAATTTACATGTATTTGTAACAAGTTACTGTTACATGCATACATAAATATGGATATGTGTGACCATGTAATACAACATTGCTAATTTATATATATGTCCTTATAAAAGTTAATAATTATATATATGTCAAAATATCTAGCAATTTAACATTGAGTTTTGATAATATAGCTCCATATATAAAAATTAAAATAGATGTTTTCTGTATTTTTGGATTAAAATTGTTTTAACATATTTGAAATTTTAAATATAGTTTCAAAAGCTATATTTAAGAAAATCTTTACTATTTGATTAAAAAAATATCTTAAACTTATAATGATACTAGACTATAACCCGTTCAACGGACGAGACAGAAAAATTAACTTAAATTTTTTTCATATAAGTGATAAACAAATATTTTATATAAAAGTGAAACATAATCAAAAGTTTAGGTTACATTTAATTTGATATTTGTATTTTTGTTATTATTAGTTGGTAAGTTACGTTGTGATTTATATAAATACATAATTATTTAAATATTTTTATTATGGGTTAAACAGTTTAATATATGTGATAAAATGAAACACTTCATAAGTTATCTTACTTGACTTGTGATATTATGATATTTGTTATTGTAATATATTGATTCTGAATATAGTCATATATAATGAGACATCATTACAAAGTAAAAAAAATAACAATAAAAATATTTAATTTTTAGTTGATTGATTAGACAACTATTAATAGTAAAGTTGATAAAATAAACATTCAATTAAATAAAATATAACCAATTAACAAAAATCCGGTAATTTAGTAAATTAATATAAATTTAAGAAATGATAGTAGTTAAAAAAATTCATGTTAAGGGTAAATTAAAAGGAACTTATATAATGAATAAATATTCTTAAAAAGAGAAAGTTTAACCCAATGTTCATACACGAACGTTATGAAAACGTATCATTAACGAGCTCGAAAAAATAAAAACCATTTACCCGCAAAGATACATGACAAGAAATCTTTGCTCACAACATTCGTCATTTGTATTTTTTTTATGACAAAATACATAACTTGATTGGATTTTAAGTAGTCAACTATTTGCTTTATTTAAAGGAAAAAACAATAATAATTTTTGTATGACGGAGATAGTTTCATGGATATCCTAAAAAATGTCCAAGTATTCTCATTAGCTAATTAACCGGATGAAATAACCAAAGTTATTGTCTTAAACTTATGCAAACTCATCTTACACTAACTATACCCATAAAATGCCAAACTCGACTTACAATCTTCGGTCCTAACAAGTAACGACACTTCATATTTTAAAGTAAAACGAGGTAGAAGTAAAAGTTCATAATTTAAGTAAATCTTATACTAATCACATACTTATTTAGCTATGTAAGTGTATCGATTGTGAGTTGTGAAACTCATTTTCTGTTTATTTGTGCGTTTTAAAATTAATTATTGATCGATTTGGATGCAATAAATCTGATTATTATTTGTTTATCCATAGTTTTTACTGTATTTCGAAACTAATCACATTTCTCAGTGTTGATAATAAACAAAACACAACAAATGTGATGGTTTATGAGTTTCGCTTTTCATCGGTTGCATATGGGGTGATGACATTTATCGGTTTAAAATCAATCATTTATCAAAAAGCTAATCTCATAACAAACTCAAAATTAATTTATTTTAACGTTAATAATAGATTAAAAATATTTTTTTAACATAAAGTCTTTACAAAAGAAAAAAATATTGTTTGATTTCCTTTATCAAACAACGAATATAAAAATTATTGGACCATATAATAGCATAGAATATTGCTTTTAAAAACTTAGATACTTGAAATCCACCTAAAATTATTTATAGTTTAAATAACATTGTAAAATCTTCGAAATCAAAAGTCATAAACGTGAAAAAGAAACTAGTATCATTCTACGAAATAATTAGGTCATATCCGTGAAATCGGTTGATGAGGTCACTCTTAAGGTGTTATACTTTCTTTTCTATGAAATTAGGTATACGGTATACCTTACAACTAACTTGGGGCACATAAGTTCTCGTGGGCACATTGGCAAGAAAGTGGTGTATCATTTCATTTATGTTAACGCGTATTAGTATTTTTAAAAAGGTAATTTCACATATGCTTTCGTGAAATTAACTAACAAATTGTACGAAAAGAGGTAGAGAGTTGTTAGGCCAATACGAGTAAAATACATAATGGAACGCGTGAAACCGATTCTTTGATTCATTCTTGAATCATGACTTTACATAGTAACAATGCTTTAATTTGAGATGTTTGACGAATTTAGACTTCCAAACTGATATTTTGTTTTGCTTTACATGTTTTTAAAAACACTTTATTAATTTCAAATGTTTTAATCATGTGAAATTTCATTTTTTAGATTATTTATAGTATAGTTATAATATTTATAGTCGAAAGCTTTAGCAACATTGACCCAAATTCTATTGTATTCGGTTATTAACTAAAGGCCCAAACAAAACTAGATTAATAGAGGGATTAACATATTCATGAAAGTTTAATTTTAATAAGAGAACCCCAAAAACTACCTGCGTATCTCGCCATAAGGGTTGTGGAAGACAACATTTAGGTTCGTCGAGTAGATGAGCCACGAATGCCACACGCACTGAGACACTTGAGATATGTCTTGATATGTTTGGGATATATGATGCGACGACTTAATAAGTTTAATAAGTGGTTACGAATTCACATCAAGACATTAAGTAGGGTAGCTCTACTTAATCCCCTAACACCACTATTCCTCATAACTTTGTACAAGATGCAACATATGATTCAGTAAATGGGCTAATAGGCCCAATCTGAAAGTTGAAGCAATTTTAGCTTGTGGCCCAATGGGGTCCAAGGACATTAGCCCATGACTAAATAAATTTATAACTTAGGTTCTTTAATTCCTTAAATTGAAATCTAGATCAAAAAATCTAAAAAGATGTATAAAAATGTCCTCAAGTTGAATCAAAAGATTTCATACCAATTTTGATATCGAACTAATTTGGTTGATTCGACAAACTCCTAATTTAGCAAAAAACTTAAAATATTGATCGAGTTTGAGAAGATTCAACCAATTTAGTCATTTATTAGACCAACCCCGTTTTTTGTGTTAGTATATGATCACAATATACAACTTTATCTCTTATCTTATAATAAGATTTTGGTATGTTTAATTCAACCATCGTTTCTTTGCCGACTTGTTTAAACACAATACTAAAAAAATATAACGTCATTATCCTAACCTAGTGCTCGGTTCCCCCTATTGAACTTGGTTTCTTGGATCTGACACGTTATGGGCGTGGAAGGCAATGTACGTATAAGTTTTTTTTTCTTCATGTCCTTGCCTCTATAAAATTATCGTTCGACTTGCATGTGTTAAACATATAGCTAGCAATGGTTCTTAGCCCATATCAAAACTCTGCATATATATTGAAGATTGTTCATACTTAATAAACATATTTAAAAAGTTAAAACGATCAAACTAATAAAATACCAAATTATTATACTAATATATTCTTGTCTACGATAAGACTATAACCCGCGATAAAAATATCATAGGAGAGTTACCAATACCAATAGGCCTAAGATCGATTTGATAACATATTTTAAATTAATTTGCAATGTGTATTTGTTTAAAATTTGCTTATTTGTAATCCAAACATTATTAGTATTGCTACGTGTTTCTTTAATGTTTCTAGAAAGAAAACAATATCATAATTTGACTTCTAAATTCTAAAGTTTCCTTAAGAGGACCACAAACCCAAAAAGTCTACTACGTGAAAGATACATCTTAATATTTTCAAAATCAGCTTACACGTTTTCCCAAACAACTACGTTCATTTAATATTATTGGCTTATACAATACTAGACCTTGGATAAGTCTATACACACATATACTCTATACACGTATAGTATCAGAATATATATATTTATAAACTTATATTATATATATTTTTTTTGATAATTTATTAAATAAAATGTCACGTCGTGAACAAATACTATGATCGAAGAGAAATTAAAAAAGGAAAGGTTAAAAACGATATTATGTAATTGAGGAAAAACAAAATAATAATATCATTTACGTAATTTATACTCGTGTTAACATACGGACAATTTATATTAATTTAATTTTTAAATGACCTCTTTTTGTTTTATTCACATATTAAATATTTTTTTGTTATAAGTTTATTAGACTTTATAAGGTTACATGTAATGTTTTTAATTTGATTCAAAAGTTGCTATAGTAATTATTATGTGTTTTTAAAACATACGTAAAATAAAGGTTTAAGTAGAATAAATAGTTAAAAATTTTCATATTCTTTTTAACCTATTGTTAAGATATAATCATAAATCTCGATGACGTTGACGAATATTATCACTTTTGGTCAGACTAAAAGATATTGGAGCCATTGATGTAAAATTAAGATTATTAAGTAACTTGTTATGGATATTTATTTTTGAAAAGTGAATAAATTTCATTTAGAAAAATTATATGATTATATTTAATAAATTATTAAAAACAAAGAACTAAATTTATCTAATTTTTTTTTAATACACTATATCATATACCCGAGTGGTCATATAACTAATTTAAATTAAGTTTTTTATAAGTTAAATATTTATATTTGTTACTCACCTTTAATATTAGATTTAAAAGTTACATGTAAATTACACGTGTTTACTATTTGAATAAAATTGAATTTCAAAATTGAATAATTGGATTCAACAATCGAATCCAATTATTCAATTTTGCAATTAAAATGATTTCCATAATGGAGGATTGGAAAGAAGTTAAGAAAGAGAAACTTTTTAATATAGGAAAAGAGCGAAACTCTTGGTGGCGGTCAGACGAAAATTAATATGAGGGTATAATTGTCTATTGACTCAAAATTTCCGTACACCAATCAAAAGGAACCGTGTACATATCAGCTCCCATGTTGAAATTTTTTAGAATTGATAATATAATAAATTTTTGATATTTATTTGAAAAAGGTTATTATGATCTTTTTTAATTAATAAGGAGGTTATTAGAATTATATGAAAATATTTTAGTTAAATGGTGAAATTTTTATTTAAAAAAATATAAAGGATTAAATTCAATAAATTGTTAAAAATAAAGGATTAAATTGATTTTATAAACTATTTGAAATAGAGGTTTTCTATTGGTCAACAGAAACTAATTTCTCAAATTTCTTTTGTTATATATATATATATATATATATATATATATATATATATATATATATATATATATATATAGTAATTGGATCGGGTAAGACGGCCCAAAGTATAGGAACGCTAAGAACCAATGTTGACCGTCCGATTAAGGTGATGATCAGTACTAACCACTTACTACTGATCAGTAGTAACCTTACTACTGATCAGTAGTAACCTTACTACTTATCAACACTGCGAGGTTTGATATAAAAATTTTAATCGGACGGCCAGATTTTGTTGTTGATCAGTAGTAAGTGGTTACTACTGATCAGTAGTAAGGTTACTACTGATCAGTAGTAAGTGGTTACTACTGATCATCAACTTAATCGGACGGTCAGCATTGGTTCTTAGCGTTCCTATACTTCGGGCCGTTCTTACCCGAACCTCACCCTATATATATATATATATATATATATATATATATATATATATATATATATATATATAGTAACTGGATCGGGTAAGAACGGCCCAAAGTCTAGGAACGCTAAGAACCAATGTTGACCGTCCGATTAAGTGATGATCATCAACAGTAACCTTACTACTGATCAGTAGTAACCTTACTACTGATCAGTAGTACCCTTCTACTGATCAGTGGTACCCTTCTACTGATCAGTAGTAAGGTTACTGCTGATGATCATCACTTAATCGGACGGTCAGCATTGGTTCTTAGCGTTCCTAGACTTTGGGTTGTTTCTTACCCGAACTTCACCCTATATATATATATATATATATATATATATATATATATATATATATATATATATATATATATATATATTAAGATATAAAATTATATAAGTAAACATCTTAACATGATACACTCGATTAAACAATACACATGCTATGAATTTCTATATAGTTCGCATCAATTTAACCAAAATGTTATTCTCAATAGATGAACCTCAGCTCCGTGATTCTTTTTGAATCCAGCTTAATCAGTTTACGTCAATTACAACATATTTTCTCATTTTAATTTGTTTGCATTAACAAATGGCATTAACAACAAATAATATATTAACTCTTTACAACAAATTGGCACATCTTATCGTGTTTTTCAGCTTAAATAGCCATAATTGATAATCTAGTCTTGTTAGTTATGATTAGAAATAGAACTATATCAAGTAAATGAAATACTTACTAACACGGACCTTTAAGTTTAGCAGTATTGTCATGACAAGTCAATCTAATAGTTATAAATTCACGACTTTATGGAGCGAAGGTAAATATAAATTTGTGGTCTGGATACTAAAGATGGGTATGTTGCTTTATTATTTGATGAATTACAATACATGATGAAAGACATATAAATAGATATAAATAGATTAAGAACCCTAGAAACCCTAGAGCCCGTGAGTCCATTTGGGCTGCACGCTGGGCTAAGAGATACATAACACATATACTCTAATATGCCCCGCAGTTTGAGCGGAAGAGGAACGAACACTCAAATTGGATCGAAAATCATGAAAAAGTGCCGAAGGAAGCCCTTTGCTGAAGATATCTGCATACTGAGAACTGGATGGCACGTGAAGAACTCGAACGAGTCCCATAGCAACCTTTTCCCGCACAAAATGGATGTCAATCTCGATATGTTTGGTTCACTAATGTCGGGCTGGGTTCGTGGAAAGGTAGATCACACTAACATTGTCGCAGTAAGCCCGATTGAGCGGGCAGTGAAGCTCCAGGAGAAGATTACGAGCTACGGCATTGGCGACACCGCGATATTCAGCTTCGGCACTAGATCGAGAGATGGTGTTGTCGCTTAGAGGACCATCACACTAAGTTGTCCCCTAGAATGACACAATAACCAGAAGTCGATCCGCGGGTGTCGACACATCCTCCCCAATCAACATCACAGTAAACTAGATGATCGAGAGTCTTTGAGTCATATAGTTGTAAGCCATGATCTAAAGTGCCGAGAAGATATCGAAGTATGCGCTTGAGAGCTTTGAAGTGAGGCTCCCGTGGTCATGCATATATAAACAAATTTGTTGGACTACATATGAAATCTTAGGACTGGTGAATGTAAAATATTATAAAGCCCCAGCTAAACTGCGATATAATGAAGGATCGGTGACAGGTGGTCCGTCAGGACCAAGCTTAAATCATGTCTCAACTGGATTACTATAGGGCTTGCAGTTAGACATATGAGCTCGATCAAGTATGTCACTAGCATAATTCTGATGAGATAAGAACACACCCGTTTTGGTTCGATGAACCGAGATGCACAAAAAATAATGTAAAGGTCCACAATCTGTCATAGAAAACTCAGTGCTAAGAGAGGTAATGATACGCCGAACGAGACTATCAGACGATCCTGAAAGCACAATGTCATCGACATATAGTAGCAGATAAGCCATATCAGATCTATGTCGATATAAAAAAAACGAGGAATCAGATTTGCTTTGACAAAACTCAATTTTAGATACATAGGTTGCAAATCATTGATACCAAGCTCGAGTTGCATGTTTAAGGCCATATAAGGATTTATTCAAATGACAAACATAATATGGATAGCGTGGATCCACAAACTCTGGAGGCTGATGCATGTATATTGTTTCCTCTAATGAACCATGTAAAAATGGATTTTAGACATCTAACTGGTGTATAGGCCATGAATGAGAGAGACCCGAAATGAGAACTGTGCGTATGGTTGTCGGTTTTACAACCGGACTAAAAGTCTCCTCACAATCAATGTCTGGTTGTTGCCTGTTACCATATGCCACCAACCAGGCTTTATAACGATCAAGAGAACCATCAGCGCACAATTTACTCTTAAATAGCCACATGGAAGTAACAGTATTGACCCCCAGAGGGTCGAGGAACAAGATCCCACGTTTCATTTTTAATTAAAGCACTATATTCTGTTTTCATATCCGAATTCTAGTTAGGATCTTTAAGGGCTTTAAGGTAGGAGCGAGGCATGGTGTGTGTGGTAGTTGTGGTGTGAAGGTTTAGTTTATGAATGGGTTTTTGAATGACCCGTTGAGAACAGGTGACCATGGGGTGAGAAGGAGGTGGTGGATGTGGTGGTGTTGAATCAGAGGATGATGATGAAGAACTAGATGGAGATGAGCTATGATCAGTTGAGGAAGGACTGTCAATAGACTGTTGAGACGATGGTGTATTGGGATCCGAAGGTGGTGTATTTGGAGATGGAAGATTTGGAGATGGTGGAGTTGAAGATGGAGACGTTGGAGATGGTGGAGTTTGTGGTATGGTATTATTTGGGGTTGCCTCTACAGTGTTAGCAGGGGGAGGTCAAGACTCAAGAAGTTGTCGAGAAATTAGAGAAATATCGCAAGATGTGTCTAAAAATTCATACGAGGGAGCTTTTGTAGGAGTGAAAGAAGCGAAAGCAAATGATGACTCATCAAAGATAACATGACTGGAAATAATGATTTTCTTGGTGTTGAGATCTAGACACCGATATCCACGGTGGTTAAGTGTGTAGCCTAGAAATATACATGGGGTGGTACGAGGAGTTAGTTTATGTGGTGGAAAAATGTACGGGTAGGAGAGACAATTTGGTGAAAGGAATTTCATTTTGTATGGATGTGGACGAAATGATGTTTAAGAGGTGTATAGCCATGTGTAAAGCTTCTAACCAATATTCAGGTGGAAAGTGGGCTTGGAAAAGAAGGGTTCGAACTACATTGTTGATTGTACGAATCATGCGTTCCGACTTGCCATTTTGTTGCGAAGTACGCAGGCAAGAGAATCGCACTGAATGCCATTAGTGGCAAAAAGATCATGAATGGATTTGTTGTCAAACTCACCACCATGATCACACTGAAAAGCCTTGATTTCACATTTAAATTGAGTGTTAACATATGCGCAAAAGTGAGAAAATTTTGAGAATGCGTCAGATTTTCTATGAAGTGGGTAAACCCAAAGAAAATGAGAGAAGTGATCAAGAAACAAAACGTAATATTTAATGCCACTAATGCTAGATATTGGAGAGGTCCAAATGTCAACATGAATGATGTCAAAAGGTGCCTCAACTACAGATTCAGATCGATAAAATGGAAGTTTAATTTGTTCTTCTAGCTGACATGCACGATGTCTTTATGACAAGGGATTAAGTTGTTTGACACGAGGGATCTCAGAACATTATTTCCTAGGCGATCCAGACGTTGATGCCAGAGGGATTGACTTTGAGTGATAAGCACAGAAGCGGAAACGTTGTGAGCAGATATTGGATACAAATCACCAGTGTTGTCACATCGAAGGAGAAGTTGGCGGCTTTTGAAATCTTTTACAGAAAAGCCATAAGGATCAAATTAAATATAACATATCCGTTGTAAATTTACGCACATAGATTAGGTTTTTGATTATGTTCGGTGTAATGAGAACATTTTTAAGGTGTAAAAGGCGGTAAGAGCTAAGTAATTTACTGTAGCCCATTTGAGTCACAGGTATTAAAGATCTATCACCGACAATTACAGATTGATTAGTGCTAGATTTAAAAATGGATGTGATATAGTTCCAATATCCATGAATCATCTACGATTGGAAAACACCTTCTTTTTTTTCTAGATCAACGCCAACAGCAGCTTGTAATTAGCAGACTAGCAATCGAATTAATATTAATATATAGTAACTCTAGGTCCAGTAGCAGTAGCGACATAGCAACCAAATTATTTTAAAGGAATTTGATATAACAATTTTAATGTTGTTGTTGAAGTTATTGGACCCACTTGTAAAAGAATTTATTTATGTTGTGGAAACATAAGAATTGAGTTCTAGTGATTAGAGAAAAATTTCGTCCATAAATTTAAAAAGTTATATAAATTATTTAAATTTAGAAATTAATTACATTTTTCGTCCCTAATTTCTAATTTGCACCTGTAATTGGGGCAAACCTTAGGAACCAAATCCGTAACTGAGGACAAACTTTAGGGGCAAAACCCGTATTTGAAGCAAATCTTAGGGATAAAAAGGTAATTAGTCTCTAAAAGTGGATTATTTATGCAACTTTTTAAACTTAGTAATGGAATCCATAATTTGCGATATACCTTAGAGACGATTTTTTTAATTAACTCTTAGAATAATAATATTATAACGGAAATGAAACAAAAAACCATCACTTATATGAGGTTTAGCAAGACACCGTCACTAATATGAGGTTTAGCAATTTAGGTTTAGAAAAGAGGAGAAGATAAAAGAGCAATTAGGATTTGCTCTATTACGATAAAGATGGGTATGTTGCTTTATTATTTGATAAATTACAATACACGATGAAGACATATAAACAGACTAAGAATTCTAGAAATCCTAGAACCTGTGAGTTTATTGGACTGCACACTAGACTAAGATATACATAACACATATACTCTAATAGATACTAGTGTGTGAATCTTTTATTTTTATAAAAAAAGAAAGTTACAGTACTTCTAAAGTATTTTCATATAATTTATTTGTTCTAACCGGAAATGATATATTAAAAATAAAAAAAATGTACTATGTAATACATTTGATTTTTATTAACTCACAAGCTGTTTCTACTTCACATGAAAATAATGGGGCATAAATTCTATCCCTCAAAAATCCTTCTTTTTTACCATAGCATGGGTAGTAAAAAAAAATAAAGATACAAACATCATATCATAAATTTGAGTATGAAAAAATAAAGATAAAACAAAAGAAATAATTCCTTTAGGAATATTTTTTTGCAAAGATTAAGTTAATATTAGTTTTATTTTGATCGATACATCAAACATCGTCTTGACAAGAAACGTCATCCCATCTTTTACATTCTTCACGAGGCATTCATCATAACCCTAACGAACTCCTCGTAGCTAATAACACCGTCTCCATCAAGATCAGCTTCTCGTATCATTTGTTCCAGCTCTTCATCTTTTAACCGCTCTCCCAAATTTATCATTACGTTTCTCAACTACATGTCGTAATTTACAAGATATGTAATTAACAATATGATCCACGAGTATTGATTGTTTGTTATTAACTATCCTAAAGATATAGTATAACAAAAAGCACATAATTAGATTTGGAAATAGTTAAAGCCCGGAAATTACCTCATCTGGTGATATGTATCCATCTTGATCCCTATCGAAAACTTTGAAAGCTTCTTTAAGCTCATCACTCACACTATCCTGTTAATTAACGAAAATTTGTGAATATGACGTAAATGCTATTCTTCTGGTGATAGAACGTATACTTTATTCTTTAACGAAAAAATGTGTGCATAATTATCAACATAAAGGGATCGACACTTTGCAACGAAAGTTGGCCTCACCACAAGATTTCTTGATTTATTCACATTGTACTGTTTGAAAAATAGACGGGTACTTACTTTTAATCGTTTGGACATTATGCTAAGAAAATCCTCGAAATCAATAGTGCCTTCTTCATTTGCATCAACTTCGCTCATCATTTCTTGAACCTCTTCATAAGTAGCGTGCTCGTTCAACGTTTGAATGACACCAATAAGATCATCCGTACTAATCAACCCTGATAACATTAAACACATAAATGATCAAACAATGACATAATCATATACATGATAGCTTGTTGGTATTCGATACTTGTTATAAGTAATAGACATGAAATATTATGAGTAAAACTAAAGGAGACGAAAATATATACCGTCTGAATCCTTATCAATCATTGAAAATGCTTGACGAAACTCGCGGATTTGATCGACTGTCAATTTGTCGGCCATCTTTAACAACTTGTATCTTCGGGTAAATCGTGTTTTAATGAAGATTATTTAGAGAGAAAGATGAAGTTTTATACCATAATTATGAACTTTTGATCGAACTAAATACAACATATGGCGTGGAAAATGGGTAAAAAGATCATAAGTGTCCAAAAGAGAATTCTACGCAAATTAAGTCTTTTCTTTGAAATTATAAGAGTTGACTTACACATATCTTTTGTAAAGAGTCAACACCCTAAACTTTGATCTTGACTTTTGGGAGATTTGAAAATCTAAATCAACTTAAATTGATAACAAAAATTTTTTTTTTGATAGCAAAGTGTTAGACATAGTCAGACAATATATTAAAAATCGATTATTAACCCGTATCTTTAATCTTTAATATATAATAAAAGAGGGACTCTAAATGGCACATGACGAAGTAAGGTCCATTGGATAGGTTATTTTCTTTGATTTCAGCCGTTAGATCAGATTGATGATGTCATCAAAGACTATTTCTATTTTGCAACCTCTTACAATACATAATTACATTTTATCTTTCATTACATCTCCACGAAAATAAAAAAACATAAGTTTAATTTATTTATAAATCGCTTAATTTAGACTATGATTTACCATATTGTTATTCTAAAATCTACACAACAAAGTATTAAAACATGTATATAAACGTAAAAAGTGTATATATTATTTTAACTATAAGCAACGTAGGTATAAACGTAAACGTATATATGTTATTATATGTATGACATTGTCTTCTCATAATAACTTAAAATCTGCATAAACCGAAATTTACGAGTCAAACTTTATCTTTGTTCGCGCTATCGCGGGACAGTAATCTAGTATTACATATATCAGACGTTCGATATTAAAAAAGAAAAAAAACTGTTAAGATTGACTATGTAAATTAGATTAAGGGGGAAAATTAATTGGTGTTCCAATTAACATAATTTTACATTAACCTTTTAGTAAATTTTGTACAAACTAAAAGATAAAAAGTCTTTATAATATGAAAGTAGGTTTTGTTAAGTAAAATTTTAAAATGGCAGAGTGTTTTATCAACAAAAGATAATGGGGAGCGTGTTTTGTTTTGCAATTTATAAAAACTTCTATTTTTCCTTAAATTATAATAATTGTGACTCTGGTTGTCTTAACATGATGTACGTAGGGTGTTTAAGTTTGGATATTAACGAAAATTGTGATACATATTTTGTAATAACAGTCTTAAATATTTTTATAAAACTATATACTAATAAACTAAATCAACAAATTTTGTATAAACATATAAAATATCTAAAAACAATAAAAAAATCCAACAATTCGGGTATCCAAATTTTTTGAATATTGTTATCCGAATCCGAAATTTCGGATATCTGAAATTTCCGGGTATTTAGGAATGATTTTTTCGGATTTTCGAATATGTGGTCGAGTTCATATATTTTGAACACTCCTAGATATATGTTTGTTGTCGCTTTATCTAAGGTCGACCACATGACTAATTACATCACTATCTTGGGAAACGAAAAAGTTCCTTCATTGAACAATCATCTGCAATACATGATTATTCTTCGGTGTTTGATGTCGTGAGTATATTTGAAATCAAGAAGTCACAAAAGGATGCAACTCGGTTGGAAATGGATATCAACGAGGTCTCAACTCAACAACGTGTAGACATGGAAGAGCGCGACTTTGACTATAGCGGACATAATATGTAAGGGTTTGACGGTAAGATGAAAACGGACGTTTGTGATCGTCTTATGGGAGTTAAGGAGGTGGCGTATGACGCTTTTGTGTTGGTTAATAGTTACACACATATGATATCGGTTTAGTTTAGAAGAGGGTTATGAGTAGTTAATATTTTATATATTTATTTATTAACAATTTTATTTTAAGTCTCTTAGCTATTTTCTTAACTATATATTGTATTTACATTAATTATTTTTAATTTTTTGGTAACAAAAATATTTGAAATATTTAAAATTTTAGTATAATGATTTCCTTAATATGAATCTAAAAATTTCAGATATCTTAATTTTCGGATCAAAGGTACTTTGTTTTTGAACAAGCTTATATTTATGCATCTCTTGTAAAATTTGATCGTTCAGAGGGTGATCATGGGGTCACTAAATGAAGTCCTTTGTTTCTTTCGGAAGAGGTACTGGTTGAAGGATCGGCTTTGGCATCGAGATACATTACGCTTATAATTATCATTGGACAATGATAACAAGCCTATGAGTTTTATATAAAACATTGGATTAAGATTTTCTCATGTTTAAGTTAAACATGAACACCATATTGTCTCACAAGCATATTTTAAATAATTTGTAGGATTCACTTTTATTTGTAACACATATGATTCATATATTTTGTTTGTGAAAGAACATGATGTGTTATGTGTAACATGAAAATGAGAAAATCTCAATTCATAAAACCGATTGTTTAAGTCAAACATGAAGATCATGTTGTCTCACAAACGGATTAAGATTAACTACTTGTATTGTAATAAATAAATGCTTCATGTATTCTATGTATCATCTCCTACATTGATGGAATTACAACACATTAAACATGTAATAATATATTAATCTCTTTTCATTATCATAAATTGTGATGCACTGGGTTTTATACCTATGTGGGCTGAGGTCGTGGGTTCGACCCATGTGGTCGTCGCAATAGCGTAATTTAACCCATACCGCTTAAGGCACGCATGACGAATTTTCCCCTGGAGACCCCCGTGGGGGCTGGGTTTGCCCGCTTTGCGGAGCTCGAACCTTGGGTGCTCGTTGAAATATTACGAGTAGGCTCCGATGTACATTCATTCGCCGTTTCCAAAAAAATAAACCTTTTTATTATTGAATGAATTATAGCAGACGGTATGATAATCGTGATTCTTATATTTTTTTTGTTGATGTGACATTGAGAATTGTGATTGTGAGTTTTTTGATGATGTGATAATGACAAGGTTATAGATAACGTAAGGCGTGGCGTGGCGGCATGAGCAAGCCTCAAGCTTTGCAAGAAATGGCGAGACATGGCGTTTTTCAAGGCGTGAAAAAGCGGCAAAAAATTAATATATTTTATAATTTTATATATACTTTTATATATATTTTTACTATTATTAAGTTATATCAACACCAATAAATTATAAAAAGTTAATAATTTCATATATCAATATACAACTAATGTAAAATATAGTAACCAAGCTTTACAAAGAAGTTATCCATCATTTCGTGTCGGCTACTCCAAGCCTTGAGAAACGGCGAGACATGGCGGCGCCATGGCGGCTACTCCAAGCCTTGAGAAATGGCGAGACATGGCGGCGCCATGGCGGGTTATTTAGAACACTGGATAATGATGATTGTGGAAGATGTGGGACCCTCGGTTTTTTTTTTTTTTCAAAAAACATTTAAATAAAATAATTATAAGATTTTATTAAAATAAAAAACAATACAAATTATTAAAACTAAAAAAATACTAAAATAAATATAAGATCTTACGTTTAGTTTCTGACTGTTCAACTGAACACAACTACCTTTAATCGAATCCCAAGCCGATTCAACGTGATTTCCGTCCCTCAAACTGTCGGAATTTTCGGTTTAGGGGGCGGAAATCACTTTGAATCGGCTCGAGCGTCGAAGACATTTTTACGATTGAAAAATGTATGAGATTGAGATTATAGATATAAAGATAGAATGAGATTGAGAAATGGTGTGATTTTTTGGTTAAAATGAGAATGTATATATAGGTGAAATTGTGGGTAAATAAAAAAAAGAAAAAAAAATTCTAACGGCATTTTTTATAGCCGTTAGGGTTTTTTTTTATTTGACCGTTAGAAAAAAAAAACAAAAAACAAAACGATTCATTATGGTGAAAATGAGGCCGAGAACGAGCTCCCACAACGAGTGGGGGCGGAATAATAACGAGAAATATGCCTCGTTCTCGAGGCCACAGCGAGCGAGAATAAAACCATACCGGTTGCTCTTAGAATCCTTCAACTTAGTCAGTCAAAACCTCCTACATGTAGTCACAAATAGAAGTGGACAATATTATTAATTTAACTAAGCAAAATCAAAACAAAATATATTAGAAATAGTAAACAAAAGATATGGACAGTCTCTGAGTTAGACAAAGCATGCTACATTGATGGGCATGTTACACCAAAACCGTAAAATCAAAGCATTGAACAAGTCATGGTCACACTTTAAGATTTAAGATTAATCAAGTAATAACCATTGATGCTTAATGCACAAAGTGTGACAACATTAATTGCAAAGTTTTAAAGTAAAAATCAAAGACTTTATCTTAGTCAAAGATTTGAAAATATAGAGTCAATGATAAGTACCCAATATTAATGGAAATGTTTTGATTGTCTATTTTGGTTTAGTCAAATCTAAGCTTGTTTCATACGAGAGTTTGCTTCATGAACAAGTTTTATATTTTTTGGGTTTGGTTTTGTTATTGTCACGCCTCGGGTTCAAGTGGAATAAGCCTCGGGTTCAAGTGGAATAAGTTATGTTTGTGCCTAAATTAACAGGTGGGCAAAAAGTCGGTGGTGACGATTGAATGTAATTGTTTCGCTTTTCTTGAAAGGGTAAAGGGTCCACGGATACGCATAGGCCTCTTATTGCACTTAAGGCCCGAGTTATATAATGAATGAGATAGTAGCAAACAACATTGAATGAGAAGTAACTAATGATGAGTACAAACGTATAATCAAATGAAGGGTTAATGCACCCGAGGGTCACTGTACTATTCGAGATAATCCAATTGGGTGATTGAACAAAAAAAAGTTGTAAAGTTTTCATTCTACTTTCAAATAAACTTTAAAAACATCACTTTATGGGGTATAGCAAGTTACCAGTCAGTTTTACCGGATGACGTGGCTTAATAATCTACGTGGCAACCAACGTGTTTTTTTAATTAATACGTGGCAATTGATTAGGCTTTTAAACCAAGTGGGTCCCACTTTCCACCCACTTTCGATTCTTTTATAATATAAGTCGTATAAGGACCAGTTAATACATATACATATATACACACGCACGCATGCATTTCTGATCAAATTCCGGTCACCTGCGGCAACATTTCCGATCGAAACCCCCAGAAAATCAATCACAAAATTGCATCAATTTCAAAATCATAATCAATAAAATTTCATCATATTTGCGAAATGCCATTGGAATCGTCATCGGATCAGGAACCAGACGATTCTGAAGGGTTCATCCCAAAAGGCCTTTCTGAAGAAACAGTTAGGTTAATTTCGAAGAGAAATCGAGGTTGAGGAAGAAGAACCACCGATTCCACCATCACTGCTCCCCCTTCCTCCTCCGCCGATATGTTCGTACTCGTTCCACCGATTCCACGTCACCGCCGGTTGGAATTGATCGATCTGATTGTGTATACTCGCTGTTGGAATTGATCGATCTGATTGTGGTTTATGTAGATCTGATGTATGAGGTTTATGTTTGAGTTGATTTGTGTATAGTTTGTGATGTTTAGTTTCTAGATCTGTTGTTGTTTATTGTATTCAAGTATAATTCATGATTTTAGTGTACTCTCTGTGTTGTTTTGTAGTATTATGAGTTGTAAATGATCTAATTAATAGATGGTGGTGATAATATTACAGGTGGTGGTGGTGAAGCAACTAGTGGTGGCGGAGGTGATGGTATTGGTAGAGGAGGGGGTGTTGAGATGGTAATAGTGACGTGGAATTAAGGTTAATATAAAATAATGACGTGGAAAATGATTTTGGTCTTTGTGTAAAGATGACCTGCTCTTAGCCGGTTGAAATGGACCCACGTGATGAACTTAATCCGTTTTCAAATAGAAAGTGACGGTTTTAAAGTTTTTTGATAGTAGAATGAAAGTTTTACAACTTTTTTTTGTTCAATCACCCAATTGGATTATCTCGAATAGTACAGTGACCCTCGGGTGCATTAACCCTCAAATGAAATGACAAATTACTATTTAAATGTACATTTTTTTCGATTGGAGTGCAACGTGTCGATTTTGTGATTAATTGCTTTACACAATATTTTTTTTTCGTGGGACCCACAATCAAGTGGCTATCTCTCCGCTCTTTCTTTCAAACTTATGATCACCTCCAACGAGGGAGTGACACATGTATAAATCCATAATGTAACGATTGATAATGACGTTTGGTCATGTGTTCTATGTATGTGTATCGTATGCATATGTGAGTTCCCCACACTTTTTCGATTTTAATATCTGCTAATTCTCGGTAGGTATACACATTTGTCTTTTTATATCATTCTATCGGGCATTATTGTCAATGGTTAGATGATTCCATATCTTCTTTGTGTAGTTACGTCATTAATATTGAATACTTGTTTTATTATAAAGGTTTGGTGTTTAGATGTTTCATGTTTTTTCGATTCATATGAGCTAATATATATATGAACATAGGTTTGGACTTTTGATGATTCCATCGCTTTAAAGTTACAGCCTTTTATTGAGCGACTCGAGCTCGGTCATGTTCGAGTCAAGTTTTGATCGAGTTTGAGTTTAAGTATAGAAAATGAGTCCAAAATACATAGCAAGTCAAGCTCGAGTTTTTAATGGTTCGACCAAAGTTCTTATCTAAAATGAGCCCAAAGATTTGATTGCTTGATTTTATTATTGCTACACACATGTAAATGAGTTTTTGACTTGGTCTAGTATGGACTTATGGAGTTATGGTAGTAACTTTTTTATATTTGCCAAACGTTTTATGTTATCGAATAACTTTTTACATATTTTTGAACTAATTTTTTATATAAAAATTAATTTTGTTTATAAGTGTGTGCTTTTCGAGCAAGCTCGACTTGATCTTTAATCCCCTTCGATACGAGCTTAAGCATTTACTATTGAAGCTCGTCGAACTATCAAGCGAGCTCGAGTTCAACCCAAATTTGTTGAGCCAAACTCTAGTCTTGTCGAGCTTGAGCTCGTCTCGACTCGATTTCAATCCTATCTCGTATAAAAATAAGGTTCGTTACCCGTATGTTATAGCTAATTTTTATGAGAGATATTTAAGAATGGTTGATGAACCTAAAAACATGCAAACCTAATAATCTTAATCACTTCAATATACGACATCACTTCAATATACGACAAACGGATTCCATACTTTTAATTTATTCATTCAAATTGCCATTTCTTTTATTATATTTTTCGGTATAGCAATATATCTATAATTTTTCGATACAGTTTTATACTGAAACAATACATTTTAACTAGGTGTAATAATTAAAATACCGTATTCGAACAACTAAATACGAGTACACGAGAATCTGATTTGAAAACCATCGGATATTTGAATTTCCATATTTGAATAATAATATTTAAAAGTTATGGATATTTCAAATATTCAAATATTCGAGAGAGAATATATATTTTTATTTAGTTATTTTGTTTTTAAGATATTTTATAGATAAACTCAAAATTTTGATCATTTGGTTATTATTAACTTGGATAAACGTAACTTTTTTATTTTTATTTTTGACTAAAACTATTGTATAACAAAATTTATATACTAATTTAAGATAGTTAAAATTTTCCAAAGAAATTTCGAATATCTGAATTTAAATTAAAACACCCATAATTTTAACGTTAAGATGATATATAATCTCACACCTATGTCGTCATTGTATACAACAACTTCTTATAATTTTGTTAAAGTGTTGTACAAACAAAGAATGATCGTCAAGCCTTAGGATTGCAAAAAATGTAAAATCAAGCTCGAGCTTGTTAGTAACCGAGCTAAGCCTGACAACCTTACCCTAAACTCAGACTTAACAAGCCATTAGCTAGAAAATATATATAAAAATTAAAATTCCAATGACCTAAACCATTTCAAATACATATAATGCTCCACATTACCTCAAACAACTCGAACATCATACACTACATCGCCACATTACAAAAGTCTCGATTCAAAAAGGTATTACTAGGAGTTCAAGTTCAATTCCGTTAAACAATCTCAACGGATAATCCCAAACAAAGTTAAAGTTCGAGTTACTCGATTAAAACCCGAAGAATATTTTTCAAATACAACCCTCAAAACATACAACTTTCCAATTTTCTTCTCAAATACAAATAAAAGAGAAAAGAAACAATACACACCTAACAACCAATCTCACACTCACTTACCGCCGTCCACCGTCCGCCGTACGCCGGTAAGGCTCGTACCTCTCTCTAACTTCAACCATATTTTCCGGCGATATCTCCTAAGCTCCGATTACACCTTTAATTGCATAAAATATATTTGAATTTAACCGATAGACTACTTATTAATAAACACACAATTTCTAGGGTTTAGGGTTTTATAAAAATTAAAAAAAATTAATTTATAATTTATTTTTTTTCACTAACTTTTTTACTACCTTTTCTTAGCTGTAAATCTGTATTCATTTCTGATGTTTGATTTTACTGATTAATAATTTATTACTAGAAACTGTGAATTAGATAAATTTATTGAATCCGTGTTATTGTATTCGAGTAGAGCGGTATTGTTTCGGTTACGGAATCTGTTGCGATTGTTTGTTATAGGATCTCATTGTGAAGAAATGAGTAAGAAGAAAAATCCTTTCGTGTTTTTGGACTTGTCGGTAGATGGAAGTCCGGTAGAAAGAATCGTTATCGAAGTGAGTTTGTTTACTGTGTCACATTTCATTTTGTTTTATACTTTATGTTTAAGGTGTGATTAGTAATGATTTGTGATTTGTAGCTTTTTGCGGATGTTGTACCTAGAACAGCTGAGAATTTCCGTGCACTTTGCACAGGTGCGTGTTATTAATGAATTTAAGATATTGGAAAGACGTAGATAATATGTTTTCGTTTGTTTTTATATTAGTACTTTAATATGTAGGGGAGAAGGGAACTGGAACGACTACTGGAAAACCGTTGCATTACAAGGGAATTGTATTCCACCGGGTTATTAAAGGCTTCATGGCTCAAGTATGTTTAATTTTGGTTTTTTTTTTTTTTCCGTATACATTGTTTTCTGTTATTGTAAACGTTTTCATTAGCGCTTGTCAAATAACTTTTTTTTTACGGTTATGTAGGGTGGCGATTTCTCAAAACAAAATGGTATGCGTTTCCTTTAAATCTTGTGCTTGAAAGAGTTGATCAGAAGCTTTTTTTAACTTCCATCTGCGTGCCCAGAGTAGTAAGGAGTGACGTTTTGATGGTTTGCAGGCACTGGTGGAGAAAGCATCTACGGTGGAAAGTTTGCAGGTACAATCTCAAAGAAGTTACTTTTGCTTTGTATGTTAAGATTTGAGAGTTATAATTTTTTCCGTTTTGTTAGTACTAATTGTTTTTGTTCTTGTTTTTAGATGAAAACTTTAAGCTGGATCATAGTGGGGCTGGTATGCTTTCTATGGCAAATAGTGGACCAAATACAAATGGATCTCAGTTCTTTATTCTCTTCAAGCGTCAATCTCATCTTGATGGGTAAGTCATAATAATCTTTTTTTAGCGCGTTGGTATTGTTCGTCTGTCCTAGAGGTGGCAAATTGGGCGGGTCGGGTGATATGTGAAATAAGTAATATGAGTACTAATAATAATTGTTTTTGAATAAAGTGATTAATGATGTTTAAGTATTAAAGTTGCACTTTAGGCAACTTATCACCTATTCGACCTGTCTTTTTGAATTTTGCCCGTTTGATTCCTTAGAGATACAAGCATAATCTGAATTGACCAATTTATAAGCAACGAGTGGAAGTTGTCACATCTAGTGTGTTTGAATTGTTGTTATTAACCCTGGTTTTGTTTGTTGTATGACAGGAAACATGTTGTGTTTGGGAAGGTAGTGGAGGGTATGGAAACTATTAAAAAGATAGAGCAGTTGGGAACAGCGGATGGAAAACCTTCCGGGTTGGTAAAAATTGCAGACTGTGGTGAAATTTTAGAAGATAAAAAGAACAATGTGGTGGGATCCGAGAAAGGTATTGCCTGATATTTGCTTGGAGCCTTAATGATAGGAGTGATAGACGTTGCAAGATGGGTGGGTTGAGTAACGGGTCAAAACATGTCATGTTTTCGTGCAGGTCGAAATGGGCTGGGTTGATTAACCTGCAAACATCTTTGTTCATTTTTTTACTTTTCTTCAATTAATAAAATTAATTGTGATTACTAATATATAATATAATAAATATATGAATTATTGAAATTGCATTTTTTTTAAATAAACTCTGGTCGACTTCCAACCTTTTTCTTCTGTTTCTCGTCTAACCAGTTTTTTTCTGTTTGACTTGTTTGACACATTTTGTTTTGAACCAAGTTTTGCGGCTTGATCCATTTGAGATAAAATACAACCTAAATCGACTCGTTTCATTAGTAGATAGCTCGGATTTGCCGCCTATACTTACTGATATTTGATATTTCTACTATGAAGTACGCTTATTAAATTATCTACTTTTTAATGCCATTTTTATAGGTAAAAAGAAATCGAAAAAAGCTATTTCTTCTGATGAAAGCTCCGATGGGCAAGCAAAAAAAAGACGTGGTTCAACTGTCCCTGATAAAAGGAAGAAACGAAGAAAATACTCATCATCTGAATCATCCAGCTCTGATTCAGATTCCGAGTCTTATTCTTCTGAGAGTGATTCCTACTCTGAGTCTGATTCGTCAGATTCTTCGATTTCGCGTGGTGATGGAAGGCGACGAAAGAAGAGATCAACAAAGAGAAATGGCAAACAACGTAAGAACAAACAAAGAGAAACAAGGAAAGCGAAGAAAAGTGTTGCTGCCAAAAGATCAAAGCGGAAGTCGACAAGGTCTGCTTACTATATATAACTTAAAATCTTTTTTCATATATGCTGTTACATTGTTTATAACAAACATTATTCTAGTGTGATCTTCCTAACTTGTAGAAGTCGTCTTTCACTTATTTTAGGAGCTCAGAGAGTTCAAGTGAATCAGAAAGTGGGAGTAGCAGCTCTGATGACGGAAAAGCAAATCGACGTGTTTTCAAGTCTAAAAATAAACCTCCAAGTAGTCCAGGTTCCCATTTTTTTGTTTTTTTATTAATCTTCATGCTATGTAATATGCCGGTGTTATAATCGAACTAGACGTGGAAATTGTGCTGGTTGGGTAACAAGTCAAAACCGGCTCAGGTCATAATAGGTTAAATATGATAAGAAACACTATTTTGTTTACAATTTTTAAATGACAAGTTATATAAGTAATACTAGTGTTTTTCTTTTTAAATAAAAATGATTTTGGACGTTTATGTTTAAAAATTCACTTTAGGTGATTTTATATCCATTCAATCTATTTACCTGTTCCTGTTTCGTATTTTTTTTTTCTTATTAGACCCATTAGAGATAAGAACTCTACCCGTATAACCCAAATTGACCTTTCCATAGATTACTGAATCGAGATTACCACCTCTAAATGCAACGGCAGATGCTTAAATTGTTTTTTAATCATTCACCGTGATTTGTTCAAAGAAAACTGACCTTTTGGGTTAAATATTTAGCGAAAAAAACTCCATCAAATCTCTCACTAAAAGAACCTGATGATAAGCTGCAAGAGGATCATGATTCAAAGAAAACTGCAGTTACCTCATCACATGAAGAACAAGAGCTTACACTGAAGAACGACCGGGCTCTTAAAAATGGCCTTGCTAAGGAAACTAAATCAGATAAGACTTCTAACAAACAACCACATCGTTCAGATGACTCAATCAAATCAAGGTTTGTTATTACCTTCCTATGTTAATTCATTTTAGTTGTGAATCTGTGATGTGATTAGGGGTCTTCGGATTTATTTCGAAAGTTATTATATGATTTTGAATAATCAGTTTTGTTGCAATTTGTATGAAACTGACTGTATGGCTGCTATATTATCAGATAATCAACAACACAATCTATTTATCCAATCGCTAAAAGCTGATTGTCGTGATCTATGTAACTATTATCATATAATCAGTTTCAAGTCACAAATCCGAACACCAACTTAGTGTCTTTGTTATTTGCTCAACCATGTGTTGTTCTATATTGTGTTTTTCTATGCTTAATTTTCTTTTTGCCAATTGTTATTATTATCAGGGGGCGAAGTCCTATTAGGAGTGGTTCTAGAAGTGCAAGCCCAATTTTTAACCGGGTTCCAAGGAGCCCGAGGGATAAAGACTCCCAACCGGCTGTGGCTGAAAAGAATCTTTCAAGAAGCCGATCCCCAAATGGAACTCCAAAACGAGTTAGAAAGGGGAGAGGTTTTACTAAGGAATATTCCTTTGCACGGAGATACCGTACCCCGAGCCCTGAGCTGTCACCTCGCAGATCTAATCAGATAGGCTATAATCAAGGAAGATATCATGACAGGTAATTAAGATTAATATGCTGTCAAAATGGTCGGGTTAGGTAACAGGTTAAAACAAAAGGGTTTTTTTTGGCATAGATCGGTTTAGTTTGACCCGGAACTGTTTTCTTTTCGGCTAACGTTAGTTATATATAACTTGAATTGTACTCTCCAGATATCCAAATTATAGAAGATATTCTGAACGCTCCCCACCACGACGTAACCGAAGTCCGCCAAGAGGCAGGAGCCCTCTCAGGTTCTCTTTCTCTCTATCTTTCTCATGTAGGCTATCAAGTTACTGATGTTTTATGGAAATAACTTTCTTTAGGATTAAACTCCCCTTATGTGTGATGGCCTTGTATGCTCTTCCGTCCTTTTGTATTTAACAGATGAAATCCACCGTTGTGTGGATTAATGAACATTTATTGAGTGGGTTTTGCTGATATCATCATAAATGATGGTTCTACGTAGTGGTGGAAAAAGTGTCACCTTTACTTTTGAATGGGTCGATTTTGGGTTTTGTTTAATCCGGCGAAATAAAAAAAAAACAAGCTAAATGGGAAAGGGTCAATCAGGGTGAAAGTCGCTAAAGTCTATTTTAAATGCATACAATCAAATCTTTCTTTTATTCAAAATTTCAGATAATTATTGTTATACTATTGTTTTTCTAATAATAATTCATATTTTTTTCTTTTAATATTTAAAAATGGATATATAGTGTTTGTGGGGCAATCCAAACCGACCCGTTTCAAACCGAACTAATTTCGTATCTTTACCCAACCAGCCAACCTATCTGTCCGAAAATTTGGCCGGAATAGATATTTCTCCACCGGAATTAGCGCCGGTGGATTTCACCGGAAAAAAGTTGTAAATCTCGTATAGCCGGCATTGCCAATGCCGGCTCTTGCCTACTAAACATGCCACGTCGGATTTCCACTTAGTCTCTCGCCCAGTCAGCAGACCTTTCCACGTCACGATTCCACAAAAGCAAGAGCCGGCATTGGGAATGCCGGTTTTTGACTTTTTTCTGCGCCGTTCACATGCTTGCCGACATCACCTTTATTACCAACCAATGAGCTCGTGCCACGTGTTAAAACCGGCATTGGCAAAGCTGGTTCTTGACCATCTTAAATTCCCATGCAGCATCGCAGCATCGACCATATCAATACCCACACAGAAACAACCGATTACACACACAAAAATCCGGCAATTTCACCAAAAATCCGACCAAATTCAACCTCAAAACACAAAATGGCGCAATTTGGACCAACCGCAACCCCCCGAAACACGGAATTGCTGTTTTTACAAGCCGGTGACCACCATATTTCCGCCCGTCTATTTAACGGTTCGCAAGATGCTACCGTTCATATTAAAGCTAGACGCTGTGATTCCGGATTTTGGGACCTCACCGACAATATTCCGGAGCGTGTGAGAAACTGGATAGCTCGCGCTGGGTTCGACGGTGTATTACGCACCGGTTACCATAAAATCGACCACGCTCTGATTACGGCTTTGGTTGAGAGGTGGCGTCCCGAGACGCACACATTCCATTTTCCCACCGGTGAAGCGACTATTACGTTGCAGGACGTACAAGTTCTTTGGGGGCTGCCTGTAGACGGACCGGTGGTTTTCGGAGTTTGGGAGTGTAAAAGCGAGGATAAGTGGGCGAGTGATTGTTATGACTATCTTGGGTTTAGGCCAGTTGAGAGTGACGTTCGTGGTGGTAGAATAACAATGCAGACTCTAGTCGGGGAAATTTCGTAATCCCTCTGGGCGCAGCAAGCAAAGAGCTAGATGGTATATTTTGGCTCTTTTGGGTGGGCACCTGTTCAGTGATGCAAGGTCGTATGATGTGCCGCTTAATTTTCTTAAAAACCTAGACGACCTAACTGGGGGTGGTAGACTTAGCTGGGGCTCCGCAGTGTTGGCTTATTTGTACCGACAACTCTGTACTGCTGCGGAGAAGCCGGATGTGAAAGGTATTCAGGGCCCGTTGATTTTGCTTCAGCTTTGGGCCTGAGAGAGAATACCTATTATTGCGCCCCGTATAATTCTTATTGTTTTCGATGGACCTCAACCTCAATTATTCTGGAAAACAGTGCTGGAGAGACCATATCCAAAATGGAAATTCGTTTCTGTATCGACCCAACGACAAAGAAAACGACCTAGTTATTTTCTAGGTGATGTAGAAGATGGTGGTGTAAGGACTCGTAGGAAGACTCTGAATAACACCATTGAACCTGCTCAAGTTTGTGATTGTGGCGTCGAAAGATTGTGGTGTAAGGACTCGTAGAAGATAACGAGCTATAGTGCTCGTTGTGAGCACCAGAATCTAAATTAATCTTATTAATCATAATCTAAATTAATCTAAATTAATCATAATCTAAATTAATTTAAATTAATCTAAATTAATCATAATCTAAATTAATCTAAATTAATCTTATTAATCATAATCTAAATTAATCATAAAAATAATCTAAATTAATCATAATAACAAATATAATAAAAATGTAATGCAGAGATAAAAATATTACTTGCTACCAACGCAGTGTGGGTAAATATGCGGTACACCCTCTCGTAGGATCATACGGGGCGCAATAATAGGTATTCTCTCTCAGGCCCAAAGCTGAAGCAAAATCAACGGGCCCTGAATACCTTTCACATCCGGCTTCTCTGCAGCAGTACAGAGTTGTCGGTACAAATAAGCCAACACTGCGGAGCCCCAGCTAAGTCTACCACCCTCAGTTAGGTCGTCTATGTTTTTAAGAAAATTAAGAGACACATCATACGACCTTGCATCACTGAACAGGTGCCCACCCAAAAGAGCCAAAATATAACATCTAGCTCTTTGCCTGCTGCGCCCAAAGGGATTACGAAATTTCCCCGACTAGAGTCTGCATTGTTATTCTACCACCACGAACGTCACTCTCAACTGGCCTAAACCCAAGATAGTCATAACAATCACTCGCCCACTGATCCTCGTTTTTACACTCCCAAACTCCGGAAACCACCGATCCGTCTACAGGCAGCCCCAAAGAACTTGTACGTCCTGCAACGTAACAGTCGCTTCACCGGTGGGAAAATGGATCGTGTGCGTCTCGGGACGCCACCTCTGAACCAAAGCCGTAATCAGAGCGTGGTCGATTTTGATTTTATGGTAACCGGTGTGTAATACACCGTCAAACCCAGCGCGAGCTATCCAGTTTCTCACACGCTCCAGAATATTGTCGGTGAGGTCCCAAAATCCGGAATCACAGCGCCTAGCTTTTATATGAACGGTAGCATCTTGCGAACCGTTAAATAGACGGGCAGAACGATGGTGGTCACCGGCTTGTAAAAACATCAATTCTGTGTTTCGGGGGGTTGCGGTTTGTCCAAATTGCGCCATTTTGTGTTTTGAGGCTGAATTTGGTCGGATTTTTGGTGAAATTGCTGGATTTTTGTCTGTGTAATCGGTTGTTTGTGTGTGGGTATTGATATGGTCGCTGCTGCATGGGAATTTAAGATGGTCAAGAACCGGCTTTGCCAATGTCGGTTTTAACACATGGCGCGAGCTCATTGGTTGGTAATAAAGGTGGTGTCGGCAAGCATGTGAACGGCGCAGAAAAAAATCAATGCCGACTCTTGCTTTTGTGGAATCGTGACGTGGTAAGGTCTGCTGACTGGGCGAGAGACTAAGTGGAAATCCGACGTGGCATGCTGAGTAGGCAAGAGCCGGCATTGGCAATGCCGACTATACGAGATTTACAACTTTTTTCCGGTGAAATCCACCGGCGCTAATTCCGGTGGAGAAATATCTATTCCGGCTACGTGGCATTTTCACTGGACAAGGTTTAATCTCTGGATTTTTTGTCAGATATTATGAGATAAGGTATTGTACGTGAAACAATGTATTGTTCACATCATACAAACCTTTAATAAAAGCTTTTGATAAGCCGGATTTGCCAATACCGGCTTTTATCCATATCTGAATCCTACGTGGCATTTTCACCGGACAAGGTTTAATCTCTAGATTTTCTGTCAGATTTTATGAGATAAGGTTCTGTACTTTATATATATACTACCTACATCAACTCCCAACTCTCACCTCTTATAACTCTCATACAACTCTCACATGCAAAGGATTGTTTGTTCCCATGGCATGGTTGTTGATGGACACGTGAACGGTCCTACTCGAAGAAACCATGAAGCTGCTCCTGTAATGGCTTCGAAATTCTATAGCACAGATAAGTGGAGAAAGCAATATAACGCACAGTTTTGGCCACTACGACACATCGACTACCGGAGACAACCGAACTGGACCATCGTGGCGGATTCAACAATGATAATTACAAAAAGGGGAAGAAAGAAACAAAGAAGAATCCGTAACGAAATGGACCAGCCAAGCGGAAGTGCAAGTGGAAGTAGAACCCGAACGTGTAGTGGTTGTGGACAAACGGGTCACAACAGCCGCAACCGAAATTGCCCACGTAACCAAAATTAGTGTGTATCGTAACTTCTCCATTCTATCTTTTTATGTAATCACTTGTTCACTCTATATTGGGATTAAGAGGGCCATTTCTTACTTTTAAGTTGTTATTTTTAGTGAAAAAAATTAATTTCTGTCCATTTTGTACATAGCATAAATCATACAAAAAATACCAAAAAGAATAATCTAACTTTTATAAACTTTAAAACAATAACATATTAACAAAACACAATTTGGAATTTTTCATAAAAATCATCACATTACATAAATAATTAACCCTAAACACTAACACATAACCATTTTCAAAACAAAAAAACTAACCAAAATGATTTTTTGGCATTTTGTACATAGCATGAAACACACCAAAAAACCAGAAATAATAATCTAACTTTTACAAACTCTAAAACAATAACATATTAACAAAACACAATTTGAAAATTTTCATAAAAATCATCAAATTACATACATAATTAACCCTAAACACTAACACTTAACCATTTTCAAAACTAAAAAAAAAAACAAAACCACTAAACCCTAAACCAATACCGGAAACTGCCTAACAAAATTTAATCAAAAGCCGGCATTCCCAATGCCGGCTATTGACACGTCGGATAAAGGCCGGATGAAGGCACCTCGTGACTGGACAAGAAGTTAGTGGAATCCTACGTTGCATGCACACATGGCAAGAGCCGGCATTGGGAATGCCGGCTATACGAGATTTACTAATTTTTTCCCGTGAAATCCACCGGCGCTAATTCCGGTGGAGAAAAATCCATTCCGGCCAAATTTTCCTATATGTCCCATAATAAGTAATGTAATTTTATATAATAATAATTTAACTTCTTTTGAATAAGCAAGTTAGGGTTTTGTGCATTTGAATACACGTAGATCGGCTGTCAAACTGTTTGACACGTTTCCTTTTTAGTCAAATCTATTATATTACCCTAACCCACTTGACCCGCTAGAAATAAAACATTCTCGAAATATATTTGTCAAAAATCAAAATGCCACCCCTAGAAACAAGGGATGATTTTTAAATATTAATATAACAGAAGATATTCATAACTGATTATGATAACTGTAAAGAGGCACGTACATGAAAGCCGAACAGTAACTGTGCAAAAACAGAATGAACAACTTGATCATTCCATTCATACCAAGTTTACCTTTTGTAGGTACAGAAACAGACGAAGGAGTCGTAGCAGGAGCATTACTCGCAACAGAAATGGGCGTCGAAGCCGTAGCCGAAGCCCAAGACGCAGCTCTAGTCCAGGTGAAAGGCGTCCAAATATCAGTGACAAATTGAAATCCCGACTTGGACCAAGGGTAGCCTCCCCCAGAAGAAGATCAAGGTCAAAATCAAAATCAAGATCAAGGTCTCAGTCACGGTCAAGTTCACCTGGTGGTCAAAGGGGCGTGGTTAAGAAAGTGGCATCTGTGGCTCGAAGTAGGTCCAGGTCAAGTTCACCTGTTGGTCAAAGGGGGTTGGTTTCTTATGGAGATATTAGTCCTTGAAAGTTATATTGTTTGACCATGTTGTTTACATTTACCTTTGACCACTGACTCGGTTTCTGTTTGACTTTTCGTTTTATGATGGTTTTGGTAGAACTTGACTTAAAACTAGGTGAATGTATTCTCTCATCTCGTGTGATTTTGTAACCATATACTTGGTTTCAGTTACCCACTTTATGATTCTTTTCCGATATCTGTATTGATTGTATAAACTGCTTATATGGTACTTTTACGTTAAAATAACTAAGTTGAAATTTATAAATCTCTGCAAGTAGGATTGGTTAAAAGAAACTATAAACAACGTTCAAAAACTATCTGAAATTGTGAATGCAAACGAGTCGAGCTTGAGCTTTATTAACTTTGAGTTTGTACACAAAGGGTTTGGACCGAGCTTCTTTGTGTATTAGTATAACCTTTTACATATATTTTAGTAAACATCGTTATTAAAAATAAGCTTTACCTAAATAATTTGAGTTTTTATTTAAACTAAATCCTTTTTAAGTCGAGCTCGAGCCCCATTGACTCATTGAGCTTGACTCGACCCTTTGCACCCGTATCTAAAATGACTTTGCAACAGTCATATCCAAGTAGTTAAAGTGCGGTTCACCGTTGTTTCAGTTTTGATTTAAACCGGTCGGGTAAAAGTTTTATTCTTAAACTACACAACAACTCAAACTATAGGACCAAAATAAAAAATTTGTTAACTTTATAAATGATAAACCCCAAAACCCTCGACTGTACAACTAAACCCTCACCACCGTCGCCACCGTAACACAACCATAACATCACCGGCCGGCTTACGTCTCTCCGATCAAAACATGTCTCAAGCAACACTCAAAACCTTAAAATTTTTCAATCATATATACAACAAGGTACGTACTAATCCTTCCATTAAAACACTTTTTTTAACAAAACATTTCACCACACTAAACCCTAACCCGAGCCCTAAACAACTTAACAGTTTTCCGCTACGAGGTACGCTTCAAGACCTAGATACATTATGTAAACAACAAAACTTAGAACAAGCAGTCGAAGTTTTAAACTCACTTGATTCTGTTGATATACCTAGATACATGTTTTTAATAAACGAATGTGGTAAAACGCGATCACTAGAACAAGCGAAACAAGTCCATGCACATGTTGCGAGATTACAACCATGTCTAGATGTGAACATGTGTAATAAGATATTGGAAATGTACGCGCAATGTGGGTCAATGGAAGACGCGTATAATGTTTTTGATAAAATGGCACAAAGAAATTTAACTTCGTGGGATACTATGATCATGTGGTTGGGTAAACACGGGTATGGAGAAGACGCGGTTGATATGTTTAGTGAGTTTAAGAAAGTCGGGCTAAAGCCGGATGGAGAGATGTTTTTTGGTGTTTTTATCGCGTGTGGTGTTTTAGGAGATATGAAAGAAGGGTTGTTGCATTTTGAGTCGATGAGTAAGGATTATGGAATTGTTCCGAATATGAATCATTATAAGAGTGTGGTTGATATGCTTGGGAGTGTAGGGTATTTAAACGAAGCGTTGGAGTTTATTGAGAAAATGCCTATGGAGCCGAGTGTGGAAATTTGGGAAAGTATGATGAATAATTGTTGGATTCATGGTGATACGATACTTGGAGATCGTTTTTGTGAGCTTATTGAGGTTTTAGACCCTTTACGTTTAAATGAACTATCAAAGAAGGGTCTTGTACAGATTAAGGATGATTTTTACACTACAAAAGATAAAGATAAAAAAAAGTTGTCGGGATTTAATCCACTCGAGGCTAAAAGTAAAGTATACGAGTATAGAGCGGGAGATACTTCTCATCCTGATCACGTAAAGATATATAGTCAACTTAGATGTTTAAAACAACATATGATAGAAGTCGGATATGTCCCAGTCACAAAAGTTGTACTTCATGATGTTGATCAAGAAAGTAGAGAGGAAGCAGTTTTATCACATCAGTGAAAAACTTGCTTTATCTCAAGCCCTTTTAGGTACCACGGCCCGTTCAACAATGCGGATAATAAAAAATCTTCGTGCTTGTCTTAATTGCCACGATGCATTTAAGATTATTTCTAAGCTCGTTGGAAGACCTATTGTTGCTCGTGAGACTAGGAGGTTTCATCATTTTGAAAATGGTGTTTGTTCTTGTGGAGATTACTGGTGATTGGTTCATGTTTTATCATCGACCGTCTTTTGCTAATTTCGTAGAGTATATTGAAGTAGTCATAACTTTTTTTGCCATTTTTGTCTTGGTATATTTGCAAGTTTGCAACTAACTTATAAACTCGCGGGTTATCTGTATTATGTTTGACTATAAACTCTGTTTTTGGTTAACGTTTTGTTTTATGACGATTTTGCTGGAACTCGAACTTAATAGTAGGGGGATGTATTTTTTTTTCCTCGTGTGATATTTTTACCAAGTGTATGCTGATTTTCAAATATACGTGATGATTGGTGCGTTATATATGCAACTGTTGCTGTAACAATACATCCGTTTTGACATAATTTACTTAAGAATAAGTATGAGAAGAGAAACTGTTAATCGTATGTTACAAAATAAACGTGTTAGATATCTTTTTAGACACCAAGGGCGTTCACCATTTTTCTTTTCGGTTTGAGATTCCCAATGCAGCTCGCGAGATGATTTTTAGTTTCAACCTTTTTGGCATAAAATGTGGTAGTAAATGTTGCTGTGGTTTTTCTATCTCCTTTGACTTGTTTAACTCTGAAACGTCTCTGAGATCAATGTTGTTGTCGCAGCTGGTGACACTGCTTGCCAACTTTGTTTCCCTATTTAGTAACCGCTCTAAACTTGCCTACACGGCTACACAGATGGGTAAATATGGGTTATAATGTTCATTCGTGACATAAAATACAAAAAGTGCATAAAAAAAGTGTTGACGGGTTAACCCAATCCAAACCCGTTTTCTATGACATAAAATTTGTTTTCACCAAAACTTGTTTTGACCGGTTACCCCACCCATCGTGTTCAAATGAAGAAAAACCGGAGCATTACATCTGTGTGGTCAATATGAGAATATATATGAATAACAGGCAATTGGTATGTACATGTTACACTAAATGTTTAAACAAAGTAACTTGTTATTCTTGAATATGAATTCGTCTTTCGAATGATAAACTTAATTTTATGATTAAAGATCATGATTTATTCGTCTTTCATTAATATTTCTAGTTTTTGAAAGTCCGTCATCTCATTAGTACTATTTGCACCGTTTGTTTGGTTAGTGTTGTATTTTTACTTGTAATTTTATAAAGTTTTTGCTTTGTTAAAAAAAAACGAAACCGCTTTTTCTGTTTGTACTTCTAAAACCATCGAACAAATTTATCTTCATCAAAGAACACAAAAAGTGATGGTTGATCTAGTGTATCCTGTTTCATATAATATTACAACACATTATTATTTGTTTAAGTGGTCAAATTAGATGTTACTAGTAAAAATTTAACGAACTTAATTAAGTAAAGAAAATTGAAGAATGCAAAATTAGACTTATAAACACGAAGAGTTAAGTAACAATTATGAATTTTATAAATTATTACATATATATATATATATATATATATATATATATATATATATATATATATATATATATATATATAGTGAATGGTTCATCCGAGAACCATTTTTTTTGCGAGAACTGCGAGAACTTCATTTTGGTCGTTGGATCTTTTGATCTACGGTTAATAATGATCAAGGGACTTATTTGTATTTAAATTTAAGTTGAAGGAGGTAATTAAAATGTGGGAAGGTTAATATAGTAATCTTAACATAATCTCTTTCCTCCTTATATTACTCGTTTTCCTTCTGTATCTCATAACTCTAACTTCCTTCTCTCTCCTTCTGTGTAAATTGTAGGTTTTTATTTATCTATTTTTTAACCGCCCATCCCAAAATCTATTATCATCGATCGACTAATATTTACGTCCAAGAAACAAATTAAAGGTATGTTTACGTGGTTTTTTATTTTGTTTTGTTTGTAAGGTATGTATATTTTTGTAACACGTATTTGTGTCCAACCAATTTGTGTGTTTTTATATGAAACATTGATGAACGAAATTGTAGTATTTATCTTTTGTTAACCAATCAATCGCACAAGAAAATAAAAAATAAAAGTGACAGCGAGAATGTTTGTTTTCTTCTTTTAATTCATATGAGACAGGCGGCTAGTTGAGTAATCGTAAAGTTATATATGTGTTTAAATAAAATGAGAAGTTTGTATGCGTTATAAATGATCTGCATGTAAAGATAATAAAAAATGGTAAATTTATTTTCCTTTGGTAAAAAATGACGGCTGGGAGTTTTGTTTCATGTGACCTAATTTTTTTGTTTTGTTTTCTTATAGGATCCTAATTTTGGTTTATGTGATTGTTATTAATGATATTGTTTTTTCCCAGATTATATTGACCCATTATAATGGTGAAGATGATGAGTAATTTGAAGTGCCTTTCAAAATAACAAACAATTCAAAACTTGATTGATTATTATATTACATGTATGTAAGTATGCTTGTGATTATCAATGTGTTTGTTTAAATTATTTTGATGGGTTTCTTTATTTTAAAAGTAAATTAAAGTTTCTTTTCAAATTTTGTATCCTATTTAGTATATATTTTTGGTTTTAACTTTCGTATGACTCTAAGTTGTTCACATTTAAACATACAAATGATGATTGTTTAGAATATGCAGGTAATTGTTTTACTAAAATTGTTTTAGGATATACATGTTTCTAAAAATTGTTCATTAAAGAACACATACATGTTCAAATGTGAACGCGTCCTATAAATGATGATAGTTCAGATAATTTTTGTGTTTATTGTGTTCAGGTTTTGAATTTTTGAATGAAGATATGGAAATAATATTATGAAGACTAATGCACAAAGATGATGAAGATATGTTGGTGCAAAAATTTTCAAATCATTAACGAGTATTACAGTTTAAACATCATCGTTATGTGCATATGATATCAAACTTTGTTCATTTGTAAACATATGTGTGTGATCATATGAACAGGACAAAAATAAATTAATATCAGAAAACAGAATAAGGGTTTCTTAACTAAATGTATATTATTTAATGCAAGTTGCTCACATTGTGGTATATCATTTTGTATTTAATTCTATTTGTCATGATGTGTATAAAGAAAAATATATGATCGCAAGTGAACAAATTATATTATGGAGCTTTATTAACAAATGATAAACTATTGTTCATAGATATGTCATATATTAGAAACACAAAATAAAACTAATCAACAAACTCATTATCTATGTCTCCAATAAACAATTGTGATATTGAACAAAATTTAGTAGAAAATAATTAAAAGTTTGTTGCAAGAAATATGAAACAAAACATAAAACATGAGAGAGAAAGAAAAAATATAAAAGTAAAGAAATTATAAATTTACTATTTTACCCTTTTGAATTAAAATAAATAATTAATATTAGAAGAATAAATGAGTGGTCCAGAATGAGTTCTCGCAGTTCTCGCAGAATTTTGAGTTCTCGCAGGAACCATTCCCTATATATATATATATATATATATATATATATATATATATAGGGGGTGATTCATGCGAGAACTCATATTTTTGCGAGAACTGCGAGAACTCATTCTGAACCACTCATTTTTTTCCAATATTAAATGTTTATTTTTTAATCAAAAGGGTAAATTAGTAAATTTAGTTTTTTCTTTTAAATTAATTTAATTCTTTATTTAATTTTTTCCTTTTTTTCTCTCTTTTGTTTTTTTTGATAAGTTTTATGATAGTTTTATTTTATTCAAAAAATTGTGTGGGCTTGAGATAATTTATTTTATTATTTCTTTTCATTAATAAAGTACTCAACTTCTAGCCATATAAACTATAACGTTTAGTATGTGTTAATTGCTTTTTGTTCATGCATGAACACTATATTATACATGAGTGTGCATTGATGAACCAATCAACAAATTACCAAAAGTAAAAAAATATCAAAGAAGTATGGGGATTGAGAATTTAAAATAGTAGTCAAACAGAAAACAAAATACACATAATGTATACACAAATAAGAACTTATTTTTCAATTTCTACATCCACAAATTAAATGTTCATAAATATACAATATATGTTCATAACTGAACAATGTTATTAAGATAATGTGCATATGAATGCGTACAACATAGTTTTTATTGGTATATAAAGAATCCAAATTAAGGTGTAAATAACACAAAGAAAGATTAATAAAAAAACACCAATAATATTATCATAAAAGTACAATTTTTGTCACTTTTATCAACAACTAGTAGGATGTTCATACATGAACATTATAGTTTTTATAACCGAACAAATCCTAAAAAATCAAACCTGTTCATAATATCCAACTTTTAATTAAGTGTTCATGAGTGAACACAATAAGGTATATTCTTCTTCAAGTTTGGAGATAAAACTTTATCTTGTGCATATGTGATCATCGGCAAACCCATATTAATGCTTCATGAAAAATCAAACATCATGTTCAACCCAAAACATCTCCATCTCATCCTTTAAAGGGATCTATAACATGTCAATAAACATAATCACAGTTAACACTCATAACACATACTACTTTTACAAAGATCGAAATGGCCGACGCAAATAAGAAAAGCATGTTAAAAAATTATTTTTCTGAATAATGACCTTCAACACTGCTTAAGACATGCGATTATTTCAGCAGAAAATAAGAGAACAAGCACAAGCTGTTTTTCCATCTAAACACTCAAAAGTGCTTATCGTGTTTATAAATGCAATCCTAAACTATTGACAACAGATATTAGTTTCGTTTAACTTCTGAAATGTATACTTCACACTAGGTATAGTTGCAGTATTTACAAACTCTTTACCAGATTTATACACGTATAAACAGACGAATAACTAATACAGAAAAAAGCAAGCTACATTTATACTTACTTGAAGTCGAACTCTCTTCTGAAACTGAATATTAACAAGGTGTGGTTGTGCACCATCTGATCTGCGAATCCAAATTCCATATCAAACACACATACACAAATACACATATCGAAAACACTTAGGAAATACAAACATACTGCCAATACGTTTCGTAATTATCGTCTCGAAGAGACGAAACACCATTGCCAGATTTACAAGAGCTGACACTCCACGCAGCTTTTTTCGCCATCTCACGGAGATCAGTATCTACTACCAGCTGCGGATTTCCTCCGATTAGCTTAGTTTCTTCTTCTCCTTCTGACGATTCAGTCGCCATTTCTGTAATTCAATCCAACAAATTATACAAACCCTAAAACTTTCACTTACTCAAATAAATTATTAATTCGGTACAAAATTAGAATAGATACATACCTGGAGCTCGAAAAGGAGGAGACTTTATTTTCTGAATCATAAAACCCAAACATCTTGCAAACGAATGCAAAATAATTATGAATAGATTGATTAAAGATATTTAAAAACAAAAATTAAAAATAAAAAAAAAAGACATGAAAATATAGATTACCCTTTTGATTTTCAGATATTCATCTTTATTATAGAAATGGCGACAGGGATATAGAAACGAAACGGCTGAAAGAAGGAGAGAAGGAGAGAGAGAGATATATGGATCGGCGGTTTCAAAAAATTAAAGAAAATAATTAGGTTAAATATATTTAATTTAAAATTAATTTTGTTTAGTAGTATATTCTCATAATACCCCTAGGGCCATGTAACAAATAGTATCTCACTTTTAAAGTATTTACGAAACTACCATCTAGCATTTTAGCCATAGATTAATTAATCAAAGGCTTAGATTTAGTTCTCGCAGTTCTCGCAAAAATATTGGTTCTCGCATGAATCATTCACTATATATATATATACGTATAGCAAAAAAGAAAAAATGAGACTCTTCCAGTCCAGGATCATGTGCAGTCACACACTCTACACATTCTGTCGACCGACAGTCCGACAGTGATACATATCTTATCACCTATTTATACTAATATATAAAAGGTTTTCACACATCTATATATTCTGTTTAGGTGTATGTATTTCTAAACTAAGCTAGATAATTCCATGAATATTAGTGAATAATTAGAATCAAGACATTTCTGCTAGATATAATATACTTTAACTATATATCTATAAACGAACCTTCTACATAAGACCTTCTTAATTATAAGTTGATTTGAGCTTTGATATCTAACATGGTTATGGTTAATCTAATATTAATCTGGTCAAATCAAGATTATAATTATTTCAAGACTTAATTGCATAAATCGTCTTTAAGGTTTATCTCAAATTACGAATTTCATCATTAAGTTTAAAAAGTTGCACTAATCATTCAATTTTAGAAACTAATTACCTCCTTCGTCCTTAAGATTTGCCCCAATTACGGATTTCGCCCCTAAGATTTGTCCTCAGTTACGGATTTGGTCTCTAAGGTTGGCCCCAATTACGGATTCAAATTAGAAATTAGGGACAAAAACCGTAATTAATTTCTAAATTTGGACGATTTATAACACTTTTTAAACTTAGGGACGAATCCATAATTTTGAGTAAATCATAGGACGATTTATATAATTAACTCTTATTTCAACAACCATCTTAAAACTTGATTTTCCGACATCAAGTTTCATTAGGAGTCTTTATAAAAATTTGTCTCCTTAACCATCCTTGGTGAAATTTAAGCAACCTGATGATGTTCTGATCTTTGATCTTGTATGTATTACTCAAACATCCTTCGGTGCCACACATTCATAGATAAATTGATTGTACGTGTCGAGATGCTTACTTTTCTCACGGTAAAGAAGAATTTTTGCCATGTCAATCGTCGACCTGTTATCCACGCAGATTTTTGTTGCGTCCTCCTTAGACATGTGAATCTCCTTTAACATATATATATAAGCTAGGGTGCATGACATACACAAGATGTTGCAACTTCGTACGTACTCTACTTCACAAGTGGAGAAAGTAACAATATGCATTGTCTCAAAACTTTCACAGTTTCACTACAACACGAACACAAACTTAATGTAAACTGATTCATTTCTTGTCAAACTCGACCCGCACCTGTAACATCCCTCTCATCGTCAACTAATGAAGATCGAGGCACGTTTCCTCCAATAAAGAAATAAATAAGATAAGGTTTGTTCAGGAATAGTACATATGCACGATCAAATAAAAACCTTATCTATGTTAACTAATTTCATCGTTTGGCATATGCTCGTTTAACTATTTCTCTTTTTCAGTTTCTTCATCAATAACACGAATCCTGACTCTTTCAACATCATCTATCTCTTCATCCCCCGAAAAATGATGTTCTCATTGCTTATGTCATTTCGTAAATCATCACAAGTTATTTCACATTCGGGTCTGGTCTCTTTGTTTGAGATTTCCTTCAAATCATGCATGTCTCCAACCCCGACGTTTTTGACAGTTTGTAAATTATCACAAATTATTTCATCATCGCGAATTATTTTATCGTCAAGAATTACCTTCGGTACTATTGTTTTTGACACTGCATCTCGATTCAGCTTCTACCACGTTATTTAAGTTATCACGATTTTTGCACAAACTTTTCTTTTACGAACCTATTGAACCAAATCGAATACTTTTCTCAAATTTCCCTAATGTCGGAGGAAAGGTTGCTACTATATGACCTCAACTTTTTCAATATGTTTACAATACGATCATTGTCGTCAAGACTGATTTCAATAGTAGTCCACATTCTAAAAACGAAACAACAAATTAGATAAAAATTTGCATACCTAAAATCAACTCTTTATCTTTATCTAAATACAACGATCCCTTTTATTTTTTTACACTTGTCACTCAATTCATATGTATTTACATTTCAAACCTGCATAATAAATAAAATTTAAATAATTATTTTCAAGTTTCGGAAATAATTATTTAAGAGTAAATATTGATTAAAATTTTTAGTTACGTTCTCATTCAAACTAAAATTACATTTTTTTTTTCCTTTTTTAATAAAGGTATGTAAAAACTAAAATTACATTTTTTTTTCCTTTTTTAATAAAGGTATGTAATTTTAATCCTTCGTAAAACTTGCCATACAGGTTAATTTTTTCTTAACTAATTATCTAACCCTTATCTATAGAGTTCGAGTTTTATTAATAACAACTCGCATATCCGCACGTTAATAACCTAATAACATATTATTTTTTTCAAAATTACTTTATTACTTAAACAAACCTACAAATTTTACATATCCGTACCATCAAATAATATGAGATTAAGCATATAACAATTTATATACCTAAAATGCAACAATGTAATACCTAATCATGAACATTATAACTATAGCATACAAATTTTAAGTGCACGGCAATATATTATAGAAAACAGAAATTATACATATAAACATTTGAGTATAAACATTTTACAACTATTGAAAGCAACGTTACGAACGGTGATGCAGCCAGGATGGCTGCTCCCAGCAGGTAGCCTGCTTACCTCAAGTTTTTTTTTTTTTTTTTTTTTTTTTTTGAACTTTTATTTTCATACTATCTTCTCGAGTTACGCTATGAAATAAGATGTATACTTATCGATTGATTGTTAATTTTTGGTTTGAGCCTTCTGCTTTTGGGTTATTTTTTTTTTCCTAATCAAATATTAAATTTTACTTTTCCATTTTAGCTATTAAATAAAATAGCTATATTTATATTTTGATTATTTGTTAATATTGGGTTTTAGTTTTTCTTTTCGGGTTACACTACTTAGCTTTTCTTTCTGGGGTAGTTTTCAAATATTTGGTTTTACTTTTCCTCTTTCAGATACGTTTTTAAATAAATCAGTTACGTCTTTATATCAATTATCTAGTTATTTTAGGTTTTTTTTTTTTGTGTGTTACATTATTAAATAAATTTGTAAAGTTAATATTTTTTGGTTTTTTACACAATCAATTGTGTAAAATAAATATTTTCTTTTTATTTGATTCCTATAACTAATTATACACAAAAAGAAAAAAATTGGTCCCGCCGCAACGGACGAGAAAAATAATCTAGTATATAAACATTCAACTATTTTAGAAAATGTATATGTAAGTTAAACTTGACCTTAATTTTTATTTTTATTATTACTATTATTTATATGTAAATACATGTAATTTTAAAAGACAACCAAATTTATTTGATGACATCTTCTGGATGATTACATTGACGTTCATACAAATGTTTAATATTACGTCAATATCTTTATAAATTTTAAAAGGGTTTTTCTTAATGTATGTTTCCATGGCATACATTTGTACTTAATGAACTAAATCTTTTCTTTTTAAATCATATTTTCATTTAATACATGGTAAATAAAAAAATATTTTGAGTTTATTAAATACATTTTTACTACATATTAAGTTAAAATTTGATTTATAAAGGAAAGTTTCGATTCAATTAATTATACAAATATATGTCATGGGGAAATATACTAGAAAAACTCATTTTAAAATTACGTCAATATCCTTTCAAAAATTCTCATATATATTCTAATAAATTAGATTATTATAAAATTAGTTTTAATATTCAAAAATTATATTTAAATACTAATAATGAAGTATATTACCTTTTTTCCTTTCAAAGGCTTATTTTTTCCTTCCTTTCAAAGGCTTATTTTTTCCTTCTTTTCAAATCAACAAAAATAAGAATTGATGAGAGGTTTCTCATGATAGTGAAGACCAAAAGCTGCATTCTTTTTGCTATTTCATTTGGTTTCGATAATTATCAACAACGAAGAAGAAAAGGACTACAACAAAAAGCCAGACAACATTTCAACTAATTCGATCGATAAAAAATAATCGATTATAAGAAATCATTTTTATATTCCTCTTAAAATTTTTTAATTGTGATGATACTATAGGAAGATTTTAATCTATGATAAACAAAAGATGGCTAAAAAGGTAACATAATTTGTTAATAAATATGACAATAAGAATTTTTGATGTTAAATCCTTAAAATTCAAAGAAATTGCTTATTTGGGTATATATGGGAATATTTTAGGTTTTAAAGATTTTGAAATTTATAAGGACATTGATGTAATATTAAACTTTTTTTTAAGTACGTAAGTGTGAATATTTCTTTTTTTAATGTGCAAATACATAAGTTAGTCTCTCAAGTTTTGTCAAATAGGGTTGAATCATTTTGGATTAAAGTTATAGCAGGATAAGAGGTGTGTTTGCGGGTTCTTTCGAGAAGAAGATTGGCGATCGGTCTTCATTACACAACTTATTTTACACTTGACAAATGGCCGAATGAGAAATTATAAAATTTGTGAAAACGTAATATGCAACTTTTAAAACACCGGGGCCACATTTTTTCTTTCTTCCATTCTCAAACCGAAATTTGCCCAACAACCTCGGTGCCATTGGTGATAGCAAACCTAATCTTGACAGTTCCAAACCGAAGCTTCGTTTGGTTGTGGCCTAAAGGGGTGCGATGGGAAACTAGGGAATAGAAGTTGGGTATGAACTATAATAAGAATCTAAGGGGAGTTGGGTAAATAAAAACAGGTTTTTAAAATTGAAGTTATAGAATGCACGAACAATAATTGTAAAAAAAAATCACATTAAACCCCTTATGTGTTTAAAATTTATGTTAAATTATATTTCAGATCTTGACTTATGTCATAATAAACAGTAATAAGCCCATAAACGGTTAACATAAGCTGAAATGTCAATAAGACATAAGCCTTATATAAGCCCAAACAAACACCCCATAATGATAGAGATTGCGAATGTATGCGGTTGTAAAGCATAAAAACACGTCATCTCAACAGAACACAAAAACATGTCTGTAACTACGACGTGTTCTTAAGCTTTAAAATCGCCGACATCGCATGAGATAATAAATGTTTTTCACACAGATATGCAAAGCAGCTGGTTCTATAAAACCCTAAAAATAAATTGTTCAAATGGGCAGTCTCTAAAGTTTTGTTTGATAGATACATCCACATAGTAAACGGGCTTTTACATTATTATTGGTCACTCAAGAGATGGGCAAAGCCAAACCCGATACTGTTTTGTTTTGGCATAGTCTAGCCCGTATTATAAAGACCGCATTAAGTAAAAGCCCGACATGCATGGAATGGTCTTCTTTTTGGTCTTTCGCGGGGTTGTTAGGTTTGTCGGACTGGTCTAGGTTTCACTTTAGGGCGGTTTGGGTGTTTTTTTTTTTTACCAAATGTTATTTTATAAAAAGGTTAATAGATTGTACAAAAGTTTGTAGCATTTGCTTTTATTTCTTAAGATGGGAGCTAGAAAAAGAGAAGCATATTTGTAAAACTAATTTAAGTAAGGGATAAGTGCATGAGAATGTAATAAACTTTGTTCGATTTGCTATTGTATGTATCCAACTCTCAAAACTTCTATTGTGTGTATTGGACTTTTATTTTTTAACAAATGATGTAAGAACCGGATTTTTTTGAGAAATATTAAATTTAAAAAACCGGTTACACGTCAGCAAAAATGCGGTCCGTTACATCATTTGTGAAAAAATAAGAGTTGAATACATACAATAGAGATTTTGAGAGTTGGATACATACAATAGCAAATCGCACAAAGTTTGTTACATTCTCATGCACTTAGCCCTTTAAGTAACTACGAATATTTTTCAACTTATTTTTTATGAGTTGATTGCTAAGATAGTTGGGGATAGATATTAGACCCATCGAGCACATTCTTGGTTAATACATTCCTAAGCTGGTACAAGTCAAGCTTTTTAATGAGTCCAATAGAAGTCGGATTTTCACTTTGATTTTGCGTTTCTAGTAAATTAATATTTGCCTTTGGCGCATATTCTTGGACCGGCTTCCTACTCGGGTAAACTTGGTATGTGACTTCGTAAGGGGTATTATAAAGCTCCTACATGTGCTTATTATGCGTTAATGAAGTCGAAAGTATGGAGCATTGCTTACGTAATCCTTCTCATATGGATTTGATGGAAAATCTGTACGCCGTATGCCTTTTCCTTTGCTACTATTTTAAAAAAGTCATTTTCGTCTAAGGTTTACAAATGGGTTGATAAGGCATTTCAAGGTTTCCTTCTAAACTTTGATACGGTATTTATGAAATTGGATAAACCATTATATTTTCACGTCTCTAGTGATACATAATCGGAAAAAACTCGATGGGTAGACATTTCCGCATAAGTACGAAGACATTCTTCTTTTTATAAATTTGATAGATGCTTGTATAAAAAACTTTTTCGGACCATTTTTTAAAATCCTTGACATATTTATGGAGTTGTATCTTAATGTTTGATGTTTTTGTTTGTGTTAGGGTTTTTCTCTCGTTTCTTTTTATTTATTGGCTATTGTTTTTGCTTTCCAGATTTTTTCATTTTATTACTTCTTATAGTTATTTTTTTAGCTTCTAGATCTTATACAATTGATAATTTTTCTTTTATACATTTATAAACTACTTAAACACTTATTAGGTCCATATTTTAATTTTAATTGATAAAGGAGTCAAAGATCCAAATGGTCCAATTCCTTAAACCCATGTGGTATACAAAGGTACCAAATTTTCTCACTTCAATCGTTCAAGACACTTTTGTCTCAAAAAAATCGAAAAAAAGTTCCCCACATTGGGGGGAAAGTTCTCGTTTTTATGACCGTCTTTCTTGAATAATGAAGCGGCCAGTCAATCTATTTAAAATTTCTTTTTTTTTCTTTTATAATTATAAAAAATTTAAGATTATTAACATGTTTTTGGCTTAGCGGTATATAAACTTTTTCTTTTTTATAATTATAAAATTTATAAGATTATTACCCGTGTTTTTGGCTTAGTGGTATATCATCATAGTCATAAGTCTAGAGGTTGTGGGTTCAATCACCGTTTAAGGCAAATGTAAATATTCGTTGAGTTGTTGTCTTTCTAATTAGAAAAAATATAGGTATGTTAACATGTCTTTTGTTTAGCGGTATATCTCAAAGTCATCAGTCTAAAGGTTTTGATTTCAATCACCATTTAAAACATGACAAATGTAAATATTCGTTGTGTTATTGCTTTTCTAAACAAAAAATAATAAATAGATTTTAGTTTTTGTTCTTTGGTTAAAGAAATATTTTATTTTGTTTTTAGATTACGTTTCTAATTTTAGTTTATACTATGTTTTAACTTCTTTGTTAGGTTATGTTTTTCGAAAAAATATTATTTTGGTTTCATTTTTATTTTTTCCCATTTTTTTTTTCTTTTTCATTAAATATTTTTTTCTTACTTGTATTTTATTTTATTTTTAGGTTACAATATTAAATAAGGTACTACGTTTTATTTTATTTTTTTTTGTTTTATTCAGTTAATTGTATTACATTAGTATACTTTAAATTTTATAAGCAAAAATACTACGAAATTGCATGTTGTTGGAATTGCATGGTCAATATGTGGGAGACTCACGTTCTACTCTTTCCACTCATATATATAATCAAAAAAAAACTAATTAAAACATATACAAATTTTACCAAGTTAGGACTAAATATCAGGACAAGTTGATGAAATGTATTTATTTTTCTTTGTGTTTTGGTTTGAACTCTTTTCTCAACTACTTTTTATAAATTTCAATTATTAAAAGTTTTACTTTTATATATATTTTTTTTAATATTCATTCTTAATATTTACGATAACGCGTGGACAAAATTTTCTAGCTATAAATATATCAAACCATGTTATATGATCTAGTTAAGAATTCATTGGGAGAGCAACCCCTTATTTTATTGCCTATGTACTAGTTTAAATATTTTATTATTATTTCAATAAATATTTGTATTACCCTCCCAATTAAAATAGAAGGAAACATATGGAATTGTGCAAAAAACAATTTTTTAATTTTTTGGTATTTTCAAATTTAGTCCCTCAAGTTTAAGGATTTTAGCGGTTTCCCCCCTCAACTTTAAAAACTTTAACGTTTTCCCCCCTAAACTATAAAAACTTTAACGCTTTTTCACCCTCAACTTTAAAATTTTAACGCTTTTTCACCCTAAACTTTAAACGACTTTTAGCTTTTCCTGTTTGCACTTTATATGCTTTTGCGTTTTCCCCCCCTCAGCTTTAAATAATACTTTTACGCTTTCTACCCCTCAGAATTTCTTTTTTATTCGACTAATACGAACATCTACTCAGATTAATAATAAATAACGACATCGTTTTAGCAAATAGCTACATTTATATTTCGATAAAAAAGTAAAAAAAAACAAAAAGTCGAGTTGTTTTATCCGGAGTAGGATAAACGACATCATCTCCTCTTCTCGCTTCAATCAATGACTTGATCCGGAGCTGATGGGATGGAAGGTCGTAAAAGTATTATTTAAAGTAAAAAAAAAAAGTTACGATAACTAAGAAATAAAAAAGACGTGGAAGCCCAACAATAATAAGCCCAAACGAAGCCCAAAAAAACCCAAAAAAACACCCTCAGCCCATACACGGGCACGAACCATGACCTCATCTTGCATGCGACGGAGGTTATGGGAAACACGTTGCTGAAAGGGTTTTTTTTTATATGAACCGTAATCGAACTCGTGCGAAGCACGATAGATTCTCTAGTTATATATTAAGTATGCTCAGAACATTAAATGTACAGATACATCAGTATATATTTTAGTACTTATATGTTTCATGAATATTAATTTAATTTATTTATTTATTCCCTTAATTAAATATCAACAAAATTATGTAATCATTAATAATCAAATACAAATTTTTTGGTATACACCCTTGCCTTTTTTAGGCCATATATTGAGGAATATGTGCTTAAATTGACTAATGTTTTGTGAACCAAAAGCCCCAAAACAGCTTATTTGGTGAGGAAAAATAGGGACAAGAGGCTCAAAAATGTATGATATTGTTATGTTATGGGCATTGGAACTTGGTAACTTGGAAGCATATAATATCCAATTGCTAGTTACCAAGTTTATGTGAAATTTATAACCATAATATTCTATAATCACAAATTAATTATATTTTGCTTGTTGAAGTTAACTTAAGCGGGTTCGTTTTAGCTTATTTTAAACTTGTTATAGTTAAAAACAGTCATATAAACACATTATTTTCTTGTACAATGACTAAACAACGCTTTCCGTATTTATGAATCTTATTTTTCCTTTCACGATATTCAAGTTTTTAAGCTTTGTCTTTGTGGTTTAGTCATAAATCAAACGTTTGTGTTATCTTCAAAGTTTAGGTTTGCTTTGTTTTTCCATATAAACACTCTTTGTATCCTATTTTTAAATTATAAATTGTAAATTTAGTTTTGTTTGATTATTTGTAATCAAATGTTTATCAAGTGATTGGTAAAATCTTTATATTTAAACGTTTATACTTCTATTCCCTAAAAGGATATCTATGTGAACCTTTATAATGTTAATAATAACGATGTTTAATATGTCCGTGTTTCACATACAGGATAACCGGTACCAAACCAAAAAATAAATTCCTATATGTAACCTGGACAGATAAAAACCCTACATTTAACGGTTTTACCTAACAAGTCGACGGTTAAAAATATACATTTACTTTAAACTAAGTGATTAGGAAAGGTGAAAAATTAGGAACACATACTTTCACTATCATTGGTCATTTTGGATTAGAAATCCAATGTATACGCTTATGTAACTGGTTCTTTTTAGTTTTTGCTAATTTTAATATATTTTAATACATGCACGGGATAATGGCAATGCCGAAACTTCTTGTTTGTATTTTTGCCGTTCAAAAAAAAAAAAAAAAAGTATTGATAACTAGTGGCCTAGTGCCCATTCGACCTATACTATTTAGAGAAGTGTTTTAAGAAGACAAATGTGTGGGCAGTGACTAAACAAGTCCATGACATTGAAGGACGGCGCTATGTTACAAAACACTTAACTCCAACAATACCAAACCATAGTCACATGTTTTCCTAGATTCGCAATTTTCGACTTGTTTTTTTATTTATCGATCGGTTGGTCGTGGTTGTTTAAAGTTTAAACATGTCAAATTATAAAATTAAAAACGTGTAGAAATAATTGAATAAGCTTTCTAAACATATAACTAAAAGGTATGGCTTATTACAACTTGAGTTCGTTCCAATATGTTACTCAACGTGTTCTACAAATAGATATGGAGTCAAAAATTGTTTTACTTAGAGACAAAGTTTATATGGTAGACAAAGTAAAGGAGTAAATTTCATCGGTTTAATTTTAAAGGGCAAAATAAAAAAAGTTAACATGATATAATTATTTTTTATAGAGTTAATTACATAAATCGTCTCTATGGTTTATTCAAAATTATGGATTTCGTCTCTAAGTTTAAAACGTTGCATAAATCGTCCACTTTTGGAAACTAATTTCGCTTTTCGTCCCTAATTTCTAACGGACGTCCATTTTAGGGACGAAATATAATTAGTTAACCGATGATTTTAACGGAAAAATTTTAACGGACATCCATTTTAGGGACGAAAATCGTAATTGCTTTCTAAAAGTGGACGATATATGCAACGTTTTAAACTTAGTGACGAAATCTATAATTTTGGTTAAATCACATGGACAATTTATGTAATTAACTCTTTTTATATAATAACAAAATTACATTTTAAACAGTTGTCTAGTATTCTCTCGTCCTAACTCCATCTTTTCCACACATCCAAACCAATAACTTAGTGTGGATCTAAGAATATCCTAGAGATCGGAATCATAAGTATCTACTTTTATCCTTAAGTGTATTTTAAAAGAATGTTTATGGTATGCTTTTCGCGTATTCTCTGTATTTGGATACCCTTCAATTTTTGAAAAAATGTCGTAACAAATTTAGCCAATTTTTATATCCCTCGATCATTTTAGATTCGTCACCACTTCAACTAGTTAGTATGTCTATTTTGTTAATTTAACTAATATTAATTATGAGTCATCACTAAATAATATCATGTTTTATAACAATCTCTTGTATTTAAAAAATTACACCAAAAATGAAAAAAGTAAAACTATTTTATACATGTCCAAGATTCTAAACCACAACTTTAAGAGATGCGATTTTGAACATCCATTAATTATTATTAAAACTAAAGAACATATACCAAAAATTTAAGACAACAAACAAAAAAGGTTTGGTTATATTGATAGGAAATAAATACAATTGTACCAACATTTCTCATATATTTTTTTGAGTTAATTACATAATCGTCCTTATAGTTTTTTCAGGATGTCCGTTAAAATTTTACGTTAAATTCATCGTGAACTAATTACACATTTCATCCCCAAAATGGACGTCCGTTAAAAATTAGGGACGAAAAGCGTAATTAGTTTCTAAAATGAACAATTTATGTAACGTTCCGTAATTTGGAGTAACATAGAAACGATTTATCTAATTAACTCTAATTTTTTTTTCCGTCAATTCGGAATATTATAATAAATCTAATGACATAAACATAAAACTAATCAACTGAAAAAAAAAAAGTATATACCCAACCACCGTCTCTCCTCATAACCACTTGCTTCACTTTCTCAAGCACATAAAAAGCTCAAAAAAGCCTTAAAAAGAAAACCAAACCGTGAGCCAAAACTTGTCAATGTGAGCCTTCAATCTTACTAAAACAGTAAACATTGTTACCGGATTTTGGTCGAAATGGCGCGGTTAGTTCTATCCGATAACCGGAATAAACAAATGGACAAGCACATTGGTTGCATGTCCGGTTTTCTTCAAATCTTTGATCGGCAACAGATTTTAACTGGAAAACGTATTCATTCTTCAAAACGCCTCCCTCCCCCCACCGTACGTTTTTTTATTTATAAAAACAAACAAAAAACGAATCTGAACGACACAGAGCTAATCTTTTTACTTTGTTTTTTCTTTAGGGAGTCGGTGAAAAAAGCGAGACCGTGAAACCCGTTGATTCACGTGAGATATCTCGGGAACTAAAAAAGCCAGAGTCACTAAAACAAGTGGCAGTGGTACTACCAACAAGTTCGGACACTTGTCAATTATCTCCAGACGAGAATATTAACCACCGGGGAATTTCTTCCCCGGTGGTTAAAACTTGTAATAACGAAATGCGGAGGCTTTCGCTTGATAGCGAAAGGTCTCCAAGTGTCATTGCGAGACTCATGGGACTCGAAACTTTTTCATCTTCGGATCAAAAGAGTATGAAATCTGTTTCGAAACCGGAGTTAACTAGGTCAAATTCAGAGTCTCGGGTTTGTCGAGATCTAGTTCGGTCGAAATACATTGACCGGAATAATTTCCAAGTCAAAGTACCGAGTTTGTTACATAAGCAAAATGTGGAAAATAATGTAAAACTCGATTCTTCGAGAAGCTTATTTGATTCGGCTTATTTTTATCCCGAGAGAAGAAATCAAAAGGTTGTGATAGTGAAAGGCGATTTCGAGAAGAAGTTGAAGATGAACGGATTAGAAGAACAAAACACAGATTTAACTACATTAAGACAAATTCTCGAAGTTTTGCAACTTAAAGGTCTTTTACATTCTTCGAAAAATCGAGAAAGTTTAAGGACTTTTGTTTTTGATAGGAATACGCCTTCGGATAATCACACATTTGGTGATTATCAAGTAAGGCGTAGTCCGAAGCCAGAAGTTAGAAAATCTTCACCAACTCGAGTTGAAAGTAACTTAAAAAGTTGTAATTCGATTGTTAAAAGGAAGCCTTTGAGTATTGAGATTCGAAGAAGAGCGAATGAATCCTTTGAAAAAAGTTCGCCAAGTAATTCACCGAAAGTTACTCCCAAAAAATCCGGTTCATCTCCGAGAAACTATAAACAAACGGAATCGGTTTCTGTTAATTCTCGAAAGAAAAAGTTAATCAAACACATTATAAGAGAGGATGAATCGTCATTCATTTCCGAATGTAATTTGAGTTCACCTTCTACTACCGATTCAGAGGTATGCATTTCTAATTTATTTTTGAAGTTACGAGTTTATTTTACTTACTTAAGTTCATAAGCCTATTTTTGGCTTATTTTATGAGATATTTAGCTTAAAACTAAAAACACGAGGTTATAAGTCGGAAAAAATAAAGTTATAAACATAGAAACAAGTTAAGACGAAGAAAAAGTTTAATTTAGTTACTTCTTCGACTTAATGTTTAATTGTTTATAGCTTATTTTCAACCAAAATCTATGTAGCTTATTTTAACGATATATTTTATTTACATTGAAAATCTTAAAGACGACCCTGATAATTAAGAACCTAATTATCGATTTTTAACACTCATTTACATGTTTTAAGCTATCTAATTTTGTTTAATTGCAGAAATCAAAATGGGACGGTTATAAAGACGGAAAAAGTTTGTTACAAAGATGTGACAAGTTACTTCATAGCATAGCGGAAATGAACATGAATAGCGAAACCGAGTCACCACCGAGTTCAACAACCGTTTTACCGAGTCCGGTATCCGTTCTCGACTCGGGGTTTGACAAGGACGAGATGTCCTCCCCTTCAAATAGCATTGATATCAAAGGTATACCCTAACAACCAACCTTCATTGCATTCACATGAAAATTTACATGTTGACTAAAGTTGTTTTCATGCATTAAGTTTACAAGACATGGTAGTAATAAATAAATAGACATTTTATTTATTGTTTACATATTCCCTAGGGGCTAGGTTAATCATATTTGGTCTTATTATAAAAAACAAATATTGGTAAGAAAATACAATACTACATGGTGTGTTTAGTTTTTAAAATTTAATTTTGATAACGACAATCTTATGTAAGTTTTTGAAATAATGAATATATACGTATGACTTTTAAATAATAAAAATATGTATAACTTTGTTGTTAATTCATAATATACTTATGATTTTCAAAATAAAAGGAGTGTTTTTTTTATTAATATACAAAAAATTAACCAATAATATAAATAGTTTGTTAAAAATAACTTGTATGATTATTATTAGCAACATTGTTTAAATTTTATAAAAACTAGTAAAATTACTTTTTAAGAAGTGTTTATATACTCTATTTAAACGGGCAGATCGAGAAAGTTTTGTTTATTCAGATAACCCTGAAGTACGAGTCTTTAAACTTAGATGTCCATTACCTAAATACGATATCTTTGTGATGGGTGTTTTTAACATATAATGTAGTCTATTTATTAAATTACATAATGAATGACATGTAAAACCCTTCAAAGTTATCATTTTTTTCAAACTTTTTACTAAGTTAGGATTAAAAAGTTTAATTAACCTCACTCAAATAGGGTCATTTATGATGAACATATACTAAATGGTTACATGTCGGTTGTACTTTTATTTTCATAGTGTCGGTGAATAAACTTGACATGATTAATGATAGGCAAAAAAACAATTGTACAATGTATCTTTTCATCAATAATTGGTAACAAAAAACCGTACTAATTTTCGACATGTTTTCTTCACAGTTGATTTGGAAGACGACACAAGTTCTATCCAATCAATCTCACCGACGATATTAAAAACGACACAACACAATGAAGAAGAATTCACATTAAATGATCCCGAGTTCATGTACATTTCCAAAATACTTCAAGCCTCACAAGACCTAATCAATATAGATTCCAATATCTTTTACTCGCTCGAGAAACAACTTTACAACGACGAAAATACATCAAATGTCTCTAAACGTGAAAGGAAGCTCATTTTTGACGTGATCATTGAAATACTTGATAGAAATAAACATTTGCCACCGTGGAAGGCGTTGAATGGAGATTCGTTAACATCACTTAAATGTATATGGAGTGAATTTCAAAAGATTCGAGAGATAAATATTAGTGATCATGAGATATTGGATTTGATTAGTGTTGTTTTGAAGAAAGATCTTGTTGAGATGAACGGTTGGAAGGATTATCCTATTGAAACGTCGGAATCAGTACTTGATGTCGAACGAATGATCTTTAAGGATTTGATGAGCGAAGCAATTGGAGATTTTGTTGAAGTTTCGGGGAAATGTGTGTACTCAAGGGCTCAAAGGAGACTAGTTTTTTGAAAAAGAGTTGGTTTTTATGCACTTTTGGAATTTGATAGATGATAGGGTCTTGTGGTTAGTTTTATAATTCCGCAAAAGGTTTTAGTTATTGTATTGGAGAAATGATTTGTATTGTTAGTTTAATAATCATCTCGCCATTTCATCTTTGTTACACGTAAGTTTCGTGTAGCTAACAACACATATTATTGTTCACGTCTTGTGAAGTGTTTCGAGTCTTTTAAAAAATATATTGTAACCAGAGAAATCGATATAGAAGAACTATATATTTGAACTTACTCATATGTTCCAATTTTTACCAGCACAAAGGAAAATGCTTAAACTATGTCAAGTTTGATATTTAAAGAATAAGTTATGATGATTAAACATTATTTTCTTTTTTAAACATACTTATACTTAATTAATGTGTTAGCTACAACATTACATTAAGTCGATTTTATCAATGTCTGTCATCACTAACAAGGGTGAGTGGAGGAAATTTTAGGACCTAGTAAAGGGGAACATTGTCAAAATAGGAGTCCCTTTTGTTTTCTTCGATAGTTTAGACTTACCGGGTGAGCTTTTGTGAGGGCAAAGTTCTCGATATAAGAGCATCCGGTATGGAGCAAATTTTAGCTTGTTGTGGGGGTGACAACGAGGGTCTCTCTCGTTATCACACCGAGGTGGCTCGTTGTCATCGTCGTTGTGTGTTTGTTTTTTTTTTTTGTTTTTTTTTTATTCAAACGGTCGAAATTAAAAAAAGAAAAAAAAAAATTAAACCCAACGGCTATAGTTTTTTGAATTTTTTTTTTTTTTTTTTTAACCACAATTTTACCTATAAATACATCCACAATTTAACCAAAAAATCACACCATTTCTCAATCTCATTCTATCTCAATCTTTTTCTAAAAACTATATACAACAAAAAATGAGTTTACATTCTTCAACCGATCCCGATGTTACGGATTCGTCATCGTCCGACTCCGAATTAATCGAAGTACTAGTTAAGGCGGTATAAGCTATGGAACAAATGTAGAAGGAAGAAAATGAGGCAAAAAGTTCACGCCGGACTGAGAAAAAGAAAAGGAGCTATATCAACCGCGATCGAACTGAAGCAAACGAAAACGTGTTACGACATTACTTCTCCGGCGAAAGCACATACCCAGATGAATATTTCCGTAGACGATTTCGTATGAGAAGACCTATTTTCCTCAGAATAGTCGAAGGTATATCTAATTACTCCGTAGAACCTTTGCCCGACTATTTTAAAATTTTCAAACAACGACCCGATTGTACGGGTAAAATGGGTTTTAGTTGTTTACATAAATGCACGTCCGTTATTCGTATGATGGCGTATGGTATTACTCCGAACGCTTTTGACGAATATTTACAAATGTCAGAAAGAACATCATCTGAATTCCTAGATAATTTTTTAAAATGTGTATTCCATCTTTATACAAACGTTTATCTAAGAGCCCCAACACAAGATGATGTTAATCGTTTATATCAAAAACACGATGATGTTCACGGTTTTAAGGGTATGCTTGGTAGCATCGACTGTATGCATTGGAAATGGGATCAATGTCCAAATGCATACAAAGGGCAATACACACGAGGTGACCATGGTTATCCAACGGTTATGCTGGAAGCTGTTGCGTCGTACGATCTTTGGATATGGCATGCTTACTTCGGTGTCGCGAGGTCGAACAACGACATCAACGTACTTAAACAATCGTCGTTGTTTCATGATATGCTCAACGACTCATCCCCGGACTACAGATTCACCGTCAACGGCCACGAGTACAATAAAAGATATTACCTTGCAGACGATATATATCTGGAGTGGTCAACATGTGTTAAAGCTTTTTCGTACCCATTTGACGAACCGCGTCAAAAATTCAAACGTTTTTAAAGAGAGTGCGAGAAAGGATATCGAACGGGCATTCGGTGTTCTTCAAGGTCGTTGGGGGATTATAAGACATGCAACGAGATTTTACAAGATGAACAAGTTAAGAAGAGTTATGTATGGGGCTATCATATTGCACAACATGATTGGTGAAGACAACGGACGGTCGATTTGTGATGCCCAAGAATGGTATGCTCATCCGGTTACAGGTGTTCCGAGAACTTATAACGAGAGAGTGACTAAACGTATCCGGATTAAAAGGAGATTAGAGACAAGACCACACACAACATACTCCGCGAGGATCTCGTGGCCTACATTTCGACATTTCCGGATAACTATCGACAATGTTAGCTATTTTTATTTTATGTATTTGTATTGTATTTTTTTTATTGTTGTTTTTGTATTTTTATTTTAATTATTGAATTTTATTTTTTATTTTAATAAAATTTTATATTTATCTTATTTAAATGTTTTTTTTTTAAAGTAGGGGTCTCACATCTCCCACAATCACATACAACCCTCATTATCACACTATCAAAAAACTCAGAATCATGATTCTCAATATCACGTCAGCAAAAATAATCCAAAAATCACCAAAATCATAATTACAATACTGCTCTAACATTTATTTATCTCTCGTCCTAGGCCCTTTGTACTTATCAAACTTGATTGTGAAGAAGAACAAAAGTTGAGTAACATGTAATGTTGGGAAAAGCATTGTGGGATGATATTATCACTACACATCAAAAAATACACCTTCACTTTCAAAAAGACATAATGTTTGATATGAGACATGCAATTGTTTTTATCCTTCTTTATTGTATTTCCATAATAACCTTTTGTGACTCATCCATTTCTTCTTTGTCTACTTGAAGTTTCTACATTCAATAAAGATTGAAAGTTAGCATATACATTAGTTAATTGCATAAAACGTTTTTATAATTTGGTCAGATTGAAGTTTTTGTTTCTATGTTTTCGACTATGTAAACATATTCTTTGTAAAAACTTTTTGTGCGGATATCGTTCATAAAAAATATAGTTTATACAATTAACAACTCAAAACATCTTGCATTAACCGCCCCTATCAGAGACGAAATACGTACAAAAGGTTTCCATATTAGTGGTGCTTGTACTTTAAAAAACGTAGGATGAAAAACAGCAATGCGACAAAACTATAGGAAAGGTTTATGCAATTAAATCTCTATACAATTAACGATATAGTAATAAACCAACTTAGAGATAGATTTAATCTATTCAATTTCAATACATGTCTTTTGGCCTCTTTGTTTACATGCTTTCAAATCGATTTAATATCATAATTGGAGCAGTAAGTTATGATCATTATGTACTTACACAATACTAAAAAGTTATTGTTAATTATAGACGTAATTTCAGTAGTCGCAATATGTTACGTGTCCAACGACTAACTACATTAACACTGTAATTTCGTACTAAGAATCGACATATCGAGACCGACATATCGAGACCGACTTGAATATGTCCCACTATTGGCTTTTTTTTCCTTCTAAGTTACCACCATTCTCATTCATTACAATGTTGGTCATTATATGTGCCCATTTGGTAATAGAGACCCCATAAAACTTGTAATTTGTGCAATCTTTTTATATGCCAACTTTACCAAACAAATGCAAAGCTAAAATACAAAGTCATGGGGTGTCTAACTTATGACCATATAAGACATTCAAGATGTGGATAGTGCTCTGCCATATCATTACTTTGGGGGTGTTAAAGTTTATTTTTTGGGTTTACGCTTATATTTTATAAGTAGTTTATCGTTTATGAAATATATATTTTAAATTTTTTTATGAAGTGTTTGGAGTAGCTTATGAGTTTATTAGTTTATGACAAGACAAAAGTGTTTGATAAGTCAATAAGCCACACAAAATCAGCTTATGAAAATCCTTACATAAGCTCGTAAGCTAACCTAATAAACTCAAACAAACACCTAAAATGGATTTATTTCTCTTACATAAGTTAATAAGCTAATAAACCCCTTCTATAAGCTTAAACAAACACCCCTTTTATTGTTCATATTTATTAAAAATGGTACAAATATATGATTATTATACAAGTTGGGTTACATGTGTGTTTGGAGTAGTTTCATAGTGAATCGTTTAACATAATGTAGGAATATAGTTTAACAACAAAACTGATACAAAAAATATAGATAAGTAACTTTATAACAAAACGAGCAACGAAAAGATGGGTTAGAGCCTGCGTGGAACGCAATTTCCTTAAAACATATTGCGAGTCTATTTTTAATGTAGCTGCAATAAAACGGATAACCGGTTACAATAAGCTCATCCAATGGAAAGTTGTTCATAGTGTATCAAAAATTCTTACAATCTCTTGAATTGTTTGATGGGTTAATTGTTTGGAAATACATCGAACTTTACACCCAAAACTATTGTATTCATCCATCTTCTAACCATCTATTGTATTTAGTTATCTTCCAAATTAGTCTAATGTCAGCACAATTTAACCTTTAACACCTGCTCCTTGATGACGTGGATCAGGTTTTATATATTTTAATACTTAATATAGACGTGGCAGCCACGTATCATCAAACCAAAAATTTAAAAATCCTAATTTTTTTGTGATTTAATCTTCATTTATACCTATAGTGATTATTATTAAATTAAATAATATATTAAGATAAAGTTTTTTACTTTTTAGATTTATCTTCCTCTTGTTGTTGTTGAGATAACCTTAGATGAGCTCAATCTCAATAGTGTTTTCATATTCATATCAAAATCATTGTGTTCTTCTATAAATCATGGGTTACCAACTAACCTGAACTTCTTACCACTAAGTCTTCTGGTCCACTTTACGTGGTACTCCGCCACGAACTCAAAGTAACAAAGAAATTGAAGTCAAAGCCTGTTCAAGTATCTGATGGTGGTCTTTATCCAAGATTGGTGATACTGCCCGCGGTGTGTCGTCGCGCGCGGCGAAGTTGGTGGTTCGTCGGAGGAGATGGTGGTGGAAGAAAGCGAAGGGATTAGGGGTTGGTGGTGGCTGTCGGAGTGGTGGTTTTTTGCCGGATTTTTTGGCTGCCAAAGTTGGTGGTGGTGGTAGGATGGTGGCTGCCGGATTTTAGTGGTGATGAAATGTTGTGGGGTTGTGGGGTGTGGAACAAAAGCAAGACTTTGAAACTCATAAAGAAAGTCAACAAAGTGGGTTAATTTATTGAGAAATCCTACGTGGCATGACATATATTATAAAATGATTATTAAAAATAAATAATTACCGGTTACCTAAAGAGAAGGTAAACATATGCATACTATAGATTAATTTGAAAGATAACTGAATACAATAGATGGTTTAAAAGATGGATGCATACAATAGTTTTTGGTGTAAAGTTCGATGCATTCTCAAACAATTAACCCATTGTTTGATTGATAGAGTTTTAACATGCGAGAAGCCGAGAATGCGAGTCTTAATTACATATCAATAGACTCGACCCGGCTTTCAAACAATATAAAAATTGTTTGCTTTCATATCATTTTAACATCTTAAATAGAAGTCTAAAATACAAGAATAACAATAAAACAAAACTGTAAATCAGTAAATAATGTATCCTTTAGTTTATTTATGCCCTTTTTTTTTTTTTTTTTTTTTTTTTTTTTTTTTTTTTTATTTTATGACGTTAATAAGCAATAATGACTGGTAAAAATGTTGATAAAACTTTAAATATTTTTACAGTTGTCACGCGTGACTAGTTGTGGACCATCTGTGAAAATTAAAAAAAAAAAAAATTATTTTGTTTTTAGGAAATAGAATTAAACCCAAAATAATGTTACAAAAGATATATAAATTTTTGTTTAAAGTTGGTTTTTTATAACATTTTATGGTGATCAATGATTAAATTAAGGTTTTTTGATTTTTTTTTTTTTTGGTTTTGATTTTTTTTTTTTCATTTTCATTTTTATATATATATATCTTCTTTGATAATTTAGAGTATTAACGTTTTTTAATCTCATCTTTTGATTTTTTTAAATGTCATCATTTTATTGTTAGAAAAAATTTTAGAAGAATGAATTAGAAAGATATATCATTACTCTTTGTCAAAACATGGATTAAGTTAGAGGTGGCAAAATCGGTGAACGACAGATAGCTCTGATTAGGCATATAATCATCTTATTGTTAGAAGAATATTTAGAAGAATGAATTAAAAAGATATATCATTACTCTTTGCCAAAACATGGATTAAGTTAGAGGTGGCAAAATCGGTGAGCTACCGATAGCTCTGATTAGGCATATGGGTAGTTTACAATACGGGGCCAAACATGTTAGGACTCGTTTGTTTAAGTTGTTAACGTGTGACCAATATATTAGTCAATGACCGAATTGATAAATAAAATCACATTATTTCACATTATTTCATATATTTAAAGTTTACATCTTCAAACATCTAGTAACAATAAAATTTCAAAACATTTTCAATTCAACGGATTGCTCGATTCAATGTAGCTCCACCCCTGATTTCATGGCATTAAGGCTTATGTGTTCCCAATTTAATGAGAAACTGATGTTTTCTCTTTTTATTTATCGTCTATCTCTGCTTACTTGTCCGGCTATCTTTTACTCGGTCAACCAAAAACTACTTTACAATATTTATGAATCATTCAAGCAACTAGAGATATGCATATCATATTCAAAGTTGGTTTTGAACCCTTAAAATATAATCACTTGAGTATTAATTAGTGATTAAAATCCATCATTACTAGTGTAAGTACTATTTTTCGACAATGTGCAATTTTCTTTCTTCCACTTACGGTATTTGAAAACACTTTAGATTACTTTCGACATAGTATGTGTTAAACATATATTTTTGTAGGACTCGAACTTGGTTGAATTGACCCGAAACACTTTCTTAGTGGTCCTTAAATAATTGAAAAACTTTGGGTGACTTTCGACCCGATCAGGTGTCAACCCACTTGACCCGTTTCAATATAGATTAGTTTGTTCCAAAAGAAGTATATCCATTTGGCGTGCTGGATAATGGCCAATTTTCATGCAAATGGGTCAAAATTGTCACAAATCAGTTAAGATGTTTATCATGTACATGAAGAGATAAAATTCTTCGATTAGTAAAATCTACATGTGTTTTGACGTAATATGTGTTACATTTGACAATCGAAAGTAACTTTACTTTAATTTTATATATTTACCAAAATTAATGGTTGCTCGCTAATCATTCATATATGATATGTCTTACTTCAGTGGCGTTTTTCCCATCTTGATCAAGTGACTTATGACAACGTACTTATTTTGAATTAAGGACGACAAGAGAGTTATGTAACAAGGTGGCCAGCAGCATTTTTGTTCAAATTTTACCTTTTCTAAATTATCTATCGCGTGCTTTTGCTTTACATTACCTGCGTATAGTGAAGTATGAGAAGGCAAAATCTTTTAATATCTTGCTTAAAGACTATTTTGATCTCTGAGTCTTGATAGACTTTTATTTACGGGTGAGTAAAAAATACTAACAAGACCAGAGTTAAGACGCTGAATCAACCTATTCTGCTGGCTGATCCTGGGGGAATATAATCTCACAACTCATATCATCAGAATCTACAAATCACAATAAGCGAAATGAGTTTGCGAATAATCACAAACGCCCATGAGGAGTTTTGCAGGTTTCATTTTGATGTCAAGGGACGACTATCATGATTATGTAACCAACGATCTCAAATAACCTTTTAACAAAACACGCTTTTTATTTGGTTTATGCAAGTTATCTGACTCGGAAATATTTTTTTAAAAGTAATTTTCGGATGAAATGCATAATAGTACCTTTCCCAAGTTGCATGTTATGCTCAGATCGAACCGTGGAATTTAACTGAATCAACATTCAACGATATATGCTTCATTAAAAGCAACTCATATCATCATCATTTCAACAAACATAAATAGTAAGAAATCTCCATCCATCTTAAAACATGTGAATCGACAGCTTTCCACTTAACTTAAACGACTCTTTTTCTGGCATTGAGGCTTACACGTTCTCTATGTTATGCCATATTAACGTAGCAGAAAAATAAATAGTAATCACAAGGGACGAGTTCAAGGACGGAACATTATCATATGACCTTATTGCAATGCTTCGTTTAAAGTTTCACAAAATGGCAACCAGCATAAATAAGTTGTAAATAAAATGGTTGAATCAATATTTGAGCAAGAAATTCAACTTACATATTATAAAGCTTAGACATAAATGAGATTCCCTCAGTTTAATTCCACAGTGTTTCCGTTCGGGCCTAGTCTCCTCTGTAGTTTAGTTGTAGAATTAGCAACTATGTTAAATATTTTTCGAAAGGAATTTGGTAGTGTTAATGGTAGCCTGATGAAACAAGTTTAGTTGGGCGAGACTCATTTCATGTGAGCACTAGTTTTACAGTTTGACTTATTGCTCATAAAACTTGCGTAAACCCAATAAAAAAAAAAGGTGGGTTGATCGGGTGTATTAGTGACTAACGGAAAGGCGATTTGAGAGTTTAGATTGAATGTTACCACATTTGACATTTGTCATCATAAAGTTTCTACGTAGTTGGCTCACTAATAATTATGCATTTACGGGCAAATTAAATTGACGTGGGCACTGAAAGAAGAAGTGCAACAATAGTAAGCGTTATGAAAATTTGTTATGAAGCCTGGAAATATAAAAATTAGAACGGTATTTAGTGTATAGTGAAATATGAGAAGGGTGTAGCTTCTCGCGTTTATGGTCTAGCTAATGCAGCTTGCACTGTGCTTTTGCTTTACATTACCTGCATTTAGTGTATACTGAAATATGAGAAGGCGAAATCTCTTGATATAAAGCTAAATACGAATTTTACCTCTCGAGTCTTGATAGACTTTTATTTCTAGGGGACTAAAAAAAAACAAACCAGACCAGAGGATGTAGGAACTAAAACTTGAAACGGCGAAACTATTGAAGATTTATCATTGTCACATTGACTTGAAACATACAAGATGATGAAATCGCACTTAACATTCCTGATAGAACATGGAACTAACACTTTATAAACTCTACTTGCATTTGTGAACCCCGAGTGGAGTACACACGGCCCCTCCCGCCATCCATGTTTTTTAGGCCTCTGTATATTTGTGTAAACACAAAATACTGTCACTATTACAGCCCCTTACAATCATTGGTTTCTCAATCAAAAATATCCATATTTTATGAGCGATAATATATATTAAACGTAGAAGATAATAACGTTAAAAGAAGAAAAAAAACACGAACTTGTAAATGCTAAACATATGATGCATGTTAATGACGCTTTCATAAGAATCTACTCGTGGAGGGGAGTATAACGGCTAATCAATCATATGTGTCCCAGACTATGTTTAACGTCTTCTCTTCACGTCGTTGTTTGTTTGTTTGTTTGTTTATACGCTCAAAACAAGGTCGGACATCATTTTCATTTGTCGTGCATTCTGGAATTGATGGAATGAAGTGATATGTGTCTGTGTAAATTCGGTTTCATATGAAATTCTTAAAAGAAAGCATTTTGTCAACATTTTAATTTCTATTCTTACTAATAATGGTTATCTACTATCCAGGATATGGAAATCAACATCCCATTAAAAGGTTGTGTGTATCAAAATTACATTTTAACCAACTTTTAACCCGTATGACCCGTTTACCTTTTAAGAATTTGATGATTAATTACTAGATGATGGGACTTATTTCAATTAACCGAGATAGATGCTTAATGATAAACGTTTAGCACATATGTTGAACAAATTTTAACCGGTTTACCTTTTAAGAACATGATGATTACTAGATAATGAGACTTACTGTAGCGTACCGCAATAAATGCTTACTGATAATTTCAAATGACAAAGGGCATATGTGCTAAACATTAGTAAGCATTTATTGTGGTACGCTACAGTAAGCATCATACCTTAACTTTCTTTATTGTTTTCGGTTAATGTGTGGTTTTTAATCTATAACGAATGATACAATGATCAAGATTTTTTTCATGTATATAAATATCTATTAATAATCGGAGTGAACTATATGTATTAGATTAAATGGGTGATAGTTTTAGAAGATATAAACATTGCTAGCTTGGTTTTCGGTCATGTATCATCATCCTTAAACGTGTTTTGTTGACTAGCCGAGTGGTAATTTGAGATCATTGATTCCATCATCTATATATATTTCTTGATGTTTATATATATTTGTTTGAAACCTTTTGTTAATTCCATATTGTCATCATTACGTTGTAACGGACACTGGGTCATGACATTTGTACAAACAACTCGAGATTTGTTGATAGATTGATTATTATTTGTAGTGGTAAGTTTGATTTACCACCCAAAAGTGGGAGACACTTTACGCTAACAGGAACTTATAAGCAAAATACTTATACTACGTATTAGATTATTAAAGAGTAACTTTAATAAATGACACTTTCCATTTTCCGAAAGAAAGAATCAACTAGCTATGTCTTATTGCGGGTGAATCAGACAGTTTTGGACAATGAGTAACTTTCTAAAACATGTCCAAATGGTCCGGAACGACCCATCAACACCTTTTTGTGTTTCTTTTTGTATAATAAAGGATTTCAAAAAAATTTAAGCATTTTAAAAAACTTTGGGTGACTTTCGACCTGGACAACCCATTTGACCCGCTTCTCGTATAACCAAAGTTTGTTGAAATTTCTACCCATCTGTCTAATGGACCCATTTTAGGCAAATAGATCGCAATTGTCATCAATCAACTTGGTGATAAAAACATTTTATCATTTACATGAAGATATTCAGTTCCGTGATCGGCAAATTCTACATATACTTAGCATGTCTCCTTGAGAGTCTAGATAATACAGCTTCCACTATGCTTTTTTTTTACATTACCTGCATTCAACGTATAATGATTAATTTTCAACCCGTTTCCTTTTAAACTATTTTTATTAGTCTACCCGAGGGGGAATAAAGAATTATAAACCAAACAAAGGTTAAGGAGTATTTACATAGTTTGTAACACGGTTGCTTAAACGCCTGATCATCTTCTTCTGCAGGAGGATCTTGACCGAATATAATCTCACAACTCATATCATCAAAATCTGTAAACAGAATATACAGAATTTAATCTATTTATGTATATGCGGAACTATTTAGATATATCATTGTCTGCTCAAAAATGTAAGTTGGCACACTGATTTGAAACATATCAGATGATGAATACACAGTTAAGTTTCGTGATGGAAATGAAACTAACACTTTTTAATCTCTACTTGCTGCAATGCACCCCGAGTGGATTACACATGGGTCCGCTCGCCATTCATGTTTTTAAGCCTCTGTATATTAGTGTAGGTACTGAGTTATGGGATTGATTTGAGTGCACTATATTTCTTAGTTGGCGATAAGTCTAGGTGAGTGCACTTTTTCTGTTACTAATTCATTTTGGGACGGGTTGGATTGATCTGTAAGTACTTTTTCTTCCATTTTGTATATGCATATCAATAAGTACTCAGTTCTTCATACCTTTATTTTATAATATGTCATTTTTCTGGCTTTTAAAATCCAATTTTAGGCGAACTTCAAATTTGGGCGGTTTTAATGCATTTTCGGGCGAATTTATTCATATAGGGATGACTTACTAGGAACCATGTTGACGGGAACTCCAAAGTTTTTCTTAATGAACTCTTGTGTCGGCATCTTACAAAGGTTTGTGCACATTCCCACACAGTTAGACTCCTCCAAAAACCTATTTATCGATGAAATTACAAAAACAGTAGATTCATTAAAAACAAACATACTTATAATAACTTTTAAACGCAAGAAATATACCGGCATTTCTTTATATGGACAACATTCTTCTCTTTTCTCCCTTCATACTCCGACTCTTTTACCTTTGATAAAATGTTAGTTGATAAATTACTATTCTATGGTAGTTATTTTCAGTTAGTAAACCACGAGCCTTACCTCACTAGGACCAACGAGCCAAGGGAAGGCAAAGGTGGTGAAGATGGCACAAAACTCTCTACCAAATTTTGATTGCCACGACATGTTTCTTATCTGTTTTTCTCATATACATTCACATAATAACACAATAAATGCCCAAAAAGTAGATGTGGCAATTTCAACGCGTTAATTATAAATGCACGTAAACAAGTCAATATGGTTATTATATATCTCAAACGGGTCAAATGGGCGAATCAACAAAATTAGCTAAACAAAAGTTGAATCTCAAGAGTGTTAGTTTTATCTAGAAAATATATGGTTTCTACCTTCTACAATTATTAAACAAAACAAAAATGGACGAAAGTAACTTCGGGTCAACCCAACCCGACCCGACCTAACATGGCCTGTGTTTGACCAATACTGAAAAAACTACATATATTGACTGTCGACCGTTTATCTGACATGCCCATGATAATAGCAAAAAAAAGGATAGGAAAAATTACCATGACGAGTCCAAAACTAGGAATAGCATTCTCGAGAACCTTAAGAATAAGTTGTCGTTGTTGGGTCGGGCTAAACTCTTGAAACATTGCTGATGACACTTCCACAATCCCCTTGTACCCATCAGTGTTGTTTTTCACCCCTACAGTTACTTTTTTATCTCATCAAAAGTATCACATATAATTGTGGGCAATAATATAAATTAAACTACAAGGTAAAACACTAAAAAAAACGAACCAGATGTTTTTTGGATAGTTTCCGAGAGGTAAGAAATGGCAAGACGTTCAATCCAGTTGTCACGATAAACAGTCTTTGGTGTGGTGGATATAGTAACAGAAGTGGGTGGCGTCATGACTGATAAAACCGAAGGCCTGTTTCGTGCTGGTTTCCGTTTAGAGATTGTTGGAAACGAGAAGACTCTTCCGGGAGATGATTGAAGTGTTGTTGCCATACTGATGGAGATATTTTAGAAAAGAAAGATGGGGGATTGTAGTAGTGGAAGTTAACAGCCAACTTTGCATATTTTTGGTTAAGTGTTACATATTATATACTCCAACATATAATTAAATAATCAGTTTAATTAAAAAGAAGGTTTACCGCGCAATCTAGATCAGTTTCATGGTTCGGAAAATCTTAATTTTAAACTCATTGATTTGTGTTAAAATCTCAAAGCTAAGACAAAGTTTCGTTTACTGCTTTTATTTGAAGACATTCAAAATTTCGAATAACAAATCAATTTTGTACCAAAGATACGATTACTGAAGTTTATGACCATCGAACAATGCATCTACATGTTTAGTTCTTTTAAACATTTCAATAAAACACTAAGAAAACGTTATTCGACATAAGTTTAGCATATCACATGATACACATGACTCAACAACCTCATTTTCTTAAGTTGCTCGTACGTTACAAACTCCAACTTCATAAGCATTTAAACGTTTGTTATCAACTTGGGTAAAAAACTTGAAATTTTCACATCCAAACATAAAATTTCTTAGGGGATGCTCGTTTTAAAATTAAAAAAGATCAAAGCTTAAAGCCCGTACCAAACATACCTTGACGAAAACTAACACAGAGATATAGAGATAAAACCACAACCAAAAGTTATTAAACTCAGAAGCACAAACTGGGATTATGTCATGTATACTACAACCTATAACTAAAACGACCACAAACAATAATACCACGATCCAAATACGGCCAAGTCAAAGAGTCAAACACATTGTTTAAGCAACTAAAACAGTAAAAGGCGCTCATTCTTTTGTGGTCTTGTTGATAAGGGACTTGTGAATGTGAGGAATGACACCACCACCAGCAATGGTACCTTTGATGAGAGTGTCGAGTTCTTCATCTCCACGAATAGCTAACTGCAAATGCCTTGGAGTGATCCTTTTCACCTTCAAATCTTTGCTTGCGTTTCCAGCTAATTCAAGTACTTCAGCTGTTAGGTACTCGAGAATTGCGGCAGAGTAAACAGCAGCTGTTGCTCCAACACGTCCGTGAGCAGAAGTTCTTGATTTGAGATGACGGTGGATTCTTCCTACTGGGAACTGTATTTCAAATATTAGAATTATAACATTAATTTAGCATTCATTTACCAATAATATGACCATTTCAACCAGAACACTCAACAATTGTCGTAACTTATTTAACTTAAATATATACACTTTCATACACGATTCAAGTAGATTTAGAAGCTTATTTGTCTTGCCTATATTGTTTAATACGCAGCAAACATAACTATATATCATACGAAAAAACATCAGTCACGACAATTAACTTTCCCCACATACAATCAGCCTCTAGAGCAAATTAATCTAATAATACAAACGACAATTAGCAATAAACATACAACGATAAATAATTTAATAACAAACCAAATGCCAATTCCTTTAACATCAAACCTAATAAGGAGGTATGTGGCTATCAAAAACAAGTATTAAGCAAGCCAGTGTGTAAATTATTCAAAACAAGTTATCCATCCAATATATCAGAATAAAAATTCTAAAACATGAAACACGAAGCAACATCGGTTAGTATGGTTTGTGTCAATACCTGAAGACCAGCTCTAGCAGACCGAGACATAGGTCTCTTCTTATCCTTGTCCTTGTTAGCCGAAGCAGATGCAGGTGTCTTTCCTGCCAATAAACCCTTACCACCCTTTCCTGCCATTTCTCACACCTGAAACAAAAAGTAAACAAGCAAACCGTTTACAAATCTCGACATAACTCACAAACATTCCATTATACTTAACAGCACTTCATAATAATTGGTTAAACTACGTCTCAACACATATCTGATTCAGTTTCACATAATTCTAAACGACTTTAACCTAAAAACTTAAATTACAAATATAACGCGAAAAACGCATACAATTTTCAATCAGTTACATTGTGATTTTAAACAATAACCTGAAATGTAGATCTGAGTATATCAAAACTATATTATCCGTAAATTATAAATCTAACCTAAAAACTGAATATAACTAAATAAGTATATAGAATAACAATTTAAATCGAATTTTAAACCTAAAAAACTGAAATTAAGCTAATAATAACAATATAAACAACAACAAATTTCAATCAGCTTCTAAAATACCGATGAAATCTAGATTTGAAACTAGAAATCAGAAATTAAGCATATAACAGCAATAAAAACTGTAATAAAATTCATTCGGAGTCTGATTATAGGCGTAAAACGAGATGAATAATAGGCACACAAAAAAAAAAAAAAAAAAAAAAAGGATTAAAATTCGAGCTGTAGAGTAATGAATATTGAATTTTTTTTACCTGAGATGATTGTAGAGCTGTTAAGAGAGATGAATAATTGAGCTTGAAAAGAAAGAGGTAAAATGTGGCTATGGAGGTTTTTGGTAATATTTATTACTAGTGTGAGAGAGGAATTTTGAGCGGAATTTGCTTTTTTTCAATTTTTCAAAGTTTTCAGATTTTTTTTATTTGCCGCCGAAATTTTGTGTAGAGATTTCCCAATTTGATAATTATTTGTAAACGAATTGAACGTTCAGTTAATTGTTTAATAAATGAATGAACATTGATAAATATTTTTGGTTTGTTTAGTTATATAGACGAACATGAACAAAAGTTCATGTTTGTTAGTTTATGTTCGTGTATATTCGATTATCTTATTTAGAAGTTATTATTATGTATATGTCAACTAGGATAAAGATGTTATTATAGTTATATTACAGGATAATCAGGTATTCATGATCATCGGTGGAGGTAATATATTGTGTTTGTGTTCGTTAATGTTTTTTATATTTATTTATACTCGTTTATGTTTATCTATGCTATTTTATTTTTCTTTAACATATTAATGAACGAACATAAACGATCAAAGTTCAAACCTTAATAAAGGAAAATGAACAAAACTTGTTGGCAGTTTACGTGTCCGTATTCATTTATTTGTCTAGATAAATTTAAATAAACAAACATTAGCACACATTCGTTTGTCTCCTTCCGATTCACTTACAAACCCTAGATTATAAATATGAAAACAAAGGTTGAATAAGATAATTTAATTGGTAAAAGGTGTAAGAAATATGTATTTATCACACTTTATGTTTGATATGTCACGTATATATTTCACATCATATGATGTATATAAACTTATATCATGTGATCGGTGCCGTCATCCGATGCACAATATATGCATAACAATGATGTACCAATGTAATGAAAGTGCACCAAGGTATATGTCATTACCAAAATACCACGAGTCTTTCAACATTTTCTACAAATACCTAAGGTTGCGTTTAGTTATAGAAAACGTTTTCTAATTTTCCATTTTTAGTTTTCAAGAAAATGAAAAAAGTTTTTTTCTCTAGAAAACCTTTAAAAAGTTTGAAAACGTGTTTAGTTGTCAAATGAAAAAACACAAGGAGTTTTCCATTTTAGAAATGGAAAATAGTTGGAAAACTATATAAGTGAGTTTCTAAGTGTAGTTATAAATTAGAAAACTGAGTTTTCTGTTTTCATGGAAAATGATTTAGAAAAAATCATATTTGAACACGTTTTCTGTTTTCTATGTTTTCCTTGAAAATTTTTCTAGAAAACACTCATAGTTTTCTTTATCTAAACACACCCTTAAGTTACTTCTATCTTTATGATATGTATACTAATTTTATTACTATTATAATTTAAGTAGTTTTAAATTTTGAGTTAAAAATAAATTTGTTTTTAAACTTCTTTAGTTTTTCTTTTTTTTTTAAAGAGACAACTATTACATTATTTCGAATAATTATTAATGTTTTACTTTTGTTTAACAAGATTTAAACTTAAAACCTCGAAGTTGGAGGTCAACTCACATACAAATCATTTGATTTTTTACTGAATTTATGTTTGATAAGTCATTTAGGTAGTCAGGAGAGTTGCTCAGAATCATTCTTGTGAGTTAGACGGTGACTGGTGCCAAAGACACCGAAGATCAGAGTGTTCCCTCCGATTTACACGTTTTTTTTTCTGAATTCCTGCAATATGTACTTAGCTTGTTACAAACCTTATCATTATCGGACTCTATATACTTTTAACTTTTTAAGTTTGTGTCATTATAGTCATTTAATCTTCATCAACTCATGATTAAATAATGTCATGTTGATATGTCAATGTATCTAGGTATAAATCCATAATTATACTTTTCAAATAATTAGTAATTTTCTTAAATACTATCATATTTATTTATATTAACTATAAAGTTAATACTATTTTAAATAAAAATGTTATTCTAAGTTCAACTCAAGGGGTTTTATTTTCCTTTTTGCCTTTGTCCAAAGTCTAAGTGAGTGAACTACCTTTTTCTTTTAATTCTTCTTTTTCCATAGTTTAAAATTGCTTTGCTTGCCTTTTCTCTAATTATAATTATTACCATTGTCTTGTATTCTTGTTTTCATCATATAATCATACTTTACTTTAGTTGTATTACAAAAGGTATCCAACCCACTAAGTGATTGTTAGAAACATGTTTCGAATAAAGGTTAAGACGAAAACTACAAAAAAAATTAGCGAGACATTGGTACGGTTTTAAAAACATTGGTTCTACTTGTGATCATAAATATTAATTATTAATTTATATTACTTTTGAATTTGAAAATAAAAATGCATAATGAATTTTAGTAATAAGAATAAATAATAAATAGAATTAATTATATAAATCGTTTATAAGGTTTATCTTAAATTACGGATTTTATCCCTAAGTTTAAAAAGTTGCATAAATCATCCACTTTTAGAAAAACTAATTACTTTTTTTGTTCCTAAGATTTGTTCCAATTACGGATTTCTTCCATAAGTTTAAAGAGTTGCATAAATCATCAACTTTTAGAAACTAATTACTTTTTTTGTCCATAAGATTTGTTCCAATTACGAATTTTGTCCCTAAGTCAATTACGGATTTCGTCCCTAAGGTTTGCCCCAATTACGGGTGCAAATTAGAAATTAGGTACGAAAAACATAATTAATTTTTAAACTTACACGATTTATATAACTTTTTAAACTTAAGATCAAAATCTATAATTTTAGATAAATCATAGGAACAATTTATATAATTAACTCTAATAAATAAAATAAGCATTAAATATGATTGAAGTCGATAGAAAAGAAGAGCCTATCAACTTTTTTAAAAATCTTTGTCAAGAAGCAAACGATTAGTATGATAAAAATCAAGACTTTTATTCATTTAGTGGGTCCCTAAAGCAACTCTAAAACAGCATACTATTTATTTCATAAAATTTAATATTTTATTCTATGTTAGTTTACATTTTTTTAAAAACGGGTTACTTTCATTAAATATCATGTACCTATTTTAATGAGTTAGTTGAAAACAATTTTGGTATAAAAATGGGGTGAAGTCATTCACATGTGTTATGTTATGAAATTTTGAGTTTAAATTTGTCTTATGTTTTTATTTCATGGTTTTAAAATATCGGATCGTGATCTTCGGTCCAATCTTTTTTTCTCTTTTATAAAAATGATTTACTATATACTTATTGTCTACATTTTAACCGAGATTTTTTCCGACCTGTTTGATTAGAAACGACTCACAAAACATTCCCGTTCGCTTTTTGTATGATCGTTCGACTAGTCTTATCCGACTCCATTTAACAAAATTCCAAATTACATGTAGAGTTTGTATATTACATAGATGTTAATGAAGTATAAACTATAAGTATTTAATAATATGTAGTATTACGTTTTAAATGTTGTAGTGTATAGACATGTACCTATAGTTAATTGAAGCAAATGATACAATATGTGCTTTATAAAAAATGATGTATATAAACTCCAATCATAATGTAAAACGTGAAGATACGTATAGATACGAACTTTTAAAAGATAGAAAATACAGTTTGTTGCAATTCTTGTCCTTGTACTTGTTAAAACATTTGCCCATCAATAGTCATTTTTTCTATTTCTTGATTGGTTCAAACTCACTTTACATTTTTTTTTCTTTCCTGAATTGAGTTCTCTAATAGTTTTATATCTCGTTAGCGGTTGTTCTTGGTAAACTTCTTGCAATTGTTGACCATCTAAAACATAACATTGTAATGACAAATAAACCTACCTATAAGTAAGAGCTTTTAAAAGATAAGGATAGTATAAAATGGTCTTATATTATTTAAAGAAAATGAGTAAATACCTATTTGAGCATGTATATTCATAATGATGGTTTCTTCTTGAGAGGATACCCAACCTTTCTTAAGGTCTCATCTCAGATAGTTCAGTATTATTTTCAGCCTTATACTTAAACATAAACAAATAAACATTTTTAATATATGAAACCTCATCAAGTACAATTAGGACCAACATGTGTGACATAAGTGTGTATGTGTTGACCGGACTTCCAATTCTCCATCAAACAAATTACAAAACAAACTTAGGAATCATTTTTAAGATGAACCTCTTTCGACTTCCTATTCTCTATCAATATTTGCATGGTTTGTAATCAAACTTTTTTATGAATTTGACCCATTTGTTAACAAATAAATACCGTTAATTACGGTATGGACTTACACGTCAGTTTTGGTTTCCAATTATAAATTCTTTAATCAATATAAACGAAATTGGTTATTGTTATTATGGTAAATAAACACTTCTAAGTCTACATGTTTAAAGTATATATTTTCGTTCATTTACTCTACAAGGCTAAAACTTTATTAACCAACATTATTTAATTATAAGTTATTTTGAATAATGATATGTGGTAAGAGATATAAAACGGTAGTTAAGTAATTTCAATTACTAAGGTTTTAGAGAATTAAAAATATGTGAGATTGAAATGAATACTATTGGAATTCAACACTTAGAAATAGAATCGGAATAAATAATTTGATAGAAAATATGGTACTTTTTGGTACTTTTAATATTAAAAAATGGTGGTTATCATGTGCCTAAGGGCACATGATAGAAAATCCCTTAAATAAATTAGATAAGCTGTAAAATTAATAAATTAAAGAGAAATTTACATCTATGTCCTTATAATATTTCAATATTACGTCAATATCCTTGTAAAAATCAAAATTACGTTAATATCCTTCTAAAACATAAAAAATTCCCATATATATCCAAAATAATAAATTAATAATATTTAAATAATTTTAATATTTAAATTATTCAAAATATAAATTAAACTTTTTACTCAAGTAGGATAGGTTTAATTCAACATTAACCAATGTATCTCAATTTCATAAACTCGCAATATAGATTTAAAAGAGATTGATTTTCTATAATTTTGAGCATTAACCGGAATAAAAAGTTTGCAAAACTTCTTCGTCTTGATGATTAATGTTTTGTAATTTATGTTTAAAACAATTTATTCATTTAATTACTTGGTAGATATGAAGAAAATAAAAATACCAAAAGTTTTTAATATTAAATAAATTAGATAAGCTGTAAAATTAATAAATTAAATATGTAAATTATTTTTAGCGTTCTAGTATAGGTTAGAGTCAAATTGTATATGTATTAATGCTTATAATAAAATGCTAAAATGATTATCTTATATTAATAAAATTGTAAAGTATGTCCGATAAAACTAGTTATTACTTATATAATTATAATTCAAGTAGTATTTGGAGCTTGTATATATTAAACATAGTTGATAAATTAGTTATAGTGGACGGATAAAAATGGAAAAAACATAAAATTAAGAACATACGAAAACTACACAAGAATAACAACAAAATATATTTCTACAATTTTGTTTATCAAAAGTCTAATTTTATATAAAACCCTTGAATCAAGAGGTGAAGAGGTATACAAAATAGGTTACAAAAGATTTGTAAAAATTCATAATTAGTTTATTAACTCGCAAAGATAATACTTTAAAAGCTTATAGGGGTGTTTGTTTCGGCTTATATAATCGGTTTATGATGTTATGTAATTTTTCATAAGCTCATAAGCCCATTTTTTCGGCTGATGAGCTTATCAAGTTGAGCTTATAACTTTAAATAAACCATAAGTTCAGCTTCATAAGCTCATAAGCCGGAAAAAATGAGCTTATGAGTTTATGAAAAATTACATAAACTCAAAAGCCTATTTAATAAACCGAAACAAACATCCCCTAAATAAGTAATAACTAAGGTATTAACTATATATGTTAAAAATTGTATTCTGAATATCAAAATAATATACTTTTTGTTTGACTATGATATTGTAGATATTGTAGTTTAGGTATATGTTTTAACAGCTTCACACATTTTTTTTTAACTTTTATTTAAGTTTATTTGGATTAACTTGTTTAACCTATTCAAATTATAATAAGAATAACCACTATCAACTAACTTGTTATATAAATAAATTGAAGTTGACACACCTACTATGACACAAATTATCATAATAGAAAATAGTTGTGGTAGTCGTGTTCGTTGTACATTTTAATATTTTATATGTTTGATTGATATTAACGGAAAAATTGAACATCAATGTAATTAACTTTGATTAAATTATTGTTATATATTTGTTTTTCTACCGAAACAATAAACTTTTATTTTGTTAATATTTATATGTAAAAGTTAACTTAAAATTTCGTTAAAAAATTAATGATTATGTAATTTTTTTCATTGATACATGATATGTGATATAACTAGGGGTGTTCGTCGGTTCGGTTCTCGGTTTATTTTGGTTACTCGGTTCGGTTTGTTCGATTTTTTTTGAAAAATAGTTCATACCGAGAATCAAATTCATATGGAAAAACCGATCCAAACCAAACCGAATTTGAATTCGGTTCGGTTTTCAGTTTTAACCGAAAAACCAATTTGCATAAAAAACGATTTTCGTAGTAGTTTGAAATATACATATGAGATATAAATCAATTTTGAATGAGATAATTTTAATCATGATCGAACATGAAAAGTCCGATTAAACAAAAAATAATACATAAATGTTTGTGGGATACTAAAAGAAAAAAATTAAAATGTTAATAATTAGAATATTAATCAGTTTTTTAATCAAATGAAGGATCAAGATATCAACTTCGATTTCATTTCGGTTATAATTGACTAAATTTAGAGTCATAATAAATTTGAAACAATATGAGATGGGAGTTGTAGTATTTTCAAATACTCCGTAATAGACTATAATAAGTAAATTAGAAATTTTCTATTTTTTAAAAAATATTTTATTTATATTCGGTTTTCGGTTAAAACCGAATTCAAATTTCTTAAGAACCAACCGATAACCGAATTCTAGTTCGGTTCGATTTAAATCGGTTTCGGTTTCGGTTTTCGGTTTATTCGGTTAAAAATCAAGCCATGAACACCCCTAGATATAACATATGTTTATCGTTTTATTTTGTCATTTTTATTGTTTACATTTTGACTCAATAATTTTTTTATTTTTTTTTGAAGAATAAATTTAATTCACCCAAAAAACTCCACGGACGGTCCTCAAAGCAAGGACCCCCGGGACAAATGAAAAAACATCAACCTAAAGGATTATTACACAATCTATTCCAATCAATGTATTTTATTCTAGATCTATTACGAATCCAAAAGAACGACGATAGCTTAATGTTTTCTGTCACTTCGATAGCTCTCCGGGATTTATTGTTGAAGACTCTAGCATTCCTTTCTTTCCATATAGACCACATAGCCGTATAAATAATGACTCTAAGGATTTGAGCCTCTTTTTTAGACTTAGTCTGTGTATCAACCAACATTGGCAGATCTCGAATATCAAACACGAAAATCGGACTCATCCTACACCACTCCCCCACTCTATACCAAACTTCACATGAAAACCAGCACCCAGTGAACAAATGAATAGTTGTTTCCAAGTTAGTGTCACAAAGAGTGAAAGAGGGCACGCCTCGTTGTCCATCTGGATCCCTCGTTTAACCAACTCCATTCTTGTAGGTAACATGTTTAGCTCCGCCCTCCACACCATAATTCTACCCTTTAATGGAGTCCAACCATTCCATTTCAGCTTCGATTCGTTCGTTGGCATTTGACTAACGGTTAACATCTTTTTTGCTTTATTAATAGTGTAAGTTTCGTCTTTATCGCCTTTCCACTTCCATCGATCTTCTCCAATCTTCCACGGGTGATCGTAAATGTCCGATAGCAATGCAAAAAGTTCATTGACTTCCTCGTTAGAATCAGGTTCCCGATGCCACTCCCAAGCTAGAGTTTTAACACCAGCCACGAATTGAACACGACTGGCAACCGTGGCCCACTTATGTTTTCCTAAGCTGAATATCTTTGGATATTGATTTCGTAACGGCCCATTACCGATCCAATTATCACCCCAGAAATTGACGGTATTCCCATTTTCAAGTTAAGTTTTCATACAATAACATTATAAGTTTTATCAATTGATTTTTATTAAAAAAAATCTTAAACACATAATATAATGACCAACTATCCACTCTGCTTCCGTACTGATTTCGTCCATTATCACCTCTACTTGCCGTTACCCTATATAGAATAAAGATATTTCCTTACAATATTCTTTTTAGCAATACGTCACCCTTGACAAGAATTATTGCATATAAAATCCAATTTTACTTTTATTTATACATTTATTATTTTATAGCATATGGTTGCATTATATATAATACGACAATAATTCCAATTTAAATGTAGCAGTTACTATACATAGTCAAGCCACCTGTCTATTCATCGAGGGTCTTATTATGACGCGTGGATTCATCTCCATCGTCCACGTAGCAAGTATCTTTGATTACATTTGACGCGTGTTGTACCATCATGACGTCACCCACCGCTTCTTGCAACGAATTCCCAAAATAGATATACTCATTTGGGCCTACGAGAGTGTATTATTTTTTATCTTTTGTAGATATGCAAGTTTTGCCCTTTGAAGTTTGTTTTTAGCAACTTTAGTTCTTTTGAAGAGTTAAGATTTTTAAACCGATTTGAATAGCAAGTGATGAAAAAGGTTTTACATTGGTTTAGACTGTTTACACCCCCGTTTAAAGCGGAAACATGGAGTGCAAACAATATAATATATCAGTAGGCAAGGTAATGACAACACTAACATGCCATTAAATAATGAAAGTTTACAAACATTTACAATAAAAATAAATAGTGCAAAGTCATCGAATACAAAATCATACAAAATAACAAATGGATCACAAGGAACTTAAATAAACAAAATAAAGTTCCAGGGTAGCACAAACGATCCAAAATACACCTAGGCATGTCTCAATATCAGCATCCTAAATCTCATGAAAAGCGTTTAAAAACGACGTCAACAAAAGTTGGTGAATCTTTCGCAGTTTTATAAGTAAAAACGATTTAGTTTTGAAATAGTGAAATTTATTGTAAAACAGAGTTGGTTTATATATAAACTCATAGTTCGTTCATATGTAAAATGAAATCAAAAAAATTGTTTTATCTCAATTTAATACATACTTTAAATATGTGTTAAAACAATTGTTATATAGTTTACGACCTGAGCCTGACATGTAATTTATGTGCCTCCCCCACCATCGGGTTATCAATCCAATGGCAGTGTAATAATAATAAGTTACGGGTCATAACATCTATCGATAGTTTAGTGTTTTACCCAACTTCTATAGATAGATGAGGGCTAGTCGTGCGCATATCGATCTATATATACGAACCGAGGGCCTCAAAGAGTTAACAAGTGTATAGTTTTGGGGGCGTGTATATCACACAAAATGGGTGATAATAAGAATACTCTAGCAATTAATCTCTAAATAGATCCACATACAATTGAGATAAATAAGACAGTTCAAATAATAGTTACGCTTTTCACCCCAAACATAGTGAAAAGGGGTACGAAAAACTCACAGTAAAAAGGTTGTCGGAATAAAATCAATGTCGCCTCCTAAGTGACTTAGATAAAGTGTAATGTAAATACCTCTAGATTAAGTTTGTCGGTTATATAGTTCGGAATAGATCAAGGTAGTTCAATATTGTTCAAGATAGTTTGACTATCGTTCGTTATGTCTAGTTCGATAAAATTTATTATAGTTCGAAAATGAGGTTGGTTGAGACGATATTTCGTGTCAAAATGACGAGTAAAAGTAACGATATTTCGTGTCAAAATGACGATTAGAGTGGAATGATATTTCGAGCCGAAAATGACTACAGAAATATCGATTGAAGATTGAATACCGGTACCAAAGTCTTAGTCGAAGTTCACTAAAATCAACGTTATATGGGATAGCTGATTTTAGTCAAAGTTGGCGTTTACGAAAAGAGGTCAGAGTCAACTAAAAAGTCAACATTCGACATTTGAAGAATTTAAATATTTTGAGTAAAAATATTTTGAAAACGATTTTATAAAAGTTTAACGAATGATATAATATTTATTTAAAGTCTAAGATTAAGATCGGATTTTTGAGAAATGTATATTTATCGAAAGTATATACGTTTATGTATATTAATATATGTATGTATTCTTATGTTCGTTCAAAATACGCAACATTTTAGGTTTTGGGGCTCACTGCGGCGCACCAAGAGTACATTGCGTCGCAGTGAGCTTGGTGACCATGGTCGCTGCGTCGCAGTAAGTAGCTACTGCGGCGCAGTAGGCCGTCAGTGGCCAAAATGAGTTTTAACATTTACGTTTTAGTATCGTTACGTTTATATTCAAGTTTTAATATTATATGTCCAGAATGTATATATATATATATATATATATATATATATATATATATATATATATATATATATATATATATATATATATATATATATATATATATATCTATATATATATATATATGGAAGTTTATTTACATGTTATATGTGTAAGTTTGTATATAATAGTAACTAATATATTAATAGGGAAAATTGTCTGTGTATGTCTTCAACTTGACACGTTATTCTTTAGTGTACACCGTATTTTCAAAAAGTCTATTGAGTACCATATATTGACTAATTTTGTTTATCGAGTACGCGTGGTTACCTTTACCTACAAAATGTCTACATGTAACAAGTTAATGACGTTTTTGTCCACCTCAGCTTCCACGTAGGAGTTTTGTCCAACTCAGATGCCACGTAGTTACCTAATTTTATACCCAATTTTATAAAATCCGTTTTTTTATACCCAATTTTATAAAACCTAAATGTCAACCCGTTTTTTTCTTTCGACCTAAATGGAATTGGTTCCCCGTTTTTTGTGAATGTGGATTCGAAATCCACCCTCGTACATTCCAGGAAGGAGATTCATCAGTTGCCCCGTAATGGTTAGTTGCCTAATTTTTTAATTTTGCCCCAAATTGAACACAAATTGAACACAAAATTGATTTTTTTTTCCAATTAACAGGATAAAGAAAGGAAATGCAAGTTGTATATGTTTATTCGCGAAGAAATCCGTAATCCTTATTTCAAGAAACTCCTATTTGATCTTCATGATGAATTGCAAAGAACGTAGGGGAAGTATTGGAAATGCAGCTTAAAGATTCAAGATTGGAAATGAACAAAATGATGCATGAGTTGACCTATGCAAAGTCAAAGATTGTAGTTTATGAGAAATTGGTTGTGATTTTGTTGCTTGTTGTTGTTTCTTTAGCAATTGAAATAGGTTTTCTTATTAGGTTTTAAAAGGTTTATGTAAAGAAGTTTTAGCATGCTGTAGTGTTTTTTTTAATGCAAGTTCTAATTTTTGGTAACAAACAATATCTAACAAACAACACTAACTTGAAAATGGCTTATAAAGCCAACTGCATCCATCATTCATCTACATCAAAATTGCTAATTGGCTTATAAAGCCAACTTCATCTAAATCCTAAATACCACACAAGTACCAAAAGACATTGTTTACAAACATTCTAAATATGAAAAGACATTGTTTACAAACATCCTAAATACCAAAGTCAAGTACATATTACTTTCCAAGGTCAATTGCATTGTCTTGTGCATCTCCTGGTCCCTTAACTTGCTTTCCGAGCTTTCTTTTCAAGATTCTTTCACTTGGTTTTTCTCTTCTTTAATGAGCTTGAATTCTTCTTCTTTGGTGATACATATTGTGAAGACTGAGTGAATATGGTTCCAGGCTTCCTAAAGCCAACTATTCACTATCATTCCCAGCCTGTCCTTGAACATCCACATTCTTCTCTTCAGTTTCATTCCCACCTGTCCTTGTACTGCATCATATACATCTTCTTGACTGACTGACAATGGAACACCAGGGGCCACACAAGGACTGGAACACAATTCTTACCTGCTCCCCTTCAAAGCTTTCACCAGTAACTGGATTAATACACAAGCCACTTCCCCACCATTAAGGTAAAGGTCTTTTAATAGGACCTAAATAGTATATGTACCTATTAAAAGACTGTACAATAGTAATCACAACTATAACTAACATGATACTAAAAACATACCTATATGATATTTTGTATTTGGCCTTGGGACACCTGGAGCACTTGTTAAACCCAACTTTACACCTTTCTTTTCCCCATGTGATGAACCTAAGGAGAAATGTTATGGATTTGACCCACCAACAAAAATACCTTGAACTGGTCCAGCACCCATCAAAGCATCAACATGTGCCCTGTATGATGATGTTGAACCACAACTTGAACCAACTCCATGCATGCTTGTAGTAGAACCAATACTTGCACCTGAGCCTATGCTCTGACCAGTACTTGCACCCTCATCACTACCACCAGTGGTTGCAGCAGAACCAACAATGTTGTTCTTCTTAGGTGGTGTTTTAGGGTATTTTGTACATCCTTTTTTGTTATGACCAGTTTCCCAACAATTATGGCAAGTAATAATTGTCCCAACCATGGAAATTCTTGTGGTACTACCCCCTCACCTTGAGCTCTAATCCTCTTCTTCCTGGGTCTCCCTGACATTTTCCCTGGTAGTGGTGGAAGAGGCTTGTTCATGTTTTTTGGTCTCCAAGTTGACATCCCACCAACAGGTTTCAAGTAAGTGGTGTAAGCATTCAAGTACATTGACTTTTTGAACCAATCTGCCACATAATCCTCTAGGTTTTTATGTAAAGCAAGTATCACTGAACAAGCATGCGGACAAGGCACATCTGATAACTGCCACATCCTGCAACTGCATGTTTTTATGTTGTTCATTAACTTTAAAGCCCTATTGTATTGTCTAACCTCCTATTCAAATCCTCCACAGAACATAGGAAGCCAAAACCTATGATTAAAAACATATTAAAATACTATAAACACTATTACAAAAAAGTTAAACCAAGATTGAAGAGTGACCCTGTGTTGATCCTTGCACCATTCCAGTTTCTTTTGTATTGATGGACATATTGCACCATCCCACTTCAAGCATAGATTTCTCATTGTGTTCATCCTTTCCATCACAATCACTCTTATAGCCTCTAACATGGTGATGATTGATTTGTTCCTTAAAGCCACAATAACTGAATTGAAGCACTCACTGAAGCCATTCTCAACTGCTTCACAACCTCTATGCAATGTGAAGAAAGCCCTAGACCATGTTTTTGATCCCTCTCGAGTAAATAAGATGCTTCCCTTGGATTAGCTTGGTGAAATCTTGTCCATGATCTTCTGAATAGCCCAGGATATGATGACTTTGAAGCTGACCAGAAAAGACTTCTAAATTCCACACCACTAAATTGCTTTCTAAAATTCTCATAAATGTGCCTTGCACATTGCCTATGCTCTGCATATGGCATGACAGTCTTGACAGCCTTCAACCCTTTGCATTATAAAACATGTGGTTAGTAATATAAAAACATATGGTTAGTGGTAATATACTAGTAAGCATGAGGTAATATAAAAACACATACCTTGTGTTGATCTGACATTAAGGTTACACTAACACCACCCTCAATCTGCAGATCCTCAACCAACAATTGAATGAACCAACTCCAATTCTCTTTGTTTTCCACATTGACAACAGCCCAGGCAATTGGGAAGATGTGATTATTTCCATCCCTTCCAATTGCTGTCATAATTCACCATGGTTTGGACTTTTCAAAAAACAACCATCTAATGCGATTATCCTCCTACAACCCCTAATCCACCCCATTTTCAAACCTTTTAAACAAATATGCAATCCTATTAAAATAAACCTTTTTCATCTGGATTGAATGTAACACCTATTTTCACTGTTGATCCTGGATTACTTGTAAGCAACTCATCAGCATAAGATCTTAGCATTCCATAGTGATCCTCTAATGACTTTCATACTATTGCATAAGTCTTGGCCCTTCTGCATTGGTTTAAAGTCACAATGCATTTATACTTTTTCATGACTAAATCAGCAATGTCCACCAATCTTATGCTTGGGTTAGACTTGATATTCTCACCAAAGTGCTTACCAATCCACTTGTAATTAATAAGTGATCCAAACCTAAAGTTCCTAACACATGTATGAACTTCAACCAAATAAATAACCTGAAAGGACTCTTCTGTCCTCATAGTCCTAGCATACCATATAAATGGACACTTTGGACCATCTGGTTTAACTACATCAGGATACTTATTTTGTTTCCTTTGTTTACCTTTGGATGGATCCTTAAGTCTTGGAGATCTATGTCCACGCTTAGCCACTATATCCTTTGAATTGCATATTGAGAAGTATATGTAGTATCCATTTGACAGTCCATAATAGGTCATACATTCCTTAAATTTTTCAGCAGATTCAAAGATCTCACCTACTTGTGCCTTCTGAAGCCTCCAATGAACTTGAGTATCATGGATTGGGTACTTGTCAATATGTGCAGCCGATTTAAAGGGATCTAGATCATTGTCATCATTAACCTTCATTTTCCTCGTAAGTTCTGTCATAAACTCCTCATGCTCACCAATGGTATCAAACAAATCAGGTTGTTCTTTCACTCCAACTGTTTCCAATTGTGGTTGCACTCTTGTTTTTGGGTTCGTTTTCTCCTCAGCCCTTCTCGTTCTTACCTCCTTAAGTTCAATTTCATCTTCAGACCGAAAGTCAATAGAAGCAACATCATTTTCTGTATTACTGTCATCTTCTCTAGGTTTCACAACATAATCTTCATCTTCTGAATCTGTTTCTGCTACTAATTGTTTTTCTTTAGAATCTTCATCTACTTGTTGAATACGAGAAACACTTGGTTCATCATCAGGTGCATCTTCTAGGTTGTCAATCACCGAAGCTTCATGTTCATCCTCGGGTGGCTTTTCAATACTTCTTACATTCGGGGTAAGCTCATCATCATCAAAGTGATCCATATATACATCCATCTTCCCATAACAGTAAGCAATATCAAACATCATAGCAACGTCATAGTCATTGGAAAGCCTGAACAACTCATCTTTTGGTTTCTGTCCCGGGCAGGTGTAATAGAGAGCGACTAAAGGGTTTCCAGTAGCAGTTTTGATAAGTTCACACAATTCCTCAAACTCAACTTTTGCAACATAAACAATTATCTCTACTCCATCATACCTAAACGGATCATACATAAAAGCTTCATCGTTATGAACAATAAGTTCATAACCATCCACAAGGCCCATCCTGTAAAAAAACCGAAAATTTTCAGAAAAAAAAAAATCAAACAAAAAACACCCCTAATTTTACGATTAAAAAATACCTCATAAACGGATCTAACTTGGGATTTGTAACAACAATAATATGTAATTTTTTTGGAGAATTTTTGAGTGAAAAGAAATTTTGGGTGGAGAGGGGGATAATTTTTGAGGTTATGTGATTTGATTGAAAAATTAGGATCATGACTGGTTAAGGAAAGGTTAAAAAGAAACCATTGTTGGGTAATGGTTTGGGAAGCGATGGTTAAATGACATGGCGTCCAACCTGTCAAAGTAACGAGCAACTGGTTTCAAAGGTTAAACGCGTACTCGATAAACAAAATTAGTCAGCATATGGTACTCAATAGAACTTTTGAGAATACGGTGTACACAAAAGAATAACGTGTCAAGTTGAAGACATACACAAACAATTTTCCCATACCAATAAGAGTTTAAATAATCATAATATGTATATTTTTAGTCCAAAATAGTCCAAGAGTCCAAAATAATTACTTTTTGGTGTAATTTCACTATTTATACATATTTTACTTATAATTATTCATTTTAGATGTTTAATTGTTTATGTACATATTATACCATTTTTAGGTTATAAATTACCAATAATTTATAATATGTAAATAACATGTATAATATATTAATAATTATGTTTTCATCCAATTTTAACCATGTTCAACCATTTTATATAATACTTAGGCAAAATTTGTGAGTTTTAAGAAAACGAAAAGGATATTCAAGGGATTAATTTAAGAGTACCGAATACATCCGTAAAATCACCAAAAATAGGTCGGAAAAGTCATAAATGCAAGAATCCGAAGTAAACTACAAGTGATGGGGGTGGTGAGGATTCCAACTCCAAACACACAAAAGTACACCATTAGTATGAGAGTTTAGAATAGGAAAAATAGAGAAAATCCGTGGAAGATTTCACTTACCAAAACTCGAAATATATGAGTCTTCAATGTGGTAGCCAAAATCTTGATTATGAAAGATGAAAGTGGAAGGAATCACCTTGTAATTCATACCATGGAAGTATGTTAGAAATCTCTAACAAGATTATTAAGAAAAGAAGGACTTAGATGAAGATTTCATCATGAAATTACTTACCAAATGATGGAACTTCAAGAAGGTGTTGATGGAAGATGATTAAATATTTTTCTTAGCTGAAACACACCCATAAAGATGATGTATTTCCCTCATAGTTTTCTAGAAATTGAGAGAAATTGGAGTGAAAATGGGTGTTGAAATGAAAGAGAATGAGAGAAAAGATGTAAAGGATTAAAAATAGGATGAAAGAAGTTGGAATAATGTGTTAGATCTAAAAGTTACCCTTTTGGGCTTCAAGATAAGTGAAAGTCACATGTAGGGACTACGGCGCAAAAGAGCAAAAATCCAAAATTACCTTGGGAGCCCGTACTGCGGCCCAGTCAGTAGGGACTACGGCGCAGTCCGAGTGCACCAGCTTATAGGTAGCTGGGCGCAGTTTCCTGCTGACCAACAACAGTTTTTCCCGAATATTTAACGGATGATTCCCGAGGACGGAAACCGTAATTTAGACGAATCTTAGAGTAGAATAATTGTTATCTTTTAGATAAAGGATCAAATGAATTGTTTTATGAGTTTGAAATTGTTGAGTTAAGTTTCGAAAATTTCCGGTTTACTTAACGCTAGAACATACTAATTGTAGGCACTTAGGTTTAACGAGCGTAGATCCTTCGTACATTCCGACAAAAATAGTAAAGTCAAAATAAATGTGACGGAATTAATCGTAGATCAATATTTCCTCAATAAAAATGATAAAAATTGTCGGAAAATAAATCACGAAAATCACGGTTGTCACAATGACAATTATTAAGATTCGTGTTGTTTAGAATGTAGGTATTTTGTAAAACATAAATCAATTTATGTTGAGATTTGTATTATTTAAAATGGAGGTAATTTGAATTCTAAAAAGTTATATATGTCGTCTTTATAAACTAAATATATGAGTGGTTAAAGCTTATATCGACCTCAAATCCAATGAACGGGGTACTAGTCCCTCAAGAAGTTTGAAAAATTAGTAATATTTCTCTTATATTTTATAGTACTACAAAATTTTTAGATGCAAGTTTCATCCATGCTTGCATCTCCATCTAAGCTTACTGATTTTTCCACATTTGACATGTGATTTATCTCCGTAATATTTGTTGTGAGACTGATTTATGGGGGGCGTCTACTAATGACGATATTCTTTCTTTTATCGACCATCTAAATTTTATACTTAGTATTATACTTTTACAAGGTATTGTTTGGATGAGTTATAAATCTATAATCCCCTATAAGTTCAAAAACAATGTATGCTTGAACAATTATAAAATTTTGAATTATAGCTCATTATGGTCAACATCATATAAAGTAAGCTCCAAAGTTCGTTATACCAAATCTTTTTAACATTTATACTTTTTTTTGTTTTATACAAAAATAACCTTTCATTCACTAAATCAGTTCAACAAAAAAAATACTAATTAGTTAAAGTTGATGAATAAGACAACAATTGAGATAAAAAAAGAGTTAACTACATATTTTCTATAGTTTATTTAAAATTATGGATTTCGTTCATAAGTTTAAAAAGTTGCATAAATTGTCTAAGTTTAGAAATTAATTACGGTTTTCGTCCCTAATTTCTAATTTGCATCCGTAATTGGGAAAAAACTTAGGGAACAAATCTGTAATTGAAGACAAACCTTAGGGAGGAAAAAGATAATCAGTTTCTAAAAATAAATTATTTATGCAACTTTTTAAACTTATGAACGAAATTCGTAATTTGAGCTAAACCTTAGGGACAATTTATATAATTAACTTTAAAAAAGAATAAAAAAAAATAGACAATGGACGAAAATTACAAAGTACCTTTTTCAAGGGACTGTTCTTGTAAAGTATACAAAGTTAAGGGGTAATTCATGTAATACATTAAAACTAAATACAATAGTACAATTGTACTAGAGTATACTACACACTACCCGCAGTCCCAAAAGGGCAAAATAGTAATTATCAATTGAAAGCTAAAGGCGAACTACCTAGAACGACATTAAATGACATTATTACCCTTTTATTTTTATTACCTTCCAACGACGTCGTTTCATAATAAAAAATTCAAATCCGCGTACTTACAATTACATCATTACCCTCCACTCGAGTGAACAGGTACAACCACTCAACAAAACCATGACCAACGTCTCGTTTTGGTAAAATGACGAGAATACCCTTGACTTAGGTTATGGTGATGGGGTTGAAAAGTGTAATTGTTGGGGTTTGATAAGGGCAGTTTGGTCATAAAATAGTCACGCAATTGTGGTTTTACTTTTGCAAGGCAGCCCATGCTAGTAACGTGTGCCCATCCGTTCAAATGGTCTTTTTATCCGTATCACGAGTTACAAACCAATACACGGGTTAATTATTTAGAGCGTTCGTAGCTATAACATCGAATAACTCGGTGTTATGGCCACGTCAACATAACCCAATGTATAACATAATACAAAAAATACCCCCAACCGTAACACGAAACTTTGGATGCACCTATTTATATTAAACTTTATAAATATTAGTTAAAAAAAAAAAAAAAAATTCCATCATAACACCGGCCATAACACCACCTGGCCAACCATAACTCAAGTTATGGAGCCATAAAACCGGTGATAACGCACGACTTGAGTTGCTCTTATGTGCACTAAAATTAAATTAATAGTTTGAAATAAACGTTAATAACCGGTAATGTTACCTGGTTTACACATCGCTTTGATATTTAAAGTAAACGAAGAAACGGATGAGCCTTTCATTATTCATGTTTTTATGAGAATCTTAAGAATGTTTCCCGAGTTAAGTTTGAACTTTAGACTTTTTGTCAACCGTCCAAGTTCATAATGAGTAAAAATTAAAAAAATAATGTAATATTTAAAAGCTGCTAATTAACCATATTATTAGTTTTTGTATTTGTGTTGCATTTTACCATTTATATCAATTATCCATTAGCTATTTTGACAAATTGACAAAATAATACTTTATATAATATCGTGCAAGTTGTTTGAGTTTAGTGTAATTTAGTCATGTCACAAATTTTAATTGAAATTTTGCTTAAAAGATTTATCACCCAAATTACTGGTAATAAGATTAATGCGATAATTAATTAGTTAGTTAAGGATAAGACTGTTATTTTGAAAGAAAAAAATAATAACAATAATAATAGCTATTGTTTTCTTCTTAAACCGTATATTTTATGTTTAAAGATAATTTGGATTAGTAATTTGGATTTTGGTTTGTTATTTGATTCATATAAAAAAATCAAATTATCCAAAAAACCCAAATAATAATTTAATTTACTTATTTTGTATAATTGTAATTGTTTCATACCTATAATATTAATATTTTTTATTACGTATTAACGAATTAGTAACCTTTGACAATGATATCAATTTTTCCTCATATTTTACGAACAATTTTTTTTTAGACATATTCACAAAAGTGTCGTTGCAATTATTGAGATATACATTTAAATGGTAACATAAAACGGAATTTTAAAAACCGATATAACCGAATAGTAATCTGGTTCGGTTCGGTTCGAATCTTAAGTTTATTTGGATGATTCATATTCATATTTTAGTATTCGAAATCCAGTCAGATTCATCTATTCCTAGTCATAAGTTTTACAAATAGTTAACTTAAGTATATCATTCACCAAACATTACGGAGTATTTCTTATTAAATATTTATTAAAAATTCAAATCAAATTTCTAAATTTCTAAATTTTTTTATATTTAATTCAAAATTCAAAATTCAAAATTACATTTGTAGAATAAGTTAACGGAGCCGAATGGAATATACTCACACCTTTAACTCCATCCGCTAAACCCCACCATGTCCAAATCCGTCATTTCACATTCTCCGCAACGTGTCGCCCCATAACAGCACCAAAACACACATAACGGACGTTTAAACCCACAAAAGAATAACAGCGACTCAACCGCCACGTCACACTCCACGTCACCAACCCAAATCCACGTCAGCAACATAACTAAATATCCATTATAAATTGAAACCCATAACCATTTCCTAACTTTCCATTTTATCCCAAAAGAAAAAAACTTCACTCTCCGTTTACTCCGATCACCGGATTTCTGCCGGCGCCGGCGATTTTGTAAAATTTTCTGTAATGATTTCGCCGGATAATATTTTTCCGGCTAATTTCAGTTTCGTCATGCTGACGTCATAGTTTCTGTAGGTGCTTAAACCCTAGGTAGAACAAATTATAATAATATAATATACAAAAAATATATAGATACAAATATATATATATATATATAATAATGAAGATTTTATAGAAAAAAAATTAGATAATATAATTTTTGCAGTTTTTTAAGTTTTTTTTTTTTTTTTTTTTTTTTGAAATTAGTTCAATTGCTGTGTGATTTTTACTATAACAGCTATATTAAACTATGAATTTTATGTTGAATTTGTAGAATTTTTGATTAATTTTGAGGTTTTTAGTAAAACTAGGTTTTCTAGGGTTTTGAAATTGAAATTTGGGGAAAACGTTGTGATGCCGTTAACGATGAAGATTCAACCGATCGATTCATCGACTCCTGAATGTTTTGATTCTGTGAAAGTTATGCCGAAATCGAGGTTACGTCGTTTGTTCGATTTTTCGAGCTTTTTGCGATCATCTGCTGTTGCTGATCGTTCCGAACTACATTGTGGTGGTGAGGAGTTTGAGCCTAGCTCTGTTTGTTTGGACAAAATGGTGCAGAATTTTATAGAGGATAGTAACGAAAAACAGTCGGAGAAATCGATTGGTTCTGATGATGAATTTGACTCGTTTAATTGTTTCGGTAACTCGAATTCGAATAATCATAGTTTAGCTACTGAATTATCTGATCCTCTTAAGGTAATAATTAGTTCATTAAATTTATTACTCTGTTTTGAAAATTGATAAGAAACCCTAGGAAAGGTAGAATGTTGATTTGTGAATTGATTTTGATTGTTTTATGCAGAGTTTGGTGATCTGTGAGTCGGTTTTCGAACGGAATTTGTTAGCTGATGTTGCGAAAATTGTGGATAAGAACAAGATCTGTAAAAAGAAGGATGAAATTAGTCGGAAAATCGTTGTCGATGGTCTGCTAGCTTCTGATTACTCTGTTTCTATCTGTAAATCTCGTTGGGATAAAACTTCTACTTATCCTGCTGGTATGCGGATTTTCCCCTTTTTCAGTTTTTATTAGTTTGTATAATTCACTGTTTTATAAGCATTTAGTATCGAAATGTGTGATAATTATCGATTTTATACAAGTTTCTGATAGAAGAAGATGAATTTTGTGAACAGGGGAGTATGAGTATATTAATGCTGTGATAGAAGGAGAACGATTGATAATCGATATAGATTTTAGAGCGGAATTCGAGATAGCGAGATCAACTAAAAGTTACAAGGCCATTCTGCAAACACTTCCACTTATTTTTGTGGGAAAAGCCGATCGTCTTCAGAAGATTATAAACGTAGTTTCTGAAGCAGCGAAACAGAGCTTGAAGAAGAAAGGAATGCCTTTACCTCCATGGAGAAGAGCTGAGTATGTTAAAGCGAAATGGTTGTCTCCTTGCAGTCGAATGAATGAAACTCGTGTTGATGCTAGTAACCAATCTTTTAATGAAATTGCGATGAAATCGGAGATAGTTTCAGACCCAAAAGACCCGGTTTTGATTGATGAAGTTGAAAATGAAAAATTGGAACAAGGTGTGAAACAATGGGAGCCAGTAGAGATTAAACCGAAGCTACCAAAGACTGGAGGGAAAATCGTGAGCGGTTTAGCTTCTGTGATCGAAGGGAAATGATAATTACAGTCGGTTTAAGTCGTCTAAACTCGTTTTAATCCAAAACGATTTTGGATAAAATGTGCTTAGAGTGACTTGACCCTGAAAGGTTTTGGTATTTTGACTATGACTATTTTGTTTTTTCGTTTTGTTTTAGTTTTTCTTTCGAGTCTTTTTACCTTGTCGAAAAAAGAACGAAAGAAAATATATACCGAAGAAAAGAAAGAAGACGAGATGGCTAGACTGAAGTCCCCTTGGTGTTTTTTTGTGTAAGGGTCCATCTTTTTACTAACTAGTTTTGATAAATAAAATGATATGTGTAAAAAAACAAATAAAATGTATGCTTTGTAGTATTTCTCCCTTGTCCATCATTTGCATATGTTTAGTTTCGGTAACACTAGACCGACAATTAGCCTTTTGGTTAACAAATGGCTTGTACAGTGACTGTCGATAACACTAAGATTGATAATTAGATTCTCGCAGTTAACAAATGTCTTGTAGTTTGACGGTATATGTGCTGATTTTCATCGCGGTTTATTAATTTTCGGGATAACTTGCAAGTGAATAAAGTTTGTGGGTGATTAGGGTTATCTGAATCTTGAAGGAAAGAATTCAATGGTATTGAATATTGAGGTGTGTAATTCTCAAGGTCCACCATACCCTTACCTAATTTGGACATAATGTATATATCCATCTAACCATAATGCACCTTACCCTACATGACTACATCCTCTTGGTTGGCAATTTTTATGACCCATTAACATGATGTTTGTCGTACCCGTACCCCGACACGTCTTAAGTATCCGCACCGTCCCTGTCCATACCAATCGCTTACTTATCGGTTGACGTATTCGTGATAATTTATTGTATGGTATCGTACTCTTGTGAGTTGTTGGGAGTTACTTCGTTGGTATGTTGTAGAGATGCAAGTTTGTATGTACGTCAACGGACACGTTTATATGTTTGAACAATTCGGAATCTATGTTATTGTGTCAACTTCAAACCACATACTTAGAAGAATAGATAATGTTTCGAAAACCATCTTTACTATAATATTTCGAGTTAAAAAAAATTCATCTTTGAATATACTCTTTTTCAAATATTGAAATTTGATATACTATTCTTTACGAGTTTCTGAATTTGCAAGGGTATGTTAGTTATCTTAATGTAAACAAGAACAATATATATATTTGCAATTTGTTTAAACCATAAAAACATTTTATGTAATTACCTTATGAAGTGGGACGAACGTGTATATTGTAATATGGTAGGAGGAACAAAGGTATCCTTCAGATTACCTATAAAGACTTTATATTATTACGGGTGTGTTGTTAACGGTAGCTCCTTAGGATTGTGATTAACGTGTATTAGAAATTTGTATCTTTGTTAACAGAGAGGTAAAACTATAAATACAGAGAACAGTTATTAATTCAGATATATATAAATAAAACGTGTTAAAAGTTGTTATACATCATCCTTAGAACTATGATCAAGGTTACAAATAACGTATGGCGTGGAGTGGCGGCATGAGTAAGCCTTAAGCTTTACAAGAAAATGCGAGACATAACGTTTTTCAAAGCGTGACAAGACGGCAAAAAAATTTAATATATTTTATAATTTTATATATACTTATATATATTTTTACTATTATTAAGTTATATAAATATCAATAAATTATCAAAAAGTCTGTTTTAACATTTAAGTATATATATATATATATATATATATATATATATATATATATATATATATATATATATATATATATATATATATATATATATATATTCTAAGAAATAGTCACAAATTTACAATCAAATGATTTTTATAACCATTTTTAACTTTTTTTTTTAATTTTTTTTTTCATAACGCATTACAAAAAAACTCGCGTTAAGGCGTCATGGAACGCCATGACCACATTTTTTTACCGCCACGCCTAACAAAGACGTCTTATATGTTTTCGTAAATTCTCGCCGCGCCTCGGCGCCATGTCGCGTTATTTATAACCTTGAGTATGATTATCATTATAGACTTGTATTTTTATTGCTTTATAACTTTCTTGTGAATGAATAGTGGTTGGCTAAATACTTTGAAATTTTGTGGTTGTTATTTACATGGCTATAAACTCATGGTTGTGAATTTTAATGGCTATAAAATTTAAATAAATAAATATATAAGTGACCTTTAATTTGTAGGGTACCAATTCTTTGACCCTCACGTGCAACATGAATCCTAGAGTTACAATATGCTTTAATCGGTTCTTAAAAGACTAGTCACGTGCTTTTTTGTACTTAGATTGTATTAATCATAATATTATAACCCTTAATCCAAATTTCTAAATATATGTTTTCCCCCTCGTGCATAAACAAGATTTTATCTCATTATTCCACTCTTAACTAGAGATGTTTTTTCATATCCGGGTTAATTCGAAGAAGCGAGTATTTGACGGGGATATATTCAGTCTAACTGAGTAATTATGATATCTTCGTAATCTTTTTTAACCATTATAGTTGTTATTCCAAGATACTTAACTAGAAAGATCTGAATCTGATAAATCTATAAAAAAAATCATGATGTCTTACCAATATGTCACATAGATACTGGTTAATTATATTATACTTATATGTTATGTTATTCTTAAACATAATCCTATTATGCCTAAAAGTGATCTTGATCCGATCTTTTGATATGTCGATAGCTATCTATGGAACTCGGGTTACGTATGAAATTATATATGTTTATGTTTAGTTGCATTCGAAATAAGACTAAACATGTTTCTAGATCAATATGACTTGGCATGTCACATAATGCTACACTTTTGTTGTTATAAACTATACTCCTAAATAAAAATCCGTGAATGTACATGTTAGGTGAAACATCGTAATCTAATGCGACGAAAGAGGGAAATTCGTTTTCAATGATGTTTTCATCACCGGTCGATTCTTGTCTAAATAAAAGAAAATCTTTTATCGAATCATGATTAAAATAAAAGCGACCACTTTAATCATCAAAATGTGATTTAGGTATCCTTTTCTATAAATAGTTGTAGTTACACTAGTAAGAAACATTTCAAACATCATTTCACATATACTTTTATAAAAATCAAAATGCTTTTGGATCAATTCTAGGGGTATATACAATGTTCAATCCAAACCAATACAATATGACCGGTTTTTCAATTTAGGGATTTCTTTATTCGGCCGGCAATTTGAAAACTTTGAAACGGATAAGTTATTCAACTATTGACCAGTCTTACTCGTATCACATAAAAGATTGACAAATCGAACTTAACGTTCTATCTGGCTTTTTACGTTCTAAAACAATCAACTTAAATCGATTAACTTTATAAAAAGATAATGAACTATAATGTTGAGTAAATTACAAGATATCAAACTTTTGTATTGTTATAAACAAAAGATATGTTACATTTTTAAAAAATGATATATTAATAAAAGAAATAAAAAAGCATAGTTATGCGGAGAATATGAGGCTAAAGCATAAAGATTGGTATTTTAAATATTAATTATTTATTTATTTATGTTTAGATTATGGTCAAAGTGGTCATGTGTTGATTCTTGAAGTCGCCATTTTTGTCTTTTAACTTGTCTACTTTATTGTATAAAAATAAAATAAAATAAATAATGTGTTTTTATATTTATTGTATTTTTAAATAAATTAATCACGTTACAAAAAGAATTAGTCTTGTGGTTTATATTTTAGAGCTTGTACCTTAAAAATAAGACTTAACTCATATTCATGTATATTCATAAAGGACAATTAAAATACGATAATTATTTATATTTGTCTTCGTTAAAATTTAGACCCTTAACTTCTATAGAGGAAACATTCATACCTTCATATTGTTAGACTAAAATATATTTGGTTCTTCATTGTATTAAGGAAATTTTAGTGATCGTTAAAGTTACAATCTTATAAGTTTAGAAAAATATAAATATAAGATCGGATTTTTTTTGTATTTTGCTGCAAACAGGAAATGAGTTTGATCGGATGAAGGGCTTGAGTTGAAATATGCATTTCCAAAGGTATTATAACGACTTAAACAATTTTAATTATGTTTATCTTTAGTAACAACTACTTATTTGAATCTCTAATATGAATAAATCTTTTCTTCGAGAAACAAAATATCAAGAGCAAATTACCAAAATAATCACCTATTACTTACATTTTACAAAAATAATCACCTAATTCGCGACATATTTCTCGCGGCATTTTCTTCGCCGCGAAAGTACAATATTTTAATCAGACCAATAAAAATTCAACACGTTGTCGCGACACCAATCATTTCTCGTGTCAATATTCATTTTCGCGACGACGTGCCTGATTTTTATTGGTCTAATTTTGTTTTATGTACTTCTCGCGACGTTAAAGTGTCTCGATAAATTCCTCGCGAATCAGGTGATTATTTTTGTAAATTGTAAGTGATAGATGATTATTCTGGTAATTAATTCAAAATCTTTTTCACCGACCAATGTAAACACCGATTGTTACGATTTCACTTTTACGTTAAATCAAATCACTTTCGAAATGTCAAAAAGACACAACAAGATTAACTTAATACATAGAGTACAACCAAGGCAACCAAAAAAGGGAACTTAAATGATCATAATTTTCGTTGATGAAGATGAAAAAGAAAAGGACCAAAATGTAAAGAAGATGTCTCAACTACAAAAGTCGTAAAAAATAACAAAAAACAATAAATCAATGATGACTTTGAGATAAAATAAAAGAAAAAGAAAAAGAAAATTATTAGTTATGCTTTCTTTATTAGTTGGGTAAGGAATCATAAGTTTTTATTTTACATATATGTTGCTTTACCAAACTTCCTTACCTACAAGTCACTTTCTTATTTATAACAAAATAAATAAAAGCATGATTATTACTTTTAATTTTACTTTATTTTTGTTCAATTGCGTTTTCTAAAAAAATGTAAAAGTCGTTTCCGATATATGAATTTGTAAACCAACAAATGTATGATCTAACGGCATCGAGATCACACATAATATGGATTCATGTTATGTTAAAGACGAATGTGTTAACATGTTCGTTCGTTTGATTACAACAAAATAAATAGAGCATAATTATATTTTGTCTTAGTTATATTAAATCACATTTTTTAACAAATATATATAGATAATTGTTGTGGAAGAATAATTTGTACTAGGGCATGTGTTTTAATTGGGTCGGGCCTTTTTTAGTTGGGCCAGGACTTTTCTTTTACCCAACATAAAATTTGCATTTTGCAAATTTCGTGTCTAGTTTTAAGGAAAATGTTACATCAATCTTTACCAAGTTCCGGTTTATTTAACGTGTTTATGAGTTAATGAAAATTTTAAAAAGCTTGAAAACTCATTTTTTTATAAGCTACGAAGTTGAGATTATGACCTTGAATAAGATATAAACTCAACCAGATAAGTACGTAAACCTAAAAATATAATTTTATGAGTTTTCCAATATATACATAAAATTATAAACGCAATAATTAAGACGAAACAAATACCCAATAAATGAAATTCATACAATCATACAACGTTTTCATTTTCACAAAAACTAAAGTCAATTATTTTAAAACAAGAGACAAAAATCCTTTTTACAAGGATAGTTATACTTATCCATTTCCTAAAAAATATTTAAATTAAATATATATATTGTGAGGTTTGGTGAAAAAAAAATATGCATGCTATAAAACATGATTTATAAAGTTTAAGAAAGTGACATTTAAAATTTTATAAACCCAATTTGGCAAATAATACTAATATGGATAAACATATGACATGTCTATACACATTGGAAAAACCTAAAAAAATATTGGAACATTTGTATAATAATATCGAAAAAATCATACTTTTTTTTCCGCATCAAGTCAATTTCCGACATTTGATATATAAATAATACAATTTTACGTTAAACGTTAAACGACAATATGAATAAGTTCAAAGAAAAAACCATCGACAACGTTGATTTATAGCAACCTTCAAAAACATTTGAAGTAAGAAACAAGATAAAAATAATACAATTAATTTGTCCAAATCATAATATAAATATTCATATTATTAAAATACATATATGATACTAGTAGATAAAGAAGTTGGTATTATTTGTATGTCATTGGAAATTTCCAAGTAATTAAAATGCTTAATTATAACTTTTAAAATATTGAACTTGACTTTGAAAAGTCTTTTGTTAAATTATTATTTTTATTTGTTAGATTTACAAAAGTTAACTTATAAATAACTAGTTCTTATTTGTAGACCAATCCTGATAATTTTGGGATAAAGCTTCTTAACTCTTTCACTATGACATTACCATCTCACGTTGAAATCATCGATAATGCGATGTTTTGCAACAATGTATACGCGTTAGCGTATACTGATCCTGACCAAAAATGGCTTATACGGAAACATTTACTTTCTCTTCATAGTGAGTTTCCGTCTTTGTATCCTGCAATTGGCATGTTTATCCACAACGAAGGAATCATGGTGAACTTACTAAAAGTCGAGGGGTACCTAAAAGTCTCTCACTCGTTGCCTTTGGTTTATATAAATATTTGGATCCATGAGCATTACCCTCATGTAGCACCTATCGTTCAAGTATTGCCTGATCCATCTAACCCAATTCGTCCAAACCATCCCTTTGTGGATTACACGGGAGTGACAACTTCGTCTTATCTCCATACTTGGGGTCCGTCTGGGTACGACTTATTAGGGCTTGTATACAACTTAGTAAAACTATTTTCATTAGACCATCCTTTCTATTTTGCAAGTGCTCCTAACTTATCTCACCCTTCTTATGTGTCAAAAATGGAAGGTATGGATAGACTTTGGTGGATGCTTCACTATGATATAATTGCATTGAGGGAAAACACAAACGATGAAGTAGAAACGCTAACCACTCTTCAAAGTGAGATGAGGATGCGTGTTGACATGACCGACAACATCATCATTGCACTAGATCAAGAAAGGATCGATCTAAAGCAAAGAGTCAAGGAAATGACCGCCGAGACTGACATGTTAATAAACTGGTTGACGGTTAATAAAGTAAATTTAAGTGTCGCCATGGGAGGGGAAGTAGAAGATGCTTTTGAATGTGTAGACGATGAGTCAAAATCGGTGATGGAGTTGATATCCGAGGACAAAGCTTTGGAAGACACGTTGGATGTACTCGAGAACGCTATTGGAAAGGACATTATGAGCTATGAAATTTACATAAAACAAGTTCGGGTTTTGGCAAGAGATCAATTCATTACTAGGGCTAAATTAATGAAGTTAAAAGGTCCTCAAATTTTAGAGTTTCTTGAATGATTTTCTCATTGTACATCAACACACATTTGTTCTTGTATACTCGTATATTATTAAATACAGAAAGAAACTCATTTGTTTTGACAAAAGATATCGATGTTTTTTTACCTAAACGATCCTTATACTTTCCATTGTCCAAGTTTGGAATATATAAAAGAAGTTAGTTATATTGTACATGTCATTGAAAATTTCCAAACAACTAAAAACAGATTTCTAACTTTTCCAAGATTAACATTCACTTTGAAAAGATTATGTTCAAAGATTTCTATATCTAATACATCAGTTAGCTGCTTTGCTTATATTACTAATCTAAGTTCACAATGTAAGTCCTTTGACTTAGTTTAATTTTATGTGCTTGAAAATGTTTCTTAAATTCTCAGTTTAAGTATTCAACGCCACGATCTGATCGAAGAATTTTGATGGTTTTGTCGAGTTGGTTTTCTACTTCGTTTTGGAACACTTTGAATGTTTCAAACACCTCATGTTTATGTTTAAGCAAGTAAACATAACCATAACGGCTGAAATCATCTGTAAATGTAACGAAATAGCTACCACTTTTCTTTGACACATGTTTAAAGGGACCACATAAATCAGTATGTATGATTCCTAATAGATCGGTTGCCCTTTGTGTTTGATGCGGAAAGGGTTTCCTTGCCATTTTGCCCGATACACAAGATTCACATTTATCAAATGAATCATCACTTGATTTTAAAAGCCCTTTACGTTGACGCCTTTCAATGCGATGCTTGCCTATGTGTGCAGGACGACAATGCCATAAATAAGTTGTGTTTAAGTTAGACTTGACTCGTTTAGTGCTAATATTAAACATATAGTTATTATTTAAAGACGAATAATCATGCAAATCTATTTCAAACATACCATTAATATCAATCGTATTAGAATATGAACATTATGTTTGGAAACAAAAATACTAGATTCAGTAAAACAATTAGTGAATCCATTATTCTTTAGAACATAAACTTAAACAATTCCCCCAACCATAGTAGGTGCATAATGACAATTGTCTAAAACAAGAATCATGTCCTGATATCGCATATTTATACGTTTATTTCTATGCGATATTTGGTCATTTTTCATAATAAACATGATGGATAGAATAGGTTTTTGCATTTAATCGTGTGGAAAAGTTGTTTTGTCCATTTTACATGATCGGAAAGTGGAAATGAAGGAATAAATGAGCTTAAATAACGAAAAATGAATCTGACAAAGAGAACGACGCGGTAATGAGCATGGGCGACGTCCTTAGTGTTTGCATTGGTTTCGAACACAAAAACCCACACGGTGCGTCGTTCTAAGCACCCACATCGACACCTGATGTTTTGGAATCCTACTCGAACTCGGTTTCCTCTTGATTTATCTCTATAAATACAACCCCAAACGTCCATGTTTAATCATCAATTATTCTATCAAGTATCTGGAGCTGACTTTTCTAAAGTCAACTCTCCTAATTCGTGGATTATGTTGAACTTCGATTAAACTTTGATTTTTCGATATTTAATCTTCTACCTTTACCTTCTACTCGTCGTTATCAACTCGAGATGGTGGTCTTTCGGACTCTTTGAAAATATATAATGTAATATAACATTAATTATTAAGGCTAAACTGTACTAGACTTATAGAGATACTTAGACTTTTGTTATGTCGTTATTCTAGGACACTTTTTACTATTGATCTCTCCCGAGTCGTCCTCCTGACGATGCTATTGATTGCTTTCAGTGAGTTATTCGAGCCCTTTTTACTGCTTTACTTTGGGCTGGAGTGATCTCTCCCGAGTCGTCCTCCTGACGATGCTATTGATTGCTTTCAGTGAGTTATTCGAGCCCTTTTTACTGCTTTACTTTGGGCTGGAAAACGTGTTTAAAACTTATTGATTATTTGATCTTGTTTACCTAATGGATTAGAATTGTCTTAGATTATGTTATCGTTAGGCCCCCCTGTGTATGCCTGTTAACTCTATGAGCCACAGATGCATATATATATATATATATATATATATATATATATATATATATATATATATATATATATATATATATATATATATATATATATATATATATATATAGAGAGAGAGAGAGAGAGAGAGAGAGAGAGAATAAGGATCAAATAAAAGGGTTTTAAAATAAAAAGAATAGGGAGGGACAAGGGGGTGACACGTGGCAGAGAAAAAAAAAACCATTATTAAATCAATAAGGGTATAATAGTCATTTAACACCATCCTTTTACTTTTAAATCTAAAAATCACAAAAACCTAGCAAACATATCAAACAACGGCAACCATATCCCCAATTCGAAACCCTAGCTCAGAATCCAACCATGGCGATGTCGAAATACGATCTAACACCACTGGTGACCTCCGCCGCAGCTCCCGCCGCTGGTGACCTCCGCCGCAGCTCCGCCACTGGTGACCTCCGGCGATGATATGTGACCTCCGGCGATGATAGAATATCCAATGTGATTGTTGATCCGGCTATGAGTTCATCATCATCCCAGTCATCTCTTCCACCACTTCTTCCTGTTATTTCCTTAACATCGTCGTAGGCGGCTTTTGTTCTCAACGTTGGGAGTCTTTTCGCCATAGTTGCTTAAGAGTTCTACCCTCTTTTTGTTATCTGTGGATCTAAAACGAGACAACAAAGGATCCAGGTAAATGTTTGTAACCCTTGCCTTCTGAAACCGTGGTGTGCTGTGATTTCTCGACGGTAGGCAATTAAAATTCTTAGGGTAACACAAATATTATAGTTATTAATGTCTCTAAATATTTGATCATCATTAATATTCCGGCGACGGCGTTCCGGCAATGGCGATGACGAGATTTGTGGCTCGAAGTCATGAAGATGACGAGATTTGTTTACATCCTTTTGTTATTTTCAGTAAGTTGTGCATAACAAGTTGTACATTTTGATGTAATAATAGTAAAGTACACGAATTATGGATATCATGTAAGTTTATGCACATTGATTTTTTTTTATGCACATGTTTTTTTCCGGTGGATTTTCCGGTGCATATGTGTTTGTTTCGGTGGATTGATATTTATGCACAGTGATTTCTTTTATGCACATGTTTTTTTTATGCACATGTTTTGTTTGTTTTGGTTGATTGATTGTTTTGTTTTGGCGGATTGATTTTCCGGTGGATTTTCCGGCGGTGGATATGTTAAGTATAAAAGAACTTACGTAAAATCAATACACACATTATTTTGATAAAATCGATGCACAAGAAAATCGATGCACAAAGATTGAAATAGTTATGCACAAAGATTTAGAAAATAAGTAATCTGGAAAAATGAAAAAAAAGAAAAAAAAAAAAAAAAAAAAAAAAAAAAAAAAACCTAGATTTCTGCAAATTACCAAAAGGGTATCAAAGTTCGAAAATATTACAAAAATGCCACCGCGTTGACTTTTTCAAAACCCCCTTTTTGTTGACTAAATGAGTGGTCCACAATCCTTTCTATCCTTTTTATCTTAAAAACTTTTTACAATAACCCACCCCTATATATATATATATATATATATATATATATATATTATATATATATATATATATATATATATATATATATATATATATATATATGGGTTTGACCAAACCCTCATTACTGGATAGGATGTCCGTATGAGTGGATGTTATGGTCGTTTGTTATTGTTTGTTGCCTTTGGCTTGATACGTCTTAGGACTGGGTTATTTATGGTGGTTAGGATCAGGTGTATATTATCCAAGCAATATACGTCGCACTATGGTTGTTAAACAAGATTTGTGTGGAAAATGGAATTGTTATGTATTTGTGGTGGTTAAGATCAGGTGTACATTCGAACTTAAAATGCGAATAATTCACCAACATGTTGTTGATGTCGTTTTAACGCTTTTCAGGAGTTTGAGGTTGAGGATTGCTTTTGAGTCATGCCATGCTTGTTATGCGGATCGTTTGTTATGTTACTTGGATCTTAGTTGATTTATTGTAGTTCCTTTATGATCCGTGTATTTTGGAATTGTTATGTATTTGAGACGTTTGTTATGTATTGTCTACTTTTGGCATGATTTATTATATTCGATGTATTTTTGTTATAGTTGTTTGTTGTAACATTGACTCCTGATATCAAAAACTGTAACACCTCGTGTTCCCACTTGAGCGGGGTGTAACAAATGTTGTTAAGATCGAGATCCTACATAAGATCATATTCGTGTTGTAAGACCGAAATTGTAAGATCGGAACGATATCGTAAGATTTTACTTATTTGAACTTGAAACATGTGTAATAAAATTCATATCGATATAAATTACCTAATGAGTTAATATCGATTTTATATATATTTGTTGGTTAAAGTAAAATACTATATTTTATGATTTGTTTTTTAGTCTTTTTTACAACTTTAGTTTAAGTAAGTGAAATCGGATCGTATAAAAATGCTAAAATCTTATCAAAATCGAAATCCCACTAAAATTCTATACTATGCGAAAAGTACGACTATTTTTGTGAAACTAAATTGCAAAATCATAAGATCGTAGAATTAAAATCGACATCTTAACTCGCTTCTAAATTTTAAAAAGTGACTTTAAGCTCACGCACTGTCAATTTGGTAAAAACTTCTCAAAAACAAGGTCAATTATTCAAACTCTCAATTTTCTCGATCTATCAAATTTATTCCCAATTTTAAATTCAAAACCCTAATTTACAATTCTTCCAAAATTGATTTCAATCATCAATTTCTGCAAAAATCAAATTCATAATCCTGGAATTCAAATCCCAATTTAATACAAATTAATCCAAAAATTGAAATCCGAATCGATTTGATATGGATACACATTCATCTCACTTAACAGCTCCACTCCGATCACGGAGCTCCCAATCACCGTCGCCGTCACACTCCGCCTCCGCTTCCGCGACGTCATCACTCCACAAACGAAAACAAGACCACGCGCCGCCGTTCCCCTCCTCCTTTTCCGACACGCGCGACGGAGCGTTAACCTCAAACGACGACTTAGAAAGCATCAGTGCGCGTGGCGGAGCTGATTCTGATGACTCCGAGGAGTTTGACGATGCGGTGGATGATGACGAGGAAGAGTATGATGATTCTTCGATGAGGAATTTCACGAATTCGAGATTGGAGAGTAGTGTGGGAGGTGGAGGTGGTGGAGGGAGGAATACGAAGATGAAGACGGAGAATTTGGTGAAAGTTGAGCCGGTGGAGGGAGGGAAGGATGGAGGTGTAGCTGCTGCGGCGAATACGGTTACGGTACCGGGGAGTGTGGTGAAGGAGGATACAGTTAAGAGTATATTTACGGAGAATTTGCAAACGAGTGGTGCGTATTGTGCTAGAGAAGAGAGTTTAAAAAAAGAGGTAGTTTAATTGTGTTTTGTTCGATAATGTATTATGTTTTAGTTTCTGATTTAATGGTGAAGTGAATTTTTTGTTATGTGTGTAGGAGGATGCGGGGAAATTAAAGTTTGCTTGTGTATCGAATGATAAAGTTGATGAACATATGATTTGGTATTCATTTCTCTAACTCGTCATTTGCTTAGTTAATCGTTTTATGTACTCGTTTGAATAAAATTCCTTGAATGTTATGTTTTTGGTAGGTTAATTGGACTGAAGAATATATTTGCGAGGCAATTACCGAACATGCCTAAGGAATATATTGTTCGTCTAGTGATGGATAGGTATGTGGTTGGCAATATATTATGATTTGTTTGAGGTTTGTTAATAGTGATATTTTAACTGTGGGAGAATGTTAAATGATGGTAAATGTTTTATCCGATGCAGAGGCCACAAATCTGTAATGGTTATTAGACGCAATACAGTGGTCGGCGGGATTACATATCGGCCTTATATGAGGTAAAAATGCTGTTTGACGTGATTTACTCTTGTATTCTTTGGAAGGTTTTACATTCTGAAAGTAGGTTTTGTTTGCATAGAATCCTATTTGGTATTTATGTTGCTAAAATTTCACTTATCCATGTCAGGCATTCTACCATAGTTTGTGAGTTATGTTCTTATGTCGTTAAAATATACGCATATCTCTTTCCTTTGCAATTTTCTTCCTAGTCTGTCACATAAGTTGTCATATATCTCGTAAAAGATTTCCATTTATGTATTGCTTATAATTATCTTCTTATTATAGCCAAAAGTTCGGAGAGATAGCTTTTTGTGCAATCACATCGGATGAACAAGTAAAGGGTTATGGTACTAGACTGATGAATCATTTGAAGCAACATGCACGAGATGTGGATGGGCTTACTCATTTTCTAACATATGCGGATAACAATGCTGTTGGTTATTTCAATAAACAGGTTAGACAGTTTTCAGCTGTTTCGACACATTTTTTTTTTTAAATGCATAATTTGTATCATATGTTGGTATGTTTATCCATTTGCAGGGATTTACAAAAGATATTTTCTTGGAGAAGGAACGGTGGCATGGGTATGTATTTGTGAAATTTTAGAAGGATGCTGTATTAGAATTCATATGTTGTCTCTTTAGATTTAAAGGATCTTATACTTAATATATGTATATCGATTTTAATATATAGCGCTAGAAGTTTTTATATATAATACAATTGTTTTTTATTTTTTAGAAACTGATGTTAGTTATTTTTTTGCATTTTAGGTATATAAAAGATTATGATGGAGGGATTCTTATGGAATGTAAAATTGATTCTAAGCTACCATACACTGATTTATCAACCATGATTCACCGTCAAAGGCAGGTAAAAGATATTGATTGTGAATGGGGATGCCGTTGCCTTAAACATAATTGTGTGGGGTTTGATGGAAAATGGGCGGGTCGGGTGGGTTGAGTAACAAGTTAAAGCAGGTATTTTGGTTTAGGTTTGGGTGACACGAATAATCTATCATTTCAATAAATCAATGTAGGCAGTTGCATCCATTAAAACTTACTTTAGGGCGACTTTTGACCCGTTCAACAACCCATTTTGCTCGTTTACTTTTAGCATCATTGGTTGATTTACCCGTTTGACCATTTAGAGATAAAACATAATCCAAATAAATGGGTCGAAATCGTCAACTCTATTATAATTTATGATGGTATATCTAATCCAGATTCTGGGTGTACCCAAATTTTGTTCTGCCTTCTTTAAATTTGTTCTGAATGAAGATGGTTAATGAATGTAGTTAAAGTACTAAAAGACAGAAGAAAACTGTTCTAGGAGTTTATCAATAGATGATATTTTTTTTAGCTTTACTAATATGTTCAATTATTTTTAGGCAATTGATGAGAAAATTAAAGAGCTCTCAAATTGTCACATTGTCTACCGTGGTATTGATTTCCAAAAGGTACACATATGTTCTCTTTTGGTAGAAATTATGTGTTAAAATAAATTTTGCTGACGACTTCTACATATGATAATTGTAACTTATTTTTTAGAAAGACGTTGGAATTTCGAAAAGGATATGTAAGCTTGAAGAGATTCCTGGTTTGAGTAAGTTCTTTGATCCCTGGTGTAATAACAATTTGCTAAAAAATTGTCGTAACATGTTACTCGCTAGTGAAATTTCTTATTTTTTTGTCCTTTTCTTTTTTATATCAATGGAAAAGTTTCTAGTTAAGTAGGAGGGAATTTTGAAAATTTAAATATCCATGTTGGTGCATCTGTAACAAATTTTGACATCCACAATCACCAAGTAATCCGATTGCTCCTTACAGGTGTTAATTTTGACCCATTTACTTGTGAACCGGTTAACTTGGGTTATGTTGATCTCTAATGGGTCAAATAGGCTCTAACTCTTTCTATATAAGAAGAAAAAATGGACAACAAGTGTTTCGGCCTTTGGGTCGACGTAATGTGTTTTGACCCATACCAAAAAAAATGCTCATTTTGTCTTGTTACCCTAGCCATGCTGCCTACCCATTTTGCCACCTCTATTATAAAGTTTTAAGATTGTATATCTTGTAGCTAATTGTATTGTAGTTTTATTGGTAATGAAATTTCTCAGATGTTATTTCACTGTTCTGTTTTACTTTATATGGTTACTAATTAAAGTTGAATTGCAGGGGAAGCTGGGTGGAGTCCTGACCAATGGGGACATTCTCGTTTTAAATTTGTGAATGCTTCTCCAGATGGCACCTCAAATCAAAAATTGACCGGTTTCATGCGTTCGATTCTGAAGGCAAGTTTTACAATAAAAACTTTCTTTCCTTTATTAAAACAACTTTTTTCTCAAAGCTTTTATTAAAAGACAAGATCTTAACTGTGAGCAGGCATTGCATGATCATGCTGATGCATGGCCATTTAAGGAACCTGTCGATGTTCGTGATGTTCCAGATTATTATGACATCATTAGAGATCCCATGGGTAATTTACTATTCTATCTAAGTTATACATTTCAATTTTCAACCACATATTTCAATTGTGTACTTTTGTTTCCGGTACATAAAGTATTTTCTTCAGTATATTATAAATATATTCCACTTGCTTCTTTTAACAACCGTTTACATCACTGACGTCTAGAGGTAGTAATTTTGACCACTTCATGTGTAAATGGGCAGATTTGGGTTCTAGCTTGCCTTTAAAGGGTCAAAATTTCAAAGATTAGCTAAAAATGGAAACGAGTTGAATGGGTCGAAAGTCACTGAAAGTGTATAAAAAATACATAAAGTTTTCCTAATTCACAAATATAGTTTTTTTCACACATTTTCAAAGCATCAAATATTTCTACAGTTCAAGAAAAGATAAGACAAAAAAGAGTTTACAGGTTGATCCGAACCACCCATATTTGTCAACTCTACTCATTTCTATGATACTTTGATCCACTAATCGTTACAAATAAGTATTGATGTGGGTCCCAAACATTCCACTTTTTACTGAAGGGTATGTTAGACATTTTGATACTTATGAATGTTTAACTAATTTTAGATCTTAAGACCATGTCAAGACGGGTGGAGTCGGAACAATATTACGTAACACTTGAAATGTTTATTGCTGATGCAAGGAGGATGTTTGCCAATGCTCGCACGTATAATTCTCCAGAAACTATTTATTTTAAATGTTCCACCAGGTATTCATTTCATTTTAATTTTTATTTATTTGTTGTCTGTGTTTTTGCTATGTGACTCGTTTATGTATCTTCGATTTGGGTTGTGTTTTGTTTTAAATGAGCCAGGTCAAAAAGTTTAGCTGAAATGAGAACCGGTCAAACGGATTTAGGTTATTATTGTAATAATTTTTTTTTCCGGGGTGATCAGAATAACGAATTAATTATCTATAGAGTAAATTACGTAAATGGTCCATGTGCTGTATACCGAATCACGGTTTTCTTCCCAAAAAGTTTGTGACTCATATCTGTAAGAAATTTTGAAAAATAACAAAAGAGTGTTTGCGGTCAACCCACCCCGTTACAACCCATACCCAATCTGTCCCGTTAGCGACCCTCCCAACACACCCATTTCACCCCTTTAATATAATATTATTCATTCCATTGTCTCTAAGAGCAGACGTTTTATTTTGCAGGTTAGAATTGTTCTTCTCTGGTAGAGTTCAGTCGGGTGTGCAATCGTTTCTGAAAATTCAGCAATAAGATACGGGAATCAGAAATTCCATCGGTAGAAATACAATATTGTGCATTTGTTATGTTTAATTAATCTTGTAATGTAATTTATATAGAACACGTAGATCCATTATTTCGGTTATTTGTTAACTTAGCTTGTTAGGTAATAGGTATGTTAATCTAACCAGGCTAGGCTGGTCCTGACTCATAATCTTTATTAGTGGTTAAGATAGAATTGAGCTAGTTTTACAATCACCGTGTTTAAAGTTCTGTTATATGTTAAAATAACGAGTAATGTCAAAACGGACCACTCTTAAAAGTCTTTTAAGTTATTTCTGGTTTAAAAGATTGTCTGAAAATACTTAAGGGGAAATTACCAATGAGTTGAGTTTATATGATTGTTGTATATAATAGAGTTAATTACAAAAATTGTCCCTAAGGTTTTTTTCAAGTTTTGGATTTCGTCTTTAAGCTTAAAAAGTTGCATAAATCATCCACTTTTAGATACTAATTACCTTTTTTGTTCCTAAGATTTGCTTCAATTACATATATCGTCTCTAACGTTTGTTCTCAATTATGGATTTGGTCCTTAAGGTTTGTCCCAATTACGGGTGTAAATTAGAAATTAGGACGAAAAACGTAATTAATTTTTAAACTTGGACGATTTATGCAACTTTTTAAACTTAGGGACGAAATCTATAATTTTATATAAACCATAGGGACGATTTATGTAATTAACTCTATATAATATTTTGATTTTGGCTAAGCTTTATGATGATTGTTTAAGCCAAGGTATTATTTGGATAAATATATTGAATATATTGATACAAATAGAGCAAATAATGTATGTCAAACATTGCTTGATGTATTAGGTTTAATGTATATCACTAGTTTTTTTCTCCCAAAAGACAAGTATAGCGGTTTAGGACTTAATCATAAGAAAGAAGCTTTTAAGGGGTCGGAAGGGACTTAATCCTAAGGTTGTAGACTTGTAGTATAGTGGTAGAGGTTTGATATTATACGGGTGGAAACCGAGATCAATTTCTCATGCTACAACTTCATAACCAACCAAATAAAGAAGCTTTTAAGGGGTCGGAAGGGGTTACGCTCCTCCAAAAGTTTGAAGGTATGTATTTATTTTGAGGACTACAAAATTTTATGTGAAAGTTGCGGTTTGAGAGATGTGACCTGTTCACATTGTCATATTTAGTTTAGTTATATTTTTAATGATTCGCTAAGTCACTATAGAACAAAACTGATCATTGTCTTCTATTCTAGAACGAGACATGTGACTTGTTCACATTGTTGATTATCAACATTTTTACAAAATTATTTAAGAAATTGAAACAAAAAAACAACAACAATTTAAACCTTTAAGGAAGTTATGATATATTTTACACACATAGTTGGAGCTTTTAATACCTAAATTTTAAAGATTTTGAATAAAAGTTAAAACTCTACTAGTAAAACAAAACTATAACCTTATATTTTCTAAAGCGAAAAAATGTAGCTCTTAAAAATTTCACAAACGTTCTCGTCAAACATACCCTTACGAAAGGATATGTTCACATTGTCGGTTATCAACGTCCTCCAATATTTTAAAACTCAAAAACAAACACAAACAAGAAAAAAAAAAAACTATTTCTCTCTCTACTCTCTCACACACACTAAAAACACACACACAGTCTATATATATATATATACATCTCTCACTACAAACCAATTCCCACATCATTAATAAAAACTTACACCTCTTGCCGGAATCAATGGCGAATAGCAATCCTTCCGACGGCTCCGCGGACGATTTCTTCGAACAAATCCTGGGGTTTCCAGGTTACGCAAGCACAGGTTCAGTTGATCCAAATTTGGCGGGAAACGAAGCTAATAATGTTGCTAATTCAATGATGTTACAATTAAGTTCTGCTACCGGAGACGGTCATCTTTCTCATCATCAACAACATCATTTAGGTGGTGGTGGTGGTGGTGGATTAGGGTTTCATTTTCCGTTAGGATTGAGTTTAGAGCATGGAAAAGGTGGCGGGTTTTTGAAAATGGATGATGCTTCTGGAAGTGGTGGGAAAAGGTTTCGAGACGATGTCGTTGTTGATAGTAGAGTTTCGAACTCGGTAACTTATCCTTCACATTTCTATTTTTAGTTACATTCCGACACAAAGTTATTGAGTCGGAAGGACTACTTCCCTCCGTCACAAAGTTATTGAGACGGAGGGAGTATTATGTGATTTTTGTCTGTAGACAGTAATTTTATTTTATTTGACGTTAAAACATTTTATTTTTTATTGGTTTAACGGTGTGTTTGTTTTATTTTATGACTTATGAGTTTATTTGATTCTTCGTAAGCTTATTTTTCTGGTTTATTTTCCAGCTTACGAGCTTACTTTCCAATTTTAAATCATAAAAGTTGATAAGCACAAAAGAAGCGGATTATTAAAATAAGTCTGAACAAAATAACCTCATATGCCCAATTAAGCTAAAACAAATACTAGCTTATGATTTTTTAGCTCATAATTTGTTTAAAAAAAGACATTTTCGAAAAATAAGCCGAAACAAACACCCTTTCTTCTTTAACGTAATGCATTAATTGTTTACGTTTGGTAACAATAATATTGGGTAATAAAAAAGTGTGTATATATAATTTTTCACTTTCGAAAAGTTATCGAAAAAATATTGTTTTCTAAATTTGTTGTCAATTTTTAGTATAATTTTTAATTTATTTTTTTGTTCCATAAGTTGTTTCCCCTTCCATTGGTGTAGAATCATATATAAAAAGATGTCCTTTTAGCTTACCGGAATATATGCATATGTATCCTTTCAGGTTTTGTCACTTTATGTTATAAAAAAATAGAAAAAAACAGAATAGAAGTAAATGCAATAACGTGGACAGAAAGACTTTGGCTATGAACCCGTGTAGCAACATCACTTAGTTTTCCTTTTCCGTGTTTTTCGCTATTCTTCTTTCTTTGTTTTTTTTCCGTGTATTTTGGTGTTCTTTCTCTATACATTTTTTGGCTTCTTGGCCTTTGGTAATATATTTTTCGGCTTTTAAAAAAAAAAAAGGATATGTTTTTTCTAATTTTATAGTCAAGTTGTTTGACATATTATTTGACTTCATAGTTGCATTTCAAATTAGAAATTCAAAGTTTGGACTTTTTGCCCTTGAATTATTGCATAATTTGTGTGTTTATATGTGAGACTTGCTTCTACCGATTTTAGCGTGTTTGGATTAACTTATAAACTCGTTACAGATTGTTCACTTAAACTCGTTATGATTTTGATTTTGATAGTTTGGATCCAATTAAGCAAATACCATCTATTGGACATTTTTCTTTTTTGCATAAAATACCTTCGTTCTTATTCATTTGTCCCGTTTTAGTCATGGTACATTTTTTTTGTACATACGAGTCATTAAAAGATGTCTTTGTGTATTGTTTGGGTCACTTTGTAACAAACCTATCAGCATTATAAACATGATGTCTTTTATAATAATGTTAAATTTATGTATAAAAACGTTATATTTATAGAAAAATGGTAAGATTATGGGTTACAAAGTGATCCAAAAGGGACACAAAGCCATCTTTTAGTTACTCAGATGTACGAAAAAAATACAATTTGCTAAAACATGACAAATGAAAAAGTACGTTGGTACGTTAAGGGACGGAGCCAGAAAATTTTTCGAGTGGGTTTATGATTAGATTTTAGTTATGTTTGTATGCAAAATCAATGGGTCCATACACTAACTAAGACTAAACTTATACAAAAAATTTTAAAAAATTCAAATTCAGCGGGTTCGCCGAACCCGCTCGGGTCAATGTAGCTCCGCCCCTGGGTACGTTATGCTAACACTCCCTTTCTTTTTCGTGAAGGGATAATTTGTATATTTGCTTTTCACAAAGTTCATGCAGTGACATTTTATTACTGTTATTTAGGGGTTCCAGGGTCAGCAAATGGCTAACACGGTCCAAACCGCCCCAAATCCACCTTCTGTTCGTCCCACAAGAGTCAGAGCAAGGCGAGGGCAGGCCACAGACCCTCACAGTATCGCTGAGAGAGTAAGTCTTATGTGTTCACATTCAAATATTTTTATTTTTTACATATATTTGAAATGCAATCCGTCAAGAATTCAAATTATGTTTTCTGAAACAGCTTCGACGTGAAAGAATAGCCGAGAGAATCAGAGCATTACAAGAACTGGTTCCTAGTGTCAATAAGGTGGCGATTTTTTTTTTTTTAAATTTATTTCCTTGTTTAATCTTTAAAGTAATATATATTTTTGTAATGTATTTGTCCAGACGGATAGAGCTGCAATGCTTGATGAAATTGTGGACTATGTGAAGTTTTTGCGGCTTCAAGTTAAGGTTAATCAATCTCCGTCTAAAATAATTGTTTCGTTTATCTTTTCTTAATGATAATATAACCAAACAGTTAAAGCCAAAATACTGTTAGGTATGTGTGTGTGTGATTTGCCACAAAATTAGTATGCCGATTAATTTATTGAAAGAAAACTAATCACTCGGTTGGATTGGATTAGTAGTGGATTAGCTTTTTGTACACATCTACATGTATAGTATATGCGTGCGCGCACACACACTCAAATGATTAGGAAACATTATGATTAGCTACAACGTGCGAAAACTCAATTTTGTTAAGAAAAAGTTTTAAGACAGTGACTACTTTCTTATGTTGATAAGGCCAAGTTCAATGTTGCTGATAATAGTGATGGTTCCTTTTACGATACTGCTGATTGAGGTTTTTGATGACTTGTTAAAGATTATGTATCAGTCATTACTCGAATGATTTCTTGTATCATATGCTTTGAGTGATATTTCACCCGTTACACGTGTGTTTCTTTATTTATTTTCCTTTTTGCATCTTGAAGGTATTGAGCATGAGTAGATTAGGCGGAGCGAGTGCTGTGGCTCCACTTGTTACCGACATCCCTATATCATCTGTTGAGGTAACATTGCTCTTGATCTTTAATATAGGTGGGGAAAGGGGCAGGTTAGATAGATTGGGTTACGGGTCAAAATGGGTTGCGTTAACCCACCAACATTTCCTTTTTGAGTTTCATAAATAGTACTAGAACTGCCTCTGTTCCAAAATAATTGTCCACTAAACACAAAACGTGCAACTAAAGAACTAAATATAATTATTGCAACTTTTAAAAGTACATTCAAGGTTGTAAACTTTTATAGTGTATACTTTGGACGACTTTTCAACCTTTCGACCCATATCGTTTATAATTAAGTTTATTTATCTTTGAGGTAACTTTGAAGTTTTTTAACAGGACGAAGGCGGCGAGGGAGGAAGAAACCAACCCGCATGGGAAAAATGGTCAAACGATGGAACCGAACGACAAGTAGCAAAACTAATGGAAGAAAACGTAGGATCCGCAATGCAGTTCCTTCAATCTAAGGCACTTTGCATCATGCCAATATCACTTGCATCCGCCATTTATCACACACAACCACCCGACTCGACCTCAATCATCAAACCCGAATCCGAACCCCCTCTATAAATCCAATAACTTACAACTTCCATTGTAGTTTTAGCCTTAGCCCTAGCCAAATATGCAAATGTATTCACCATTCACCAAAATATAATGTCCCTTTATCTTTTTCCACCACTCATAAATGTTTTATAAGAATAATGGTAAAAGTTGTCAAACCTTTGCTTGATGTTGTTCTTTTATGTGTCAATTGGTGAGATTAGTGGTGTATGACTAAGGAAAAGGGGGTTATAAACTTTTTATAGTGGGGGAGGCTTTAAATTTTCATATTTTTTTGAAAGTAGTGGATTGTGGGGACATTGATGTATAATATATATATTTATAGAGATAAGTGTTTGAAAGTGTATCCCGCTGATGCGTTGGTTGATTGTAATCTAACAGTTAAATATTACTATCGCATTTATCTGGCTATACATGATATTCGTATTTGTTATAGAGATAAGTGTCTGAAAGTGTATCTCATTGATGTGTTGCTTAATAGAGGTTGGTTCTTGTAAAGCAAAACTTATTATAAAATAACTAAAAAAAAATTAAAAAATAATTTATAACGTTATATTTTTTATTATCGTTAATTTTAACTATATCTCAAACTTTAAAAAACGAAGTTTTGTTGTATATTAAAAATGGATAGTTTTATGGTTGTGCATCAAATTTGAATATTTACTCCTCAAAAACAATGAATTTGATTCATACCCCTAAACGACAAATATTTTGATACATATCAAAACTTGCTTTTTTAAAGTTTGTTATAATTAAATAAATAAACATAATATAAAATTACATATATAATAAATTATTTTTTAATATTTTTTTACTTATTTTACTTTAAGTATCAGTTTATCTCCTTGCTTGATATATATTTATGTGTTTTAAGCTGAATACATACTATTAGCATTTTAATATAGTTGGATAAATATTTAGATATCCATTTCATTTTTATATTTGTTATGTTTGTCCTAACTATATTATAATTGTAGGTGTAAACCTTTTTATGTCGATGATGGTTGGTTGTCTTAAAAAGTTTAAAAGATGTTTTAAATAGTGGTAATGTGGAGTAGTATTGGTGCAAAAGAATTAGTGGGTTGGTAATATAAAAAGTAATTTTGACTTCTTTATGTGCATTATTGGTTCATGAAGTTGTGGCATTTGGTTGGTTTTCTCTTTTCTTACGAGTAATGTTTATCAACATGGACGGGTTGATTTATAAACACTTTGTTATCGGGTTTTATACTTTCTCAGAATTTTTTTTTATGAGTTAACTATTTGGATACTCTTTACGCAACTTTTGATTGTGTTAAAGATAGAGCATATATATTGGTCGAACTTGACGCTTAGACCGTTTACAAATAACATCAAAGAAAATGAAAGTTTGGATCATGAGGATTTGAGAGATTTGATGGGGGCTTGATATGCTTTAGCATCTATCGCTCTTTTCATCTTTGATATATTTTGACTTTTGAAATTAGATGAAAAGGTAACATAATGTTCTTATACATTCTTGCACTACAAGCTCTATGTTTGAACCAATTGTTTATGTCTCAAGTTCGAATATTATTGATTCCCGAAAAAATGTCAAATGCTTTCGAGTTGGTTTCCTTGAAAGTCTTTACAACCTGTCTCTTAAGCTTTTGAAATATTTGTGATCGTTTTGTCAATAGAAGGAAGTAAGGAATTGGTAAAGCGACAAATTTGGTACGATTTTGTACTTGGATAATTCCCGTAAAGGGTGTGACACTTCGTTCGTGCCTACTTGGCTAATGTTCTACAAAATAAGAGAAGGTGGACATGATTTTGACAGATATCTCAACTTCAGTTTACTTTCTAAATTGACACATTATTCCACATAAAATGACAAGTTATGGGTTAAATTTTGATGATCGTTCTCAATCTCTAATGACAAGAGTATGCGGAAATTTGCTACTTGTTCTCAATCTCTAATGATGGAATTTGGATCATAGCCGTCAACGAGTGTGTCCCAAGTGCAAAACCAAAGTAAACAATAGCAACTTTTTGTATTCATGGTTGCAAATACAGTGAAATGAAGATGAATATACAAATTAGCAAGGATTACATATTTTTTAAGCGAGTATGCGAAAATTTGCTACTGTCTTATGCATTACCAATGTTAACAACAGATTGAACTCGCTGAAGTCGCAAACATCAAAGCCATGGAATTATTAGGTGGAATATTTTCCCAAAACAATTCGGTTTTCTAATTGGTGAAAAAAAAGAAAGTTTTTGGGTTTAGCAGGCATCTAGGTCACGGCACGGGGGAGGCTTGGGCTCACCCAACAACGTAGTATTTCCTCCTGCAGGCCCACAGTTGATACGCTCTGGGTTCTGGGTGCCACGCTGCAGAGGATTGACATAAACAAGTTAACCACTTTTTCACAAAACTTCAGTACGGGTCAGGGTGATCGAGAACACTTTTTTTTTGTTAAAAATCTTTACTAAAATTATACCATTTCAATAATATCTAACTTTTTTTTAACAAAATATGTTAGTTTTTATGCAATGTAAACAACACTTTAGGCGACTTTTCGACTTGTTTCCATAAAGCTAATTGGTCGAAATTGCCACATGTATGTAAGATAATGCAACCTGTCACTTACCGGTGGCTTTTCTCCTCGTTTTAATGCCTCAACTATTTCTACGACTTTCTTTGGGGTAACATCTTCCTGCATTCATTTCGCCAGAAAATTTACAGTTAAAATTCCTAATAACTTGATATATGTTTGGTGACAAAATGATGTAAAAAGGTGTGAATCATGCTTACGAAATAGTTATAGGTATATCCCTCGGATCCATTTGAATAGTCGGCCACTGTTATCATAGGAGCGTTTACACAACAACCCTAGAAAAACGAAGAGTGAAAACTAAACATTATCCAATTTTTTGAATAAAATCTCAGATTCATATGTGAAACATGTTTCAAATACTCAAAAGTAAGAAAAACTTCAAAATGAAAAACGTGACTCACCATGCATTCCATTTCTCCAACAGAAAATAACCCATCCTTTGTAACCTCTGCATATCATAAACAATTAGAACACAGGAGTCACAAAAATGTACATAATCACAGAAAGATGTTTACGAGTTGTGCTTATGGATATAAAAATATACAAACCATTTCGTTTGACTCCCAAGTGCTTCAATAATGCATCTTCAATGTCCCGTGAACCACGAATCATACAAGGAGTTGTTCCACAGACCAAAAGATGGTATTTGCCAACCTACCAAAGTACAAAATCGATGTCTCAACTCATGAACTCTTAAGTTTGGATAGAAATTTTGTGTTTCATGTCAGAAATTTAGAGATGGCAAATTGAGTGGGTCAAAAGGTTGGTTAACGAGTCAAAACTGGTAGCTTTTGTACAGGTTAATACAGTTCAAGTTGAGTTGACCATATTTAGTGTGTTATACGAAACAAATTACATTGTTTCAATAATAATCTAACATTTTAAATAAATGATCGAGGAGGTTTTATATATTAATAATACACTGTGGGAGACTTTTGACCTATTTTTTATATACTATTTTTTCTGTTAACCCATTCATAAGTAAACGGGTCAAAATTGCAACCTCTACAGCAAATGTACAAGCGCAGCCTTACCTTTGCTCTATTAAACATAGAATAAAAAGTTGCAACTTCATACACACGAATAGGAGCAACTTCTATAACTTTTGCAACCTTCAGCATGCAACATAGCACAATATTAGTCCAAATGAACAAAGAAAGTACGATGCACAAACAAAAAAGTTTGGTAAGAACCATTCTTTGAATAAAAAAGCAGTTAGAAAATAAAAGAGAACGCCAATATATTTATAGAAGGGACTTATTTTAAAGAAAAAAAAACAATTTGTTAGAGATATTTTTACTTTTTAGACAAAAACATGTACATGGATACATCAACATACCGCATCCATTGCTGAAACAGGAAGCCATCCTCCATGTTGTTGTTGTGCAAGATCAAGTAGTGGGATGACTGCAGATTGCTTGTAGTTAGTTGGATAGTGAGACAAAATCTCCTTTACCTGTATGTAGCAAAGCACTCTTGTAAATTTGAAGATTACCCAGATGAGCAAACATTAAGACAATCTGAAAACTTAATATATTCAATAACGAATGCATTCTAAACCGTTTAACTGAAAGCAAGGAAGAACATTAGTCCCAAGTGCTGACAGATAAACTACAGAACAATATGACTTCAAATTTATGAGGTTATTTGTTCAAAATAGTGTCTCTGGCACACAGTTATTACGTATTACATAAAAAACAACTTCTCAAATCAAGGTGCATGATTATGATAAATTCACATCCTTCAAGTTTTTTGTCTATATCTTTACCTAGAAAATATATTTATTTATATTCATAGCATTTCTTCAAGAATTCTCACAATCTCATTTATTTGTAGATATTGGATTTTTTTGCAAACATCTGAAAGCAAGCGAATGTCCCTACTCGTGAGAACTCTTGTGGTGTAAAACTTTATGAAATTTTTAGTCAATATAGTTCCATCTAGTGATTTAAACTATTCATGTCAGGGTTCCTGCAAACGAGGTTGAAGCCACAAATACCTTATACGTGAAAAGGAGAATATCATAAAAGCTATGAGCTAATCAAGAGAAGCAAAATTGCAACGAAAAGGGGAGTGGTTGTGGCACAAACATTGCCCACATTGTTCTCTTACATATACACTTTAGGATTCCTGTCAAATGATTTTTTTCAGTTATGTTTCTTTTTGCCTGAGATCTTTACACGAGAAGAATCATAAGTTTATAAGATTTTGAAAATCTTTAAAATGTTAGACTTAAAATAGTTAGTGCATGCAGGCGTAAGTTACAATATACATCATAGTATGATATCAGTATTAATTATTTGAAATGAGATGGATCTTCTAAGAGTATCGAACAAAAGGTAAACCGATGCAAGGAAAACTGATAGTCAAAAGAAACTTTCTCCATACTTCCATAGAATGCTTTGAAATATTGGGGGTGGGTGTTTACGGGAGTTTAGTTAAAAGGTTTATTTTTTATTGCTGTGTGATAAAGTTAATAAGCACTGTATGAGTGTTTCAATTAGTTTATTTCAAGAGCTTAATAATCTTATTTCAACAGAAGAAAGCCCAATAAGCTTTAACCATGATTTTAAAGCATTTTGACAAAGGATAAGCTTTTTGAGATAAGCTTACCCAAAAACCCTCTCTATAAAGTAACCTTAATCCTCTAATTCTAATCCTTTGTGATAAACTTATTAGTATGTGAGAAACGTATCTGTAGCAACACGGCTCCGTAATCTTTTGTGGAAAAAAGGATCACAAACATGAGTCTCAAGAACAACGTCTTAAACAACCAGGGATATACAGTTAAGAAGATAAATGAGTAGTTATTAGCGTTTACAAATGGTATTTGCTCTCCCTCCCTCTATCTCTCTCAACGTCTAACTCTAAATTAGCATTTACAGTTTCTATATGTAAAATTACCTATGCATTATAATTTATAAGTACAATTAAGACGATAACTTAGTCTTCCTTCTAGTCATCCTTTAAGAACCTCTAAAAAAAATGCACAAACGTCTACGTTTTCCTAAATGCACAAACCATTACCTCTTTAACTTGAAGCTTAGAAACTAAGTAAATGCGCCTTCAAATACTCGTGAAATCAATATAACAAATCAAAAATGCATTTCTAATTTCTCATTCCTTTACAACGCGCAAACTCAAATCACTTCAAAACAACAAAATTAGGGTTTCTAATCTAACAAATACAATTAGAGCAATTAGAACAAACCTTTGGTTTATTCGCCTCGTTGAACTCCCACAGAACATTAGGATTATTATCAGGAGTATCAATATGCTACACAAATCCACACACAGTCAATAAAATCATGAACTAATATACAAAAATCAGAATCAAAATTACAGAAATTAAGCAAATCGATGAGCTTACGTAGTTTAAAGCAGAAGAAAACGATCGAGTTGACTGAAAAAAACAAACATAGAGATTGAATCAATTAGATCGAAAATAAAAATTTGAAAAAATTAGGGCAGTGAAAATATACCTGAGGAGATTGACGGAAAACTTGACGGATCTCAAGGAGGCGCTTAGATGCAAGACGACCTAACATTTTACTGAGATTCGATTGATTGAAAATGGTGATGATATGAGTGGAGGTTTGTTTGGAAGCGTGGTTACCATAAGTTGAAGCCAACTTCAAGGTGGGTATAATGGGATGTTTTAGATATTTGTAACGGATCGGTCGAGGGTCAGTCGGGTCGTGTTAGCCAGGTTTTGGATGGGAAAAGATCGAACCATCTAGGCTTGACCGACTTAAAATGAAGCGGTCCAGCTAATGGGAAAACTCGATTGAAATGAAACCGTCCACCCTTTAAGTTTACTGTATAAAACGCAATTTATTTTTCCTTGTCGTCTGATACTGAATGATTTAATCATATTTTTGTATTTTTAAAAAATTGTACCGTTTTTTAAATTTAAATAATGTAATGGTTAATTGTTTTTAAAATTTTGGGTTTAATAAAACTTACAAGTGAAATAAAATATTGATTAATTAGTAAGTCCTAGAAAAATTCAGTTTAATAGTTATAATAGATATTGTTCGGTCTTTATTCGGTTTTTCTAAAGAAATATTTAGTGGCATTCGGCGGGCAATCTATTTCTTTATTTTTGTTGTCATGAACTCGTGATAGAGAATAGTCAATATGATTTGGATTACATTGCTTTAGAACTCATTGTACGGATACAATATGTTTATTTGTAATAATACGAACACAATTTGTTTTCGTATGGTACATATTATTCATACATTCTAGGCTAATGTATTTTTTAAATGAATTTTTAGATCAACTAGGTAGAAACATCAAATTCATTTGATAAAACAAAAAGATATGTGAAAATCAATAATTTTGGTTCGACACACTTATAGGGGTTGTTCGTTGACTGCTCATAATTTTGGCTCAACAATAAATTAAGTGATTGTTAGTCGAGTAAACCCGATCCAACTAAACCAGAAAACTATGTTTTATAAGTCACCCAACGATCATATCACCGTCAATAGACGGATTGGTTAATGAAAGAAAAAAAAAAAAAACGAGAAAAAAACAAGACCCAAGGTGAAAGTTAAACAAATAGTATAGGTACCATATGTAAAAACTATTTAACCACCATTTGTTTTGGCATAAGACCCGTTAATTAAACCAACCATTTCCCTTAATCTAAGCCTATTATATTCAAAATTTCTTTAACCACTAGATCATTAGCTGCTAATTGCAAACTCAAATCAACTTGGTCATTTGATTTACAATTTCTAATCTCCCATTGGTTTCGCTCCAATTGAATCACTCCCACATTGCTCTATTAGGTAAGATTTTCTTCATATTCAGAAGTACTATGTTATGAAATTTTAGTTAACGTGATATTCATATAAGTTGTCACATCATATGTCAGGTCATAATGATCCAAAATTATGTACATATAATGGAAAATTTTAAATTTCAATACACATACTAGTATTTTTTGTGAAAAATTGAATATATTTTGTCGAATACGAGTTTAATATTTGCAAATGTACATATGTGTGAATGTGAATAGATATCAATATTGTTTAAGACCAAAGGAAAATGGCTGGAGCACCACCAGGAACCGCGAAAATGATTATAAAGGAAATATGTATCGCCTCTGTGCTAGGTGTCATTTGTGGCGGCATATGGAAATACGGGTACCAGAACGAGGTGACTAAAAAGACCAATTCGTTCTACAACATGCTTGATAAAGGTGAGATAACTGTCGTTGTTTCAGAAGAGTGATTAACTATTATTCAAGTGTAACGCTATAATGGTTGGTTACTTCTAATAAGTAATATTTTGCTAGTTTGCATCATTTAGCTTGTAGATACGCTTCATGAACCGAAAACGTTAAATAAAAGAGCGACCTCGTATTGGTTGTTTATTCGATTTATGTGTGTATAACATTTTTACTTTCAAGATCCAACAACACCTCTAACGTTGGCGCTAATTTGGTTTCACTAAACATCTCGGTAATGAGTGACAATGATACAAAATACATAAGTTCTTGAAAAGATTAACAATTGTAAATCTAAGATAAATGGCTACATTCTTTAGTATAGAGGCAGATCACAAATTTCGTGGATAAATTTGCATTTTACATTAAATTTGCGCAGTTTTTGAGCAATTTAGCTTATAATCTTATGTTATGTAAAAGAAGTAAAAATTAGTAACAGAAGATTATTAGCTAAAACGCGTTTAAAAACTGTGCAAATTTAATGTAAAATGCATTTAAAAACTGCGCAAATTTAATCACCTCCACAAGTTTATTAGCTAAATTGCTCAATTTCGACCTGCTAGTTACTAATTTGAGAAAACATAACTAATAACATACAAATAAACTTGTCCAATAACATCATAAATAGCGATACCATAAGCTGGGAGGTGATCAAATATTTTCGCAAATATTTCGTGTAGCAGATTTTTTCGTAGATAGCCAACTCAACAACATTAATAATAGATATATATGGTCTAGTCTAGGATTTATGTGCAAACATTTGAAAGCGAGTGTCTCTACTCGAAGCACATAGCTTATGAGAGGAGGGTGCATCCAACTAGTCTAAGTCGTAGTCTCTTAATCCGTACTCCGGCATCTTAGGTCTTATCCTTGTCCAAGTTGATCGGGTATGAAGTTGAACACAAGATGGTGGTGTATGAGTGAATGATGGGATGACAATGGCCTATCAAGTCATTCATACCATTTCGGCTTTATATTTTTCCGCCTACTAGAAATCCAAATAAAAAAAAAAGTTTAAACTATTCGAGAGATGTTACTTTTTGGGGTTTTATTTTTCCTATATCGTCAAATAACCCAAAGCGTCGTTTGAACAATGATGCTACATTGATAGGTTTTACGAGTCCTCGTCTTGATCACTTTATTGATGTTGTTGAAGTCATTTCGAAATACAATTCCACAAGTCTTTAGATTTTAGTCACTGGATATTTTTTGATAGGAACATAAATGGAATAATTTTGTTTTATTTTCATTCGAGTTCAAGAGAAGATGGGGTTACACTTTAAAGCAGTAATTATTTAAATTATTCACAAATTGAGCCAAAGGCCCACTATTATCTGAATACAAAAGCCCAATTTTATCAGAACCATGGTTCCTTTTGAAAAATTTCTGACTATATTTAGATGCTTAAATAGGGCATCAATAAGTATGTTTAGAGTTGATTGCATAAATCAAATCGTTACTATCGTTTGTTTAGATTCAATAGATTGTAAGTTCCGTCCCTAGGTTTTTGAAAGTGGGTGTATCTTTAATTCTTTATAACACTCGAATCAAATACACACCATTTCTTTTTTTAAATCTTTATCTTACAATAACATTACGTAATTTAACAATAGATAAACGTTAACATCTTACTTTATCAAAAGGTGTGTTTATCAAATTTGAGCGAAAGCTCTTAGAAAAACATTAAACTTTTCACGTTACAGTCCCCCTTTCCTTCTTCTTAAGCTTGTCTTGCCTTAACTATCTCGATTACCTACAAAACATATAATTAACATAGTATATTAGCGTAAAGCTAGTGAGTATACTTTTTCCTATGTTAATTTAATCTTGCAACACTACTTTAAAGTCTTATCTCTCTTTCCCAATTAGCTAAAATCGTATCTTACTCTTTTCCCGACATACCAAGTCGTATCGTATCTTACTATTTTCCCGACTATACCAAGTCGTATCTTACTCTTTCCCGACTATTCAAATTGAGTATATGAGGTTTGTTTATAAGGTTTTACATGTTAATATAATGTAACTTATAACCTTTGAAAGATGGGTAAGATACGTGATTAATGTATGAAGAATTGGTTAGCGGAAAGAGGGTGATCAAAACGGTGATCAAAACTACCCGTGTTTTGGGCCAAGTTTCAAAACTACCCCGTTCGCGTCTCCTACCTGCGAACTATCAAAAAGCCACATTTTTTGCACATAGATCGCGTCTCCTACCTGCGATCTATGTGAGATAAAAAAAAAAAAATTGTGTAGAGGGGTTGCGTCTTGTACATGCCATCTGTGTAAGGGGAAAAATTGCCATGCAATCTACGTAGAGCATTTCCTATATATACCAACAACACCAACTTAAAACACACCAACATACACATAATACTTACACAACACATACACAAAAACACACATTTTCACAACTTAAAACACACCACCATACACAACTTAAAACACAAACTCAAACACTTTTATCAAAACCGTCTAAAAAATAATGATTTACGAGGTTGGAAATATTGTCGAAGTTTCGAAGAAAGATAAGTTTGATAACATATTTTGGCGTTGTGGTCGAATTGTTTTCGTTTATACTCGGTAATACATCGTTGATTACAACGTGTATCCAAATTTTAGTCACAAGCCGGATGTGGAACAAGTTGACGCCGAATGTATTAGACCAATTCCTCCGATATTAGAAACTTACAAATCTCGGGAACTTGGTGATATTGTTGAAATTTTTCATGATTTCGCTTGGAAGATGGCAATTGTTTTGAAAGATTTTGAATGGGAATCTTATCTAGTGAAATTACCTGGATCCGTCGAAGAGTTTAAAGTAACCGAATTTCAACTTCGTGGTAGACAGACGTATAAAAACGATGAATGGATTGTCGTTGACGACGATTGTAGTGATCAAGAAGATGAAACCGTCAGTAATGAAGACCAATTCCTCCGATATTGAAGCGATTCCTCGAGTTCTAGTGGTAGTTGTAGCAATAACAATAAGTTTGAATCTTGTAATGTTAATCTTTCCGAAAGTGACGCAGAGTCTGCTTGTCGTCACTAGTCGTTATGATAATTATTATGTAATGAAGTTAAATTTTGAATAAAATGTGTTTTATTTTTAATTTTTGTTATATTTTACCTTAGAATTAGATTTTGATAAAATGTGTTTTTTCACCAAAAAAAAAAGTTAATTATTTTCAATATGTTATATACATTAAATTGTAGATTATATACCAAAAAGTTCATAAAATACCAAAAAAGTTCATAAAATAAAGATTTGTTATAATAACGAAATTTAAATACCAAAAAGTTCATAAAATAAAGATTAGTTATTATTACAAGTTGAAATGTTATGACCCGGTTGATTGCAAGCGGTACACCTTCGAGGGGCATCTATAGGTTGAACGTCCATCTCGTTACGTATTCTATTCGTACGTCTGCGTCCTCTTGACCTTGAGAAACGAGAGAGAGCCGCTTGAATCTTCCAACCCGGATCTACCCAATAAGCAACGTGCGGAAGTGGTTGAAAATTGGAACGATACATTCTTTTGTACGTGTCCGTTTTGTAAACCTTGTTTACGTGATCAGCAAGTTGTTCACCTCTATGTCGAATTGCTGCCATAGAATGTGAACATGGAAATCTATGATTTTGCCATTTTCCACACGTACAAGTTTTTCTTCTCCCTCCAAAATTCACAGTGCAAACGTTTCCGCCGGTATCGTTTGGATTGAACCGTGACTCGACTCTATAAACCCCCGTTTCGTAATTAAACTCGGTAATATTATGCCGTTGTGCATATACCTCACGTTGGGTGAACATTGCCCACATACGAGGGGGCAACGGTGTGTCACAGTTCCTTGCGATTTGGGCGTGTTTTCTAAAGTGATCGACGCACTTGTTGAATGTAAAATCAATGAGGGCCTTTATCGGCAAAAGTCTCGCTCCCCGTAAAACATTGATGAAACACTCCGCAATGTTCGTTGTCAACCAACCCCACCTTCGATGATTCTCGTCATAAAGAAGTGTCCACTTACTTTTGTCGATTTTGTCAAGATAATTCCATGCTTCTGTGTCGAGATGCATCATATCATCTATACTTTCGACATACTTTCTTGCTTGTGTGGTACTTCCTATCGCCCAACAAAGTTTCTTCATTGCAGTGGTTTTATATTTCTTTGTGAAATTACTTCTCACGTGTCGCAGACAAAAACGATGGTATCCAAAAGGGTGCATCCACCCAAGAAGATTTTCCATAGCGTGGATTATACCATTGTGTCTATCGGATATGACACACAATTTTCTGTCCGCAACAACATGAGTCCTTAACTGCTGAAAAAACCAACACCAGCTTTCCACCGTTTCCTCATCGACAATGGCAAACGCGAACGGCAATATGTGATTGTTAGCATCCTTTGTAACAGCCGTTAACAACTTACCCTTGTACGATCCTTTCAGATGTGTACCGTCAACACACATCACCGGTTGGCAGAATTTAAATGCCTCAACAGCAGGTCCAAACGCCCAAAATACGTATTTGAATACGTATCCATCGTCCGAATATTGTGGATGATGTTGCCACTCCACGATGGTATCTGGGTTTGTAGCCTTTAATGCTGCAATGTACGAAGGCAACTCTGAGAAATTACTCTGCCAACTACCGTGTATACTCTCAATTGCCTTTTTCCTACCATGCCAGGCCTTTTGGTAAGTAACGTCGACATTCTGAGAGTTTTTTATATCGGCCATAATGTGTTTTATCGGGTAGGCGACATCTAACGTAACTGAGTGCTTGATGAGAGAAGCAATCATTTGTGAGGTGATGGATCGGTTGTTATTGCGAGTGACCGTACCATAACAGTTGTGAGAGGTTACCCAACGCTTTATAGTCCAGTTGTGATGGTTAAACTTCTTCACCGCACGTACATACCAATTGTAAGCAGGTGCCCCGGCTACTTGAGTAAAACCCGGTTTACGACTACGGCACCTTGCATTGAATAATCTGGGTTCACTTTTATTAACCCAAATCTCCCTGTTTTGAGAAACAGACCAAAGCCTTACCGCATGTTGGATTTCTTTTTTATTTTTGAAAGTCATTCCAACCCGGATTTTATTCTCTTCTTGGCTCCAAACATCAAGTGGTTCCTCGTCCTCAAAGTCTGGCATGTAATCATCTTCGGCTTGTTCGTATTGGCCACCACCGACTTCTTCTTCATGAACTGCATCATTTTGGTCATCTTCTGATTCGTCACCACCAACTGGTTCTTCCTCTGTATCTTCACTGTGTTCTGAGCTACATGCATCTGAGTTCTCAAAACCAGCTCTATCGACATCGTCTGTGACAGTTTGTAGTGGGTTGGTTGATATTGTTGGTAGTTCATGATAAGAAGGTTGACTTTGCATTATTGACGGATACTCTGGTAAGGAAGGTTGATTTTGGATGGTTGTTAACACTAAGTTAAAAAAATAAATGCAGATGGATGGTATGACAAGATGGCATCAGGGGGGTGAAAATTTGTCTCAGCAGTATATGGATCAGATAAATAGTACTGAACGATTTTCACACGTGCCGAGTAATTATATGGAGCACTATGACCCGGTACCCCAACAGATGTTCCAAAGAGATGCCCCTCGAAGGCGTGCACAGCCACGTTCTAACGTGGACGAGGCCGGTCCCTCTAACCCGGAACCATCGCATGGGGTTAACTTTGATACTTCGATGTACTATCCGACTCACGATTCAATGCCATTCCAGAGTCAGGATCCCGATCCCTTCGAATTTCCGAATCAAAGTTATACCCCTCCTGGAGGTTTTTTGTCACTTTTTGATTATACCCCTCCGCCTCCGCCCGAGGGTTATAATTATAACTATTTGACATCCCCACCAGCGATGCAACATCGAGGTGGTGAATCGAGTCATCAAAACCGTGACTTTTCACCTGTAGACTATCAGGAGTATGGCTTTGACAATGAAGATGGTAATCGACGGTATCCGCAAAGAGAACATCAACCGCCAGATTGTTATACCCCAAGTGACCCGAATCCTCAAGTTCATCATCGTCGTCGTCGTCGTTAGAGATTTGTAATTTTTTTTTAAACAATGTTTTTGTAATATTATTTATATTACTGTTTTTTTAATTATGTTTTTGTAATGTTCTTTATATTACAATTTTGTTAACAATGTGTTTTTTTAAACATAAATTATAACATAAACTTATAACATTATAAACATAAATTATAACATAAACTTATAACATATTATTATCATATAGTTAATAAAAATATTGTTAAATACAGTATAAACATAAATTATAACATAAACTTATAACATTAAACCGGTCAACAACTAGCATTAAACCGGTCCAAAGAGATCCATGTGTAGCATAAATTATAAGAATATTACCCAAGTGAATCGAGTAAACTCATCAACAATGACCAGTGTGTACTTCTTCCCTCCTTTGCTTTCAATTCCAATAGGTCCAAAGAGATCCATGTGTAGCATGAACAGGGGTTCATCAATGGAATGTAGCATTTTGGATGGAAATTGAGACTTCGTTTGCTTTCCAAGAACACAAGCTGAGCACACTTTGTCTTTGGTGTAAGTCAGGTCTGGCAGCCCTCTGACTAACTTGTTTTTGGATAAGGCATTAATGTTCTTGAAGTTTAAGTGAGATAACCTTCTATGCCATAACCAATTCAATTCCTCCTTTGTTTCTGTGAACAGACATGTCTCAGCTTCATCATTTGCTGTACTCAGATCCAGGCAGAACACATCTCTTTCTCTCTTGGCTAGCAGCAATGGTTTGCCCTTGGCACTATAGATTATGCCAGCTTGTTTCCTGAATCTGACTTCATGATCTTCATCAGTAATTTGACTCACACTGAGTAAATTATGTTGCAACCCTTCCACATATGCAACTCTCTTGAATGTAACAGCTCCAGCATGAATCTTTCCATATCCCCTAGTCATTGATACTCCATTGTCACCATATCTTACTTGAGGTCCATCTTCTTCCTTATAGTCCTGTAGAAAGGACTTCATTCCTGTCATGTGCCTTGATGCTCCACTGTCTAAATACCATTTTGTAGAATCCTGCACATGAAAGAGAAAGAAATTAGTTCCTTTTGGGTACCCACTTTAGAGTGGATCCATGAACTGAAAGAGGTTCAGGTGTAGATTCAATCTTGCAGTCAGTTTTGGGATTTGTATAATTCCATTTGTTGATCTCATTCATGCAATTAACAGAATAGTGACCTATGACACCACAATATTTGCAAGGAATATTTTTAAGACTGACTCTAGATGGGACTGACTTAATTTTGGAAGATTGTATATAAGGAGTCTTTGGTGGAGAGATGTTTCTTGAGGATGAATCTGATTTTGATGAAACAGATCTGGATTTTGATGACCTTGACTGTTGTGAAAATGACCAATGTTTTGATGAAACTGACTTTTGAGCATAAGGGTTTTTGAGTCTAGACCTGGTCAACAGTTTACAAGACACAGCTTCATGCCCTTTTTCACCACAGTTATAGCAATTTCTCTTGAGAGGAGACTTGGACCTTGCCTGATTTGGTGATTTATCCCTGACTAGAGTTTTTACAATGTTGGTCAGTTCCAGTAATTGGTTTCCTAATTTATCAATTGTTTTTTATTCACAACTTTTGTTGTACCCTTTGGAACTGACTGGAGCCTTACCCTTTGGTTTGCTCACAGCTTTTGGAGAAACTTTGTTCAAGGGAGTCAGTTTCTGAATATCAGTCTCAGATAAAACAACACAATCAGATTTAGAAGAAGATGAAGGCAAAAGATCATTTTTATTCAAAACTTGAGCAATTACAGGTTTAACAAATGCATTTGACATCATTATTTTATCTCCTTTCACATAAGTGAAAGTATTTGGAAGAATTTCTGGTTTAAAAATGATTTTTTCTCTTTCAGCCTTTTCAGCTTCTTCTTCCTCTTCTGTCATGTATTTCTTCAAACTAAACCCTTCACCCAACACTGCTTGCACTTGTTTGGGTACCTGTCTGCTCAAACAATCTTCATTTTTTAAAGATGAAATACACCAAGATTTACAAATTCTTTTATAGTGCTCAGTTTCTTCTCTAAACTTGTGATTTTCTTTTGCAAGATCATTATAAGCTTCAGTCTGAGCATTTAAAAGAACTTTGTAGCTTTCTAATTCCATAATTTTATCATCTTTAATTTTTAAATTGTTTTCAAGTTCTTTGAGTTTATGTTTGAGTTCAGTCTGTTCTTCTAAAGTGGTGGTCAAGTCTATATAAATGTACTCAAATATTTGAAGTTTTTGTTCATTTGTATAAGAATTGAAATTATGTACCTTGTAAAGTTTCGATTTGTTCCAGTCTGAGTTGCAACTCATTCTTTCTGCTTCTTTTAGATCCTTTTCGAACTGAGAGGCAGATTTCTCAGCTTCAGTTACTTCTTCCACCACAACCATCAGACATTTGTCTTCTACTTCCTCTTCATCAGATGATAGTTCCTCATCTAACCATTCTTCAGCAAAGAAGGCTTTCTGTTCAGCTTGAGGTTTTTGAGAATTTGAACTATGGCCTTTCTTATACTTAAGATACTTGTTTCTGTATCTTTGAGCTCTTTCAGCAACTTCATCCATATGCTCAGTCTGAGCATTCTTCACTTTACAATCGGCAGCCATGTGACCATATTCGTTGCATTTGAAGCATTTAACCTTTTTCAGATCAAAAGGTTTCTTTCCCTTGTACCCAGTCTTCTGTTCAAGCTTCATGGTCAATAGGGCAAGCTGACTTTTCAGTTTCTTCAGTTCTGAATCATCGTCAGACTCTGAATCTGAGTGTGACTCAGACTCAGATGAGTCAGCTTTAGAATAAATTTCTTTATTCCTCTTGCTAGTTGCAACTAATGCAGCTTCAGGATCTCTTGTAGTTCGTCTATGGTTGATCTTCTTTCTTTCTTGAGATTCCTCAAAATTCAGCAATAAACCAAATAGTCCTGGCAGCTTGTAGGTGGACAGTTTCTCACTCACTACAAGAGATGTAATAACAGATTCAAATTTGTTAGGTAGAATATCAACAAATTTCTTACAGATTTCATCATCTTCCTTTGTCACTCCCAAAGCTGACATATCATTTAACATGATTTGAAATCTTGTATGAACATCAGCCAAAGTCTCCTTTTCTTTCATGTAGAAGTTTTCATAATTTCTTATGAGACTGTTTAGCCGTTGTTCTTTCACTATTGGGACTCCTTCATATGACACAATTAATGTATCCCAGAGTTCTTTAGCAGTTTTACAGCCAGCAATTTTTGAAAATATTTGTTCAGATACTGCATTGCCTAAAATGCTTCTGGCTTTGGGATCAAGATTGTACAACAGCTTATCTTGATCTGTCCATTGAGCTTTAGTGGTTTGAACCCATCTGGCACGTTGGACAACCTTATCACCTTCTTTGACTTCATCAATTATCTTGCCTGGAATTATGGGTCCTTCAGTTATGATTCTAATCATTTCTTCATGGATTCCTGATAAATGCCACTCAGCTTTAAGCTTCCAATGGGCAAAGTTATGACCATTGAATACAGGAATTCCTTTTCCAGCCATTGTAGTTATATTAGAAGATGATGACATTGTTTTGAGATTCTAAGTATTGATCGTTTAAGATTAATAAATTTATTAAAATGTAAATCTTATTTGCTCTGATACCAGTTGTTAGGTCTCACTAAGATCTCAAACAATGGCAAATCAATCACAAACAAGTATTTAAACGTTAATTGTTATTTATCGATTGATTACTCAGTTTCAGTAATTATTATAGCGGAATTATAATAAAGACACAATGAAAATAACACACAGTTATATTTCGGTAAAAGGTGCATCGATTACAAAACTCAAACTCACTATTTATACACAATTATAGTGAGTTTGATAAGGATCAATCTAAGAAGATCTTTTAAACATATAAAAGATATTGACTAACTAGACTGCCTTAAATCACGCCTGACTTCTCTCATGAGTCTGAGTTAGTCAGACTGAGTCACTCAGACTCATGTCACTCAGACTGAGTCACTCAGACTCATGTCACTCAGACTCATGTCACTTAGACTCAGACTTTGATTAACAGATTTATTAATCTTGGGATAGATCATTGTTTTTCCCAACAAAACTTCTTGGTAAAAATGAAATCAAACAGTATTGATCTTCGTCTCTTTTGCCTATATCCCCATGAAGATAGAATGTTCTTGCACTATCGGCTAAAATTACGCGGTTTGAATCATCAACTTCAACAGTATTTCCAGTAATCTCGTTAATTTCATTTTGCACTCTATTTCTTTCCTCATCCAGTCTAACTAGTTGTTCGCGAAGTTGTGCAAGTCGTGAATTTTCCATCAAAATTTTGGGTAAATTGTGTTTGAGTTTATGTTGTAATGAGAGTGTAGAAATGTGTGTTTTTGTGTATGTGTAAGTGTAAGTGTAAGTTATGTGTGTTGTTGGTATATATAGGAAATGCTCTACGTAGATTGCATGGCAATTTTTCCCCTTACACAGATCGCATGCACAAGACGCGACCCCTCTACACAATTTTTTTTTTTTTATCTCACATAGATCGCAGGTAGGAGACGCGATCTATGTGCTAAAAATGTGGCTTTTTGATAGTTCGCAGGTAGGAGACGCGATCTATGTGCTAAAAATGTGGCTTTTTGATTGTTATAACTACTTCTTTCCGACTAATAAAAGTCGACTTTACCTCTTTCCCGACTAGTAAAAGTCATGTCTCTTCTATATATATCTACTAGATTAAGGTACAAATCATACACATAAACTTCACTAAAAGAACTACTAAAATTTGTTTTGGGCCATGTCTACTTTTAGGCCTAACATGTCTGCTTTTAGGCCTAAATTGTCTTTTTTTTAGTCCATGTCTACATTTAGGCGTAACTCTTGTAGCCCCTCTTTCCGCTAACCAATTCTTCATACATTAATCACGTATCTTACCCATCTTTCAAAGGTTATAAGTTACATTATATTAACATGTAAAACCTTATAAACAAACCTCATATACTCAATTTGAAGTCGAATTACGCCTACAACACTCACGGCTCTTTCGCTTTACCCTTATCCTCCAAATCTGTGTTTCTACAACCAAACACAAATTTGTCTTTCAATAAATCTTACATACATATGAACACATGTATTAACTTCATTACAACTCTTTTTAACTATTTTCTATTAATCTATACATGTTTGGCAACATCTACCCAAGTTGCTACATTTTGGGTCTTTTTACCCATTTAACATTTTAGTGCACAAACAAGCATTTAAACACATCACACACATTATAAATAACACATTACAAGTAATGTTTTATTCCCTCTAACAATTTCCTACCCATTTGTTATCTTTCCACGGGTCACATGACCCGTTTGGCAACTAGTGTAGTATGCTTAATACCATTTCACCCAAATACAGTTTTAAGTACTCTTTATCTTATCTTTTCCACATATACTTGAAATTAATCACAATTCTTTCATTCCAAAACATTCCTACAATGATTAAATACTTCAAATCAACATTTCATCTCTTTACACTAACTAGCCAAAACATGAATTTTTTACAAAATTCATATAAATTAATATTTCAATCTTTCAAGCTTTTACATATATTATTAGCATCAAAATAACATATATACAAAACTTAATTCTAACAATTCTTCAAATTTCATGATTATCCCCAAATAATTATATACCTAATTTTAACCAAATTAAATATTTCTACCTTTCAGTTAAACATCCAAATGATGTTATAACACACGATACAAGTTCAATTTCATCAAATAAATTTAAGTATATTATCATACCTTCTTTTCTTCAAGTAGAACCAAAGTTGGGTTTCTTAAACTCTTAATCTTTGCTTTATATGATGAAATTACAACTATTGATCTTCAATTTGTGTTAATTGCAACTTTCTCCTTTATTGATTTCTTCTTCAAACCGACTCACACAAACACTTCTTTGGATGAATGACACCTCTCATCCATCTCTTCACTAATTTAAGCTTAATTTTTAGAATTACAACTGTAGTCTTTCATCTTTCAAGAATTGACTAACTTATTTACTTAACCAATATAGTTAACAACTTAATCCTTTCTAACTAAAGTTAACTACTTATCTTACTAAGTTAGTCCTTTTCGTATATAACTTCTATTATAAGCTAAAATATAAAATATACTACAAAATATTCTATTTTCGAAACTTGGATGTTTCAATCTTCCATGTCAGAAACTTTTTGTGCTAATATAGGTCCTAAGAGACGGTTTATACGACATGTTTAGACTTGCTAATTGATACATCGTGCCTGTCAGACATGATATAGACAAAATTTACAATATGAACAAACATTGGACAATTTATATAATTAACTCTATGTTTTATGTTGACAGACTAATCATTACAACTCAGTAATCCAAAAAACTAAAACAAACCAAATTTGTTTGGTTAATTGGTTTGGCCGATTTGGTTTACAAGTATAACTCGACCAATTTAGTTACAAAATGTCAATAAGATTGTTGATTTAAGATAATGATAACCACACCACTAAAGAGATGTGATTAAGACAGACCGACAAAGCATAAGACCATACATATAATTTATTAATTTTTGCTTTTATGGGTGTGATAAATATTTTAATGGGAAGACAATTTTAATAAAAAAAACAGTTAAAAATTTAACACAATAATGTTATCAAACTTTTGATTTAATTAAGTTTTTTTTTAAAACTTAAACCATTTAATCAAAACACATACATCCCTAATTTTTGCGCATCTAAATGTAAGACGTACAAGACACATGACATATTTAACGGATGAAACCATTAAACTATTCACGTTTAGTTATATGGGAATTTATTAACCAATGACCAAAACTAAGAATTCCATCTTGCTAATAAATCTTGTGATAGATATTAAATAATGTAGATTAATGATTAATGTCTCATCTAATAGATCCCATCTTACATATATAATCAAAGTTTGACTTTCAACATCTTTTATATTCCCTTTAAATAATGTCACCCTTTAATTTTTTTAATACATTATTTTATTAATGATTCCTTTCTAATTTACTTTTTAAAAGCACAAGTGGGAATATATATCTTCTCCATGTAAGTATGTATGACCTACAATTCATCTACCATGTATAATGCAAACATTGATAGTTGAATTAATGATAACATTTCAAAAGCCATTCAACACTCTTCTTATCTATAAAACCACACACTTTTAATTAAAGTTATACTTTAACAAAAGTTAATAACATTTTAATTCGAAAATTTCATATCGATCATGGACAAAAAAAAGATGTTAGGTTAATAAGATAGTGTGTATTGTGTATTGGTGTCATAGTCACTAGAGATCTAAGAAGAACTTTGTAGGTAAGTTTGTTGCTCATGTGCCGTTCAAAATGGTATCCCATACCTCACGACCATGAGTCCCAACAAGGATGTTTGTAATACGTTGGACAACACATCGGTTGTAAACATAAGAGATGTCGGTTCACAAGGTAAACTTTTTTTATTGTCATGACAAACTTGTTTCAAGGCTAAACATGAGCATTACTATGTTAGGCGACCTAATGAAAATCTTCACCACAAAGACACAATCTATATCGTATGTTATTTAGCAAAGCGAACAATAAGACGGTTGTGTTAGACATGGTGTTACAAAATCTTGATCATCAAATACCATAACACAATATTTCAAAAGAAACAACTACAACGATAATTATATACGAAATAAACTAGTTACTTTCAAACCATTTCATTTTACGATTCACGACAGAATTTTTAAAACAATTTTGACAGATCTTACAGAAAACCGTTGTTAATTCATCAAAAATTTCCTACAAATTTTTGTTTGTCGAAAGAGGACACTTTCACACAACTCAATGTTCGGTTGAACAATGAACAAAGGTGATTCAAACCGCGCCTCGTTTATGTCTAACATACAAAATTACAAACACATATAACAACTTATAGAGATTAAGAGAATATATCTTGAAATTTTAACAAGTATTATATGCATATATATATGTTCTTCAAAAAATATCATAAAAGTGAAAAAATTACATAATCATATATACATATATATCTTTTGGGAATGTTTTATTTTTGTAAATAAAAAACAAAACCCCTCAAAAAACAAACACTCAACTCTCTATAACTTCACAACTTTTCATGATTCTAAGTCTTTTACAAGAAGTAAGAAACATATCCCATGGCACATCTCCAACAAGCATCCAATCTCCATCTTTATCTTCATATGTTGGTGCATATTCAGACTTGTACCCTTCTTTTTCAGAGTACAACCCTATTATGCACTTGAACATGCCTTGTAAACCCTTCATTAGTTCTTCATAGCTTTTGTATACTTTTAGGTCAACTTTTCTTAGATATGGTGCTCCATCCATGCTTACTTTCACAAATATCCCCGAACCCGAATCCGATTCGCTTTTCTTTCCTTGTAGTATGTTTTTACGGTATGATCTAACCGGTGGCCATCCCACAACTTGTGTCCTGAAAAACATAAGCGATTTAAATAAATATAATACAAAATTAGAGTTATTATATAAGGACATAATCTTAATAATCTTAAGATAGAAAGAGATATGAAACATGCATATAAAACATGCATGTGCATGTTTTCTAGTCAGTCTGTCACATATTAAGTGTCTACTTTCGGATTTTATATAATAGTTAATATAAAATATGTAAATGAATTGGGTTTTTAATATAACTTACTTTGCGGGTTTGGGAGATCTAGATGAATCATTTTCATCTGAATTACTTGAATCCATCTCCGATGAGCTTCTTTTATTGTTGTTCATCGGAGATGGTGATGTTTTCATCTCTGGTTGCTCGTCTTTTGATCCGGGCAACCCTAGTCGTAGCTCGGTCGCTTCGAAGTTGATTAGATCCATTAGCCTTGTTGAAATTGAACAAGTGTATTTCTACGAGTTACTTGAATTTTTGGAGAGTTGGTTTTGGGAGAATGTATGAGATAAAAATTGGTTTGTGAGTTTGTGGTGGAAATGAAGTTTTATTATATAAAAGGATTAGGGTTGGGACATGATTTAGGTGACTTATTCCATTTGTGAATGATTTTCATGACATTGAGAATATTAATGCCCACTCGCACTCACGCGCCACGTGCCATTCATTCATTATTTGCAGTAGGCTTTTAGATAAAAGTTAAAACACAAATTTTGTACACGTAAGTTGTAAACGTGTTAGTAAATTTGGAATTTTTAGATATGTGGTTTTGTCCTTTTGAATATGTGGTTGAATTTAAAACATTTAGCGTTAAATATTAAGTATTAAGTAATCAGAACGTTTACTATTTTGAGTAGAGTATCCATAAAGAAGATTGGTCTACAGTCGAACCCGATGGCTGTTATGTTTGTGTTACACTATTTATCGAATCACACGTGCTTCGCTCAATGTGCTCAAGGTTTGGCCGATTATAGTGTAGCATGGTCTGATATGTTAGGTGAACTAATAGAATGTCGTCAAGTAAGTCAATGAGAAAGTAACATTTGTCGAATTGTATGAATGAGTTTGCCATGACCTGTAGCCTATGTTTGAGTGAAGCTTGTAAGCTACATTTGGAACTGTGTTTTGGCTCGCGATATATACTTGTAAAGTGGTTGTAACTCGCAACCTACAATTGTGATGTGGTTATCGCTCGCTACCTACAATTTGTGAAAGTGGTTAATTATGGCTTGCAGCCTACACTTTTGAGGCGGATATGGCTTGCAACATGTTCATGACATAACACTTAGGGATATGTATGGTTTGGTCTGAACTAAATAAACCAAACGATCGAAACAATATGTTTGGTTTGGACGGTTTAGCCAATAAGAAGTTGGGTTGCGGCTTGTTTTTTTCTAAAAACCATTAATGCGGTTCAGTTTGTGGTTTGGGATGTGAACCGACAATTTAAACCAAATTGAACCAAATAATATATAACATTAAAATAATAAATTACGGAGATACATACTATGTTTTATATCATGGGAATATACAATTATATTTGTTAACTATGGTGAAACTGTAATTCGTTTTGTTAGATTATGACCTACCATCATTTATTAGCACCAATTGGCAATATTTTTACTATTTTACATTCTTTTAATAATTGTTTCGAGTTAGGTATTCACCTTTTATTCATTAAAAAGTATATATGTAACAACCTTACAAACACGCAATAATTAAATTGCAACTTTTAAAGTTTAAGTATTTTAGAAATATTTGTCAAATCGTTAAACGGATCAACTCAAACCATAAAATATGGTTTAATTGGTTCGGTTTGAAAAGATGATTTTATCGTTTTAGTTTAGGAAAATACTAAACTGATATTATCAGTTTTATTTAAATCTTGTACTCAAACGACCAACCAGAACCATACACATCCCTACATAACAACCTTCATTCTTTTATTTTACCCTAAAATTTATGTAATACTATTTTACACACCAAAAGTTTTCAACTAAAATTTGTTAAATGTTAAATTTCTAAGAGTAAATCATATTATTATCTTATTACATATCTTTTGGTTTAATATTTTTCTTAAGGTCAATTTTTTAAAACTTTTAATATCCATAATTTTAAAGTCGTAGATAACTCGTATTATCAAAACGTTTATAAAAAGTTTAAAATGAAAAAAAAAATTAACGAAAATTTTGACCGTTAAAAATACTTTTGTAAAGTAAACAAATGTTATAATGTGTGAAAGCTACGCGTGTAAAGAGAGTGAGTGAAAAAGTTGTGAACGAAGGCGACAAGCGGTTGTTTAATAACCGGCAGGTTTGGGTCATTTGTGAATAAAACAGGGAACACAGGCTGTGTGGAAATCTGTGGTCCTTGTAATCAACGGCTGTGATTCGCTGTTTATTTCGCTTTCTAGATATTAAATCGTGAGCGTTGGATCCCGGGCCCATTTAGTGGGAAGAATAGCATGTGATGGTGGCCCATGGTTTGTCTGAAAGATAGTGACATTGCTCATGTGTGGCTCTAATTAGTGGCACCCACCATAAAACAAACAAAAAAAGATACCTTTTTTATTATTATTATTTTATTTATGGATTTATATAATACTTTTAAGCTTAGGCTTGTTCTAAATGTACCAAGTGATTTTACTAAACCTACCATGATTGCTATAATCATGATGTTTTTTTTCACTTTTTATTAAAAAATTATTTTATCTTTTACTTTTTGTAATCATTAAGGATTTTACTTTTTTAATTCATAATTAATGCAATGATTGTATTCTTTTTAATTATTTATATTAGAAATTTATATTTTTGGTTTATTTAATTATACATACATTTATAAAATAGTAAGCAAATACTTAAACATTCATTGATAAAAAAAAAACTAGAGTTACAATAGATAAAACGTTACATTATCATTTCGATAGATCAATAAATTCAGGAATACGATAATAATGCTCGTAAAACTCTTCTTGACGACTAACATAGGGGTCTTCCCACCTAGATGCAATATCACTTTTATAAGTCCTCCAAAGTGGATGAGTCATCGGTAAAGGGCAACCTTCGCGTAATTCCGCTTTAATGTAATGGTTATCATACACATGAGCAATGACAATTGTCTCATATGGCTCTAATTGTGGTGGACTGGACCAAAGTGGAAAAGATGTTGTACAACCTCCGACATTTCCTCCATTAGCTAGACTTATAACAACTATGTTGTATGCAGAAGCAATAATCAATCTAGTGTTTGGCATTTCCATCCATTTTCCAGCGTATCGTACGGTTTTATAAATTTGTTTATAATCCGCTGTTCCAAATACATACTTGTACTTTTGATGGTTAGCCTCCAACTCCCGCACCAAGTCTGACCGAATTTGAGGCCACTGGTTCTCAGATCGACCAAGAGCGACAGCGACAGACAGATCGAAATCCGCAATTTCCATCACCTTCTACATTTTGTAAACCTGTAAGATAAGGATGGAATATTTGTGGAAGATATCTCAAAAATGTTTCAGGGTCGCTTGTTACCGTTGATAAACCATGTTTAGCAAATGACTGACTCACATACGAACTGTGTCTTGCAGGTTCTTCATTTAAATCTGGGAACAAGTTGGGTGCACATGTTTCATAGTTTGAGTAAGAACTGTGTCTTCCCAGTTCCATATTCAAGTCAATCGCAAAAAGTCTGGTTGAGTAAGTCCTTACACCGGGATCTTGATTTTTCGGATAAACAAAATTGTTCTTTTTTTGTTTCTTCAAGCTTGGACGTCCACGAGTATTTTTCTTTACCGCGGGTTCTCTAATTTTATTTTTGCTTGGATTGAGCATATCACCTAGCCTTCTTAACAAGCTCTTCTTTCCAGCGCCTGACTGCTTGTTAAACGTTTCTTTGAAAATGTGTAGTTCATCGTCACATTGAATGTTTTCATGCTCCAGGGGTGTTGACCATGAAACTTCTAATGTCCTCCAAAATATATCAACTGAATCTAAAGGAATAGCCTCGTCTGCAAAAAGAATTTATTTTTTGTTAAACCAAGACCTCGAATAAATAATCAAACGATTCTAGTTTAAAAAAAACTTACCCGAATTTAAGTACGCTAAAAGTTCGCAAGCACATGGTAACCCACAACTCTTACGAAGTTGACACCCACATGTTGAGTAGTTCAACTCAAGATTGTTCAGTCGATGAAGTTCTCGTAAAATCATATCAAGTGCTTTTTTTGAAACCAGACCCCGTAATAAGCTAAAATAGGATATGTTATGTTGATGATAACGAGATATTCTACTTCGTTCAAAGCTTTCATTTATTGCTGTAACTTGGGACTGAACGAGTTGATTTATATACCCCAAAAGTTGATCAAATGAATATTTCTTTTTATTCATGTACTTTTTTAACTTGGCGTGTTGGCTTTCAACTCTATTGGTTGTGCGATTCCCAAAGTTAAAAGACTCGTCACACCATGTACACACAAACTTCTCTTTATGATCATTCAACCAATTGTCATCCACATAACTTAAAACACCTGAAAAGTAAAATAAATATTTAAACTATATAATATGATACTGTTTAAAATAAAATAATTCAAATTTAAGCCAAAGTAATATAAAAAATTACGTGGATATTTTCTCAAAACCAGTTGAAGTTGCTTGTAGTTGTCCATGTACGATATTAGCGTCGGAGAATCTTCTAGTAACTTCCACGCCGTAAGAAAAGATTCCCAATCACCTTCCACTTTTACTGTTTTCCTGCAATTCTTCAAAATATTTTGGCTAATGTGCCATCTACACAATAATCGAGTAGCATTTGGGAAAACTTGTTCGCATGCATTCATGAGTGCCAACTCTCTGTCAGTAATAATGACACGTGGAAGCATGCACTCATCTAATGTCAACTTTAAACACTCTAACACCCACTTGTAGTTATCCATCTTTTCTTCACTTATAAAGGCGAAAGCTATGCAAAATGTCTTTCCTGTAGAAGTTACACCAACAATCTCTACAAACGGCATATTATACTTGTTCGTCTTGTACGTAGCATCTATCATTAACACATGCGGGAATGCACGCCATATCTTAAATGATGCCGGATGAACAAAGAATAGTGCTTTTAGCTCGTTTGTAACATCATTTGTAGAAAAGTCATGAACGTAACCGTTAGAATGTAAAAAAGACATAACAACCTGCATTCAAATTTTCATTAATAAATTACACTTAAATTATTTGAACATAAAAATGTTAAATTATAAAGGAATTAAATGAGTAATGTTTTACCTGCATCGGACTTTTTCCAACTTGTAAGGCCTTGCGAATTTTGTATTGCGCGTTATATATGTCTTTGATTGTTGACACATTATTTTCAAATTGCGCCTTTAATATCGATAGAATATCACTTGGTCGCACGTTCTTTTTTGTCAGATCTTCAACTAATCGATATTCATCTCTAGACAATCGCCTGACATATGGATGCCCCTCCATATGTTGTGCAGGTGGATGATTATGTTCATCACATATTACACTTATCAACCAACCGTTATATATATTTGAATATTTCCCTACCAATTGGAACGGGCAATTAATTTTTCGCGTAGCGGAATTTTTGCTTGATTCTTTGTGTTTATATTCGCCACCAAGATCACACATAAGCGTTACTTCATACAAAAAACCACTTGTGTCTGTGTATGATCTTTGAGTAATAATAACATAACCAAGAGAACGTGCTTTGATTTGTGCCCAATCTTTTAAATCTTCGTGAGAGCAAAATACCTGAAAATAAATTTATTTTAATTCGTCACGATGTTTACTTGCAAGATATCTACACAATAAATTAAAAAAAAATATTTATTATAATTGATTGTTTTACCTGATTAGAGAAAAATGGTGAAATCGATGAAGAAGTTTCGACATCATTTGCATTGTCTTCGTAAAAAAATGACATTTTTATATGTCAAATAAAAATCCTGGAAAAAAAATAATTAAAATCAGATTTAATAATAATAATAATGTAATATACTTGTAAAATTAAACTAAAAAGATAGAAAATAACACAAATGGATCAAAAAAGCCCAAAAGCCCAAAAGTGTATATAAACCCTTCACTCCCTCATATGTAACCCTAGCCTCCCTCATATGTAAACTTATTATAGAGTAAAAACAAAACCAGAAGCAAAACAAGTCCAACTCCAACCGGCGATTCTTTCAAAACCTAACCCTAATAAAAATTAATGGCGATTCTTTCTGATTACGAAGAAGAAGAGCAAAAACCCATCGTGAAAAAGCCCTTCAACTCCGTTCTGGACCCATCAAACCCACTCCAGTTCTTGAAAACCGCGTTCGAATTCGTGGCTAACGAAACCGATCTGTTCAAGAAAGAGTCTGTGATCAAAGATGTGAATGGGTTGGTTCGATCGGTTAAGGAAAAAGTTGAGTCTGATGAGAGGAAAAGGAAGGAGAACTTAATATGTTTGTTTAACTACGAAGAGGGACGAGCTTATGACTAATTCCATGAAGCAGAATAGCGATTGGTGTGCTTCCATTCGTTCGTTTCTATCTTTTTATCTCTTTTATTGTTTTAATCTGAAAAACACTTTTTGTTTAATCTTAACAGGTTTTCCTCTCAGGAGATCCGATGTTACAGTTCACGTAGGAGATGTTTCTTTTCCGGAATTAATTTAATTGTGTTGTACTAATGAATCTTTAGTTATTACTTTTGTGGCTGTTTCCCTAAGTTTATTGAGGCTATTTCGAACAATTCATAAAAAAACTTTGTTTCGATTAGCATAGCAGATTATTGCTATTAAAAAAAAAGCACATGTTTTGTACTAATGAACATATTTACTTATCTACTTACATGGCACAATCTATAGTTAAGTATTTACTCGTTAGTATATCGCGCCTATTTACATGTATATTGATTCCTAATTTACATGTTTATTTTTAAAAAAATATTACGTGTGTATCGATGTCAATAAGGTTGGCTAAAAAGAAGTCATTAAAAGAAGACAATATTGAATGACTAACAGTAAGTAATGCTTGTACCTTTAACTGCACTGTTGTTGTACAAGAACACCAGCTTCAAAAGTTGTACCACCTGCTTCAGAAGATGTACTTAGCTCTATTGCTGTAAATTAATTAAAAATATAAAAAGGGTTATTAACAAAAGTTGTATCTCAATTCAAACAAAAAATTGAATTTTACGTGCTGTAAATTAGTATTAAAAATATTACCTTTTGTTGCACAAATTGAATCACTTTTGTGGGTATGTTTTTAAACAGAATTACAACCATTTATATACATAATAAACTTGTATTAATCTGAATTTAATTAGTTGGTTAGGAATATCATTAATTAACATTTGTAAGTTTCAAGAAAGAAAACACTGATTTCTAGTTTTGTTGTTTTCAAAATAAAAAAGTAAATGTTGACCCAATTCATAATCCCAATTCATATTCCTTTTGACCAAATAAAAAATTTGGTAGTTTTAGTAGTACCCTTAAGCTTATCATCTATGGAGTATTAATGTAGGGCTAACTTGTCTTCTATGACACATTTTAACAATCATTTATTAATATTAAAAGTATCATTTTTTTTTTGATTTCTTAACTTTGATACTTTTATTGCTAATTTTTAATATTAATAAATGATTGTTATCATGTGCCTAAGCACACATGTTAACAATCATTTATTAATATTAAAAGTACCATTAAAATTATCATTTTTTTCTCGGTTTCTTAACTTTGATACTTTTAATGATAATTTTAATATTAATAAATGATTGTTATCATGTGCCTAAGGGCACATGATAGAAAATCCCATTAATGTATTATTTTTATATGATAGGGGTGAACATCGTTTTGGTCTACGGTTTATGAAATTATAAAATTGATTGTCAATTTGGTTTAAAACTGGTTACTAGTGATTTGATTTTTATTTTATTTATTATATATTTTCGATTTTCGGTCTATTCCGATTTTTGAACCTTGCACAAGTCTATATATATTGTTTACCTTTTCTCTCTTAGAACAACAAGAAATTTTATAAGACTAGCAAAAAACCTAAAAAGGAATACACAACTATCAGAAACTCCTAAAGATTGCTCGTCCTTTTTCCTACATACTAAAGCCCAGGGCCGACAAATAATGTACGGTGGCTATGTGTGATAAGTCTCAGATAGCCCATTTGAACACGAAAGATTTAAAATACTAGATTATTTCTTTAGAAATTGATTGTCACATACCGCCCTACCTTAGGACATGAACAACTCCAGTTTAAGCAAACTCTATAAAAATGCGATTATTTATTTAAGCCTCAAAATTGAGTAATTTTTTAGTTAATTTAAATTTGTATCAACTTAATATATATTTTACGCTAAGAATATAATGTTGAAAATATATATGGAGGCCCATGATTATTATAATCAAAGTTATACATTGTAAGGATCTGAAAATATAAAGTATTTGAAAATTAAAGGCCCTGCACAATCGTACATATTGTTCTTGCTTAGATCCTCTGCTACTAAAGTCAATGGATTTGAACACTATATATCCCAATTTAAGTGAGACATTTTTACTTTTACATGTGCTAGATATATAAAGAAACGACATCAACTTGCAAAAAAAAAGTAGGTTTATCATTTTATTTGTCTTTTATATAACATTTTTTTTAGGAACACAAAAATTTTATGTCGATACAAATCAAACATGATAACCTTATTTCGAGAGTTTCAATGATTCACCACTTCATCACCGCAAGAATATTATGTTCAATATCACAAAGAGTGGTGTCTTTTATACCGCACAAACCACCTCTTGTGGAAACAATGCATAATCACTAGTTGATAGTCAAAAGATAAAGGAATGTCGTTTCAGTATTGTCGTGGTCTTAGCGGAAAACTTGATTAGGGAACAATAAAATGTTTCATTTATCTAATCAATGGTGATCACACCCTTTCAAATTTTGAACCTTTTTAATCGCAAGCAAAGTTTGATCAATATTATTGACCATTATTCTTCATACTTTGAATTGTTCTGTATGTTTATGAAATATATTCATAATATGTGTATTTTTATTGTCATACATAACAAAAGTTAAAGTGTGAAATGGTTGTATTTTCTAATGTCGGATATCTAATAATTAATGTTGACGATTTGTTGGTGGTGGTGGTTTGTTATGAAACATTGACGAGGTCTTATAGGCTTTATGTATTGTGGACTCAAATGACTATTCAAAAAGGGCCCCGATGTTGAATTGAAATGTGAGTAGTTTCGTCTAGTATTATTCTCATGGAGACCCTTTTAATGGCATTTTGTTTCTTTTGAGCCCGAATGCTAAAACATGGCAATTTTCGTCCCTATTCTTTAAAACGATGTTTACCTTTTATATCGATCCGTTATTTTTGAACTTTCGATATTTCTATCTAATGTGCCCTAAATATTACTATGACCCAAACATACATATATTATTTGGCGGCAGAAAAGGTCAAAGTAATGGTCAAATAAGTGTACCCATGACCATGTGGACATGTAGGGAATAATGGGCCCAATGTTTTTATGAGAAAGGTTTATGGGCCTTTCGAATTAAAAGCCCATGTTGGATAAGTTTTTGGACCACAAGTGAACACGACCTACAACTTAGTTTAGAAAACATCAAGTTCTAAATTGTCTATTATCAAACCCCACATTAAATAATGTTGTTGTACCATGTGTAACACTAGTTGTACCCTTTGGCCCAACCATATAATAAATAATAACAAATGACAAGATTTTACTAATACTGCTTTTGTATTATTTCATAACTAGGCGTATTCCCGCACGTTGCGCGGTGACAATTTCTAAAGAGATTTGTCACGAACAATTTCCGTTGGTGTGAAACTAAACACATTCAATGGAAACTCCTCATGACCACCTTCAAATTTACGAACCGATGTTGCAATGTTGAAACGGATGCGGTATTGATTCGGGACAGCTTTATATCCCATTTGACCTTCAATCACTCTGAACCTCGAGATTTGATATACATGGCCCTCTTCGAGAAGAGCCTTAAACTTTCGTATATGATTCTAGTGATGAAACCTTATATCGAACCGCCCTTTTTGGTAAAAAAAAAAAACATGTAAGAAACTAATTTAACCCCCCACAGTTTCTATCGTTGTACATAAAAAACATGGTAGAAATTATTGTATATTAACTGTTTTTGTGGCGTACCCTTTTTCCGGTTTTTAAAATTTTCAAACAAATTAGAAATTACCTCATCATCAGTCATAACCATCTCCAACCCAAGTAAGACATCACCGAGTTTCGTATTTATTGCCTCCCACATTCTACAAATTCGTACATGAACAACCCAATCTTCTCTAGTTGGGTCAAGGGCGCCAATCTTGGAGTGAGACATGTTTTTGGAAAGAGACATAATTGTACGTAGTTCTGGGGCTTGTTGATGCAAAAGTAACATTTCTGGCAAACTAACTTATATAGGAAAACACATGCCATTAATCACATTATGGTAATTAAAACATAGGGCAACTAAAGAGTTCCAACCATCAAGATTCCAAGTGGATACCACCAACTTTTGGAGTACCTAAAAACGTTTGTGTTATTAACTTAGGGTAACTGAGCAGTTTAAAAACCATTATACCTCAATAATTAGTATGACATTAATCACAGGGCAACTAAAGAGTTCCAACCATCAAGATTCCAAGTGGATACCACCAACTTTTGGAGTACCTAAAAACGTTTGTGTTATTAACTGAGGGTAACTGAACAGTTTAAACACCATTATACCTCAATAATTAGTATGCCATTAATCACATTATGGTAATTAAAACATAGGGCAACTAAAGAGTCAGGAGTTTCAAATGCACATCATTCCACTATTTGGGATAATTCACACCGTAGAGGTTCGGCAACCTTAGATTATAAATAATAGTAACTTAGGATAACTCAACAGTTTAAATATCATTATACCTCAATAATTAGTATGCCATTAATCACGTTATGGTCGTTCAAACCATTAAGATTCCAAGTGGATACCACTAACTTTTGGAGTACCTAAAAACGTCTGTGTAATTAACTTAGGGTAACTGAGCAGTTTAAATATCATTATACCTCAATAATTAGTATGCCATTAATACCACCAACTTTTGGAGTACCTAAAAACGTCTGTGTTATTAACTTATGGTAACTGAGGAGTTTTAATATCATTATACCTCAATAAATAGTATGTCATTAATCACATTATGGTAATTAAAACATAGGGCAACCAAAGAGTCAGGAGTTTCAAATGCATAACATTCCACTATTTGAAATATCTCACACGTTAGATGGCCGACGACTCTAGATTATAAGTAATAATAGATATTTAGTACTAATAGTTTAATACTATCCTACATGTATAATTACTATTACAAATATGTTTACGAATTATTATTATTTCATTTATACGAGCAAGATGATTTTTGTTTGCCACTTGAAAACCCATATCTAAAAAATCCGTCACGAAGAATAAATTGAAGACCATGAGTGTTGTCTAGGTAAAAATGTGTGAAAGAATAAATGTTGTGATTGAAATAAGTGTAAATAGTTTGCTTTAGAGTTTTAGTGTAAGTTTTTTTTGTTTTTTTTCTCTTAACAAAAGGCGTAAGCCTATTAATCTATTTGTAATAAAAATCACTTCTCAAAATTGAGGTATGTTTTAGTGGAATGAAAATCCACCGATTACATTATATACTAAAACTAGCTTATTGACCCGCCTAATACGCGGATAATTATATCAAAAAATATATAATGTTAACAAAGAACATATAACTTATATAAAAAGATTAATAGAAAACTATTAGTCATTTACACAAAATGATTATGTTAGCAATTGTAGAGTTAAAAAAAAATTACTATGTAATTCGGTAGGACGAAAAAATAACATAAGATTTTTTTATATGATATGTTTTTCGTTTATATGCAAAACACTCGTAAACCAATAATTTATAATATATAATAAAAACTAAAAATATTGGATAAATAGGACAAAAAAAAAAGAGAAATTTTTTTTATATGATATGTTTTTCGTTTATATGCAAAACACCCGTCAAACAATAAAATAATTTTAATTACTTTTTATACTAAAAATGTATATGTGTGTGAAGAAAAAATATGTTTTGTATTTTTTAGAATTAATTTAAAATACAAGTATTATATTATTAAGTAGAAATTTTAGTTAGTTTTATTTAATTATTACTATTTAAAATAAGGGTTAAATTATTTAAAGTAAAAGGGTTAAAATGATATTATTAATGATGACATCATCAAAATGATCTAATGGTTCAAATTAAAGTTGGATTTCCATCTGATGGCTATTACTTTGCCAAGTGGTATTTTAGGCCTCTCTTTTATTATATATTAAGATACCAAACGAGGAAAATAAGTAAAACATACACAATGTAAAATTTTAACCATAATTGCTCGTGGAGAGTTGATAGCAAATCAAAAGAAATCCATAAATCATTGGCTCTTACATCAAATTGACACAAATCTAATACCTTATATATCATTTAAAGAACAGCTAACCTCGAGAATATCACCATAGTAATGCATGGAAATTTTATATTAGTGAATCGTGACAAAGTATTAAAATAAAAACAAATAAATAAATGGAGCATACCATAGGTCTAGGAATATTTAGATGGGTACACACGTGCAATGAATTAAATGGTGAAATTGAAAGTGGGCCAATACCCACACGTGGACTGGGTCATGAACTTGGACTTTTTTGTGTATGTGAATTGGGTCATATTTTATGTCTCCTTTTTTGATAACAACTCCAATCTATATACCCATCAATCATACTACCTTCTATTCTTGAAAAATATATGTTTGTACATCGTGTGATGCATATGGTACAAGCATCTACAGTCAAACATGGCCCTCCACTTAAAACATGCCACCTCATCTTCATGTTACATATTGTACCCTTGTTGGTTTATATTTAGGACTTTGTATCCTATTTCACATGTAGTGTACATGGTTTTGCTCAATTTACATGTTATGAAAATAAACATAATTATAATTATATATATATATATATATTTCTAGAAAATGTGAAAGCGGCACTATAATAGTGAACCAAACAGGCAACCTGCTCCAACATGCTTGTTTGCCTGCTGAACAAGCATGACAACCTGTTCCGACCTGCTTGCCTGTATGCTCAGATAATATTTATTTTATTTTTACTACTACCCTACCCCGACCTGCTTGTCTGCCTACTTAATAATAATTTTTTATTTTTATTACTACGACGTTAAATCTATACACATAAAATAATATTTTTCTATTTTTTTTATTTTTATTACTACGCTATTAAATCTATACACATGAAATATATAATAGATATATACGTATAGATGATGTTCAACATGTAGAAAATATGACTCAACATCTACTATCAACTTTTAAATAAAAATATGCAGATATTAAGACCCGCAGCAACGCGCGGACACCCTCACTACTTTTGTACAAGTTTGAAAAATAAAATTCTAAGAGGTTATAAATATAAGATATTTATAGAAGACGTAAACTCGGCCCGGTTAAAAGATAGAACCAAGAGGTTTTTAATACAATAAGGTTTAGAGAACACCAGATACTACATCACACATATTTTAACAGGCTCAGAAGAATACGAGCGAATGTGATATTTGTAATGGTACAAGATTATCATTTCTTTAGATATTCGAAATTTAGACCATTAGTATGACTACTAGATTCATGCATTTATTTATAATGAGGGTCCGATATAAGTTATTTTCAACGTAATTTTGTAAAGTTCAGTTTGCTTAGTTCAAATTAAGTTGAACTCGATTATAGTTTAATCTCAAACTAAAATTACTCGATTTAACATAAAGAGTAATTTTAAACCTTTTATGTTCAAATGAGTTTGTTTATAATCAACCGAGAGAGCCAACTGGAATTCATGTGTCATCTTCGTTAACAAGTAAAAGGTATATGTGTGACTAGCAATGAAAAACGAATGAACCACAAGGCAATCTATAATCTCAATCGAATCTCAAGAGTGCATATAAAATAAACGAGGTATCGCAAAGTCTCTATGCTAGCATCCATTACCTTCACATACTATAGCTCTCTCTAAATACAAATACTTATCATTATATATCCGCGTTATTTTAACAAATGATAACTAAGTCATCAAAAAGCTATAAATGTTGTTCATACTTGATAGTTCAACATAATGACAAATAAATAAACTTATGGTTTTCACTCAATGCACGTTGTATATTTTGTTGGGTTTTTAAAAAATAAAATTTTAAGTGAAGTATTTGAAGAAGTTCTAAGTTAGTCTAGAATAAGAGTGCTCCCAGCGGTGGTGTTAACCACCGTGTTATGGAGGCCTATAACGTCGTCATGGTTGTCCGACCGCGTTATAAGTGGCGCTATAGCGGTCGCTTTATCGAAATTAATTTTTATTTATTTATTTATTTTAATAATACCGTTAGATTTTTTTCTTTTTTAAAAAATTTAAAAAAGTAGCCGTTTATAGTCGTTTAAATTTTTTTTCTTTTTCCTTTTTAACCTTTAACTATTTTTCTATAAATACCAACCTTTAACCTCACAAAACCACAATCTACTTATCTAAAAAATGTCTTTCAAAATGAATTTGTCAAGTTCCGACTCTTTTGATGATGAAACAATGATGTCCAGAAAGACTTATTACGATGAAAACGAAGCTATCGAAAGCTCAAACGCTCGGGGTAAAAGAAGATTCATAAAAGAGATCGAGTAGCGGCAAACGAACGACTTATTACAGACTATTTCAACGAATGATGCATTTTCACACCGACGAAGATACCGGATGAGAAAACTGCTATTTATTCGAATAGTTGACGGTATTCTTAAATATTCTCAAGTACCTCTTCCTAGTCATTTTAACTATTTTACAACCCGATTAAAAGCTACAGGCAAACAAAGTTTTACCGCTATACAAAAATGTTCATCCACCATGCGTCTTTTAGCATACGGAATCACTTCCGATGCATTTGATGAATATCTACACATAGCGGAATCTACATCAAACGAGGCATTAGATAACTTTTGTAAATGTGTTATCGATTTATATAAAAACGTTTACTTAAGAAAGCCAACACAAGACGATATTCAACGTATTTATGCAAACATGAAGAAATACATGGGTTCCCTGGGATGCTTGGGAGTATTGATTGTATGCATTGGGCATGGGATAACTGTCCAAACGCATGGAAGGGCCAATACACATGAGGTGATCATGGATATCCAACTGTCATGCTTGAAGCGGTTGCCTCATATGATTTGTGGATTTGGCATTCTTATTTTGGTGTCGCGGGCTCTAACAACGACATCAATGTTTGAATGCCTCGCCTCTATTTCGGGAACTCCTCCACGACACATCTCCACCTTCTAATTTCGTGGTAAACAACACTCCGTATGAAAAATGATATACCTCGCAGACGGAATCTATCCAGAGTGGGCGACTTTTGTCAAATCATTTTCTCATCCACCAGACGAAAAACGAAAAAGGTTCAAAATATTTCAAGAAGCTGCAAGAAAAGATGTTGAAAGAGAGCATTTGGCGTGCTACAAGGGCGATTTTGGGTTTTAAAAACTGACGCAAGATACTACGAGGTAAATAGGTTAAAGAGAGTCATGTATACTTGCATGATATTGCATAATATGATTATCGAAGACAATGCAGCTAATATCAACGACTGCGAGGAATATTATACTCCAATACCAAGAGAACAACAAACTTCTCACGAAAGATGTCAACATCAAATCCAAGTTATAAAAGAGATACGAGATCGTGATACAAACCATTGTCTTCGAAGCGATCTCGTTGAACGCATTACGAGACTTGATGATGACTATCATTACGCACATTGATTCTATTTATCTATTTTAACTATGTATGTTTTAATTACGGTTTTTATTTTATTGTAATCTTTTTAACTTTATTAATGTATTTTTGTTTTTAAAGATGAGTTATTTTTATTATTTAATGTATTAAAAATAATATGAGTAAAAAGAAAAAAATAAAAAATAAAAAAAAAATGGTGGGTCCCAGAATTTTGAGTTATGGCTAGGGGTATTTTTGGTGTTATGTTATAGGATGTGTTATACTGACGTGGCCATAATACCGAGCTTTTCAATGTTATGGTTGCGAGCGCTTTAAAGCTCATTATCATTTCATTCCATGTAATGTCCTAAACACGTGACATGTTAATATCTTTTCTATCACTATAAACACAATAACATTCGGAGTATACGGATTGTTTGAAAAAGCGAATTGATTTAGGGTTGAATAATTATGTGGTCTGAATGATCTAAATACTTTGTATAAATTTGGTTATGAATGACATCACACAGTTTAATAACTGTTTTAAAATGAGAATCTGAATGATATAAAATTACCATTATAATCTACATTCATCGAATGAAATTCAATATAATGGTTATGTAAAGACAATGTAATCTTGAGTTTTGAGTCGTTTTAGGCCATTTTTCTTTGTATTTTTTCGTTATAATATATTTGGGGTATTGCCCCATTTGTCAAAAAACACATGTTACAGATAAGTTAATTAACGTTGTCGATTATCAATATTTTTATAAATTATTAGAAAAAAAAAATTCAACTTTTATAGTAATATTTAACTGCCCTTCCCATGTACTGCCCAACCAAGAGACAGGAAGCCCCTTGATATACTCCTATTGTCATTTCTACCCCTAACATATAATATCAATACTAACATTTCTTAAGATTTTAAAATTATTATAAAAAACTGCTTTTTAACTTTTTTTTATTATTATTTAATACTATTTTTAGTTTTTTAACTATTAATTTATACTGCTAAATGATTTTGGAGAAAATACGGACCACATTTTTTGACTTTTATTTATTTTCTAATCTGGTTTCCATTATATCGAACAATATACATGAGTTTGATGTACAATCTAATTTGATTTTAAGTGGTTATTTCTTTAGACGTTCTACATTTGTTGGATCCTCTCCGCAACGCGCGGGACTTCAAATTCACGTTAATCACAATTAATCATTCTTTAATAATAGTAGTCAAATATTAAACTATTATATAAGTCCAAATATATATTTAGCTAAATAAGATCATGGAAAAATCAATTAAAATATGATGGAAATTAATTATGTCGGTTATATTTAGTTAAAGTTTTAAATTGATTAAATAAATTTAATAACAAGTTTTTTTTTCTTCTAACAACGTATTGTCATTTTTTTATATGAACTTCATTTTGTTATTTCGGTTTAAACAAGTTATCACACATGTATCTTTTTAGTTAACGTTACTTAAATATGACCTCTTTGTCTTCGTCATGGGACATATCGGTGTATATAGAAACTAAACACTCTTTTAGTTTGGTGGAAAAAACATTTGAAATGACATTTCAATGTAAAATAAGAAATCTTAAACCAATACCTTTCGTATGTATATATGATCAACGATTTTATTCAAACCTAGATAAAATGATACTTACGATAGCTTTTTTTTACCAAGTATGACATCAAATTATGCTCTCTTCTTTTTTAGTCGTAACTATCTAGGTTAATTCAATAACTAGATCGATATAACAAAGTAGCTTAGATTCGGGTTGAACCAACGATTACGCACAAAACATAAGTTACTCGAATTTATCATTTATAACTTATGATTTAGCAAGGTTGCAAAAATCAAATTAATTTTAGGATTAATCGACGATTAAACCCTAGGCGGAATTTTTTGAAGAAATTTATCCAAATCGATAAATTAATCGGTATATGGGAAAATATGATTATTTGTCAACTAATCCTTACAAAACTGCTATTCAAATAATTTTTTTTCTTCTTTTTTTCAATTAAAACATAAAATTAATGTTATTTTAATAAAACAAGCACAATTTGTAGGTAAAAAAAACCCTAAGTTTAGATTGATTATAGTTGGAACTATAAGCTATTTTATGATATTTGTTTATTTAAAATATTTTTTTCATGTTATGCATATATATATATATATATATATATTTAAAAATTTTATATAGAAAATAAGAAAAATATTAATTCAATTAATCCCGATTAAATCCTAGTCCCTATTTCACCGACTAAACGTCTTCTACAATATTGTGAATTAGCTATACTTTGTGATTATCAAAATTCTAAATTAAGATAATATTTTTAACTAATGTTAAATTTTATAATTAATAAATATTTTTAATTCATTTTTGTTGAAGGGAAACAGAGTGAGTGGGATATCCTGTAGCGGCGCACATGGAACAGGGTTTGACCCCTCGGCTAGGTGACACCCTCTAAACAATTTCACATGGGACCCACTCTACCTTAATCTCACCACGTGCCAATTAGGTACTACAACTTTTTATCTTTTTTAACCCATGTTATATAACAAGGAAATTTCGTCCGCACGTTGCGGCGGATTACTAAAGAGAGTATTTGGATCTATAAAGTAAGCTTTCGGTTAAAAATCAGGTCACAATTTAAATAATTAGATTTGACACTAAAAGGTAAAAACACCCTAAATTACTCTACCTAGTTTTAAGATTAGAATGTTTTCCAAAAAATTAAGTACATGGGAGTGTTAAAAACATATAAAATAAAGACACCCTAAATTACTCTGTCTAGTTTTAAGATTAAGATGTTTTACAAAAAATTAAGTACATGGTAGTGTTAAAAACATGTAACAGTAACATGTTTTGTTTAAGACTCTATCTTGATATTGAACTTTCTACTTATTTAGTTTACCCAATTTCAAGCAAAATATATTAATAGTCGATACGAGTTCGTTGCAGTAGTGTCTTATTTGAACAAAAAAAAAATCAACTACATAATTTTGAATAAAAAAAACACTCGATCATTTTATAAACCAAAATATAATAAACACCAATTCAAAACCTATCCATTCGAAAAAAGAAAAAAAAAAAAGTAATCCTATTAAGTTTTGAACATTGCACCTTGTAGCTATATTGAATCAAAAAGAAAAGAAAAAGTAATCCTATAAGGAACTGTGAAGAAAATGAAAAAGGAAATGAGACAGGGAGGATTCGAACTCCCAGCCTCTGGTTAAATAGTTGTTGGCCCCAACCATTTTGACAGGAGACTCCTTTGTTTTCTTTTTCTTTAAATATTGTATTTAAAACAAAAAACAATATAACAGCAGCCGTGTTTTGTTGACTTTTTGACTTTGCAAAACTGAAATAATAATTTTTTAATGACTAAAACGACATTTTTGCTCTTGAAACGGCAATGTTAAAATGATAAATGTTCTATATAGTAATTCATGCTTTGCTGCTGGCTTAAGTTTCAACTTATTTAGCTGTATCGATAATCGGTAATATATATTAACAAAGTCCTATCACTAATATGAGGGATGAGTGTGGTTGGATTTGGTTTTATATCGGTTTTGGTTTTGGTTTTTATAGTCAAGTTTAATTAAAGTTCGGTTTAAGTTTATATTAGGCATTTTTAAGTTTCTACCCGTTATCGTTAAACTTGATAAGCAATTTTCACTTACTTTTTTAACAACCAATTATAATTTTCACATACTAATTAACGATTGTTAGACTAAAAGCATTATGTGATACTATCTTTAATGATTGTAAACTTAATGAATAAGTATAACGGGTAGAAAAAATATTTTGAACAGGGTAAATTTTAGAAAAGAAAAGAAAGATTGCGAATATAACAAAATGGTAGGAGAAAATATGTCTTATCATTAGATTAAATGATCACTTTTTGTTTAAATGTTCAACTAATTTTTATTAATAATATATTTTGTGGAGACAAAAACTAAAAAATAATATAATCATATATAGAAAAATTATATTTAAATGTTTCGGTTCACTAAATTGTTTTATCTTTTCATTAATTTAAATAGAGTTGTTCGTTTTTGCTTTAGTTCGGGTTTTTTTAGTTTCGATTCAGTTTTTCAATTTATTTTACTCAATCCTACTCCATAATTAGAGCATTCATAAATGTGACACTGGAAAACCTCGTCACATCCAAAAAAGGTTGGCATATAAACATAACATCGAACATTACATACTACTTTCATACCACCGATTTAACCCACAACGGGTTTTTTTTTAAAAGCTGAAAAATATATTGCCAAAGGCCAAGAAGTCAAAAAATGTACAAAGAAAACCGAAATACACGAAAAAAAGAAAGAAAGAAAAAAACATAAAACACGAAAAAGAAAAACTAAGAATGCGGTTGGTTCAAAGTGAGGAATGGGAAAGGGAATGAGAAAAACAATGAAAGAGGGGTTAATCATTAACCAGTTTCATTACTCTCGTTTTGTTGAGTAATGGTTTATTGTCTATTAATAGATATAGTGGGCAATGATTGATTACCTAATGACAAACCAACCACTATCAATGATTATCATTACCATTGATTAACTACTATTATAGTCAACCACGCACACCCTAAGTGATTTTATTACACGAATTAATAGCCCAAGTCTTCTAGACTACGCTATTACATGTTTTAATCTCCAATGATTCATTTATTATTCGAATAATTATAACTCTATTATAAGGTAGATGTGTATATTAATAACTAAAATGGACCAGACATGTCCATTTAATTGTTTTTTGTTGTTATTGACTTTCTTTGTATAACTCTTTTACTCATTATCACCTTTTTATAAATTTATTCAATTCTAATTTTGATAGTATTATTACGTATTCAACAAGTGTGATTAATTTATAATAGTTGGATTTATGTAATTACGATAAATAGATGAGTTTAATAAACAACATTGCAGTTCAAGGGCATTTAATTTAGCTTAGTTTTCAAGTTAATAAGTTTAAATTGATAATTAACCTTTTCTGTTTTCATACATCTATTTTTTTGGTTTATTTCAATCTTTTGAACTTTATTTAAAATGTAGTATGTTTATAAGTCGACAAAAATAAGTCAAAAAAGATTTAATTAATTAATGAAGATAAGTAGAACAATATATATATAAAGGGATCAGGTACGAATGATATAAAAGGTACGAACAGTACGAACAAATGTCAACCACCCAAAACTACGCTCCCTAAATTATCAATTAAGTTTTCCTTCTCTCTCTTCATAATCCTAAAATTCAAAACCCAATTCATCTTTATCTTAAAATTAGATCTAAACCATCTTTGAAATGTAAATCCAAAATCAAATTCAAGACCCATGAAATTTGATTCACAAATTGAAATCGCCGACTTTCAAATAAAAAAAGAAGAAGTATACTACTCATATGTGTACTGCGTGTAAATGAAGAAAAGAAAGAAGAAAAATCAAGGGTTTCTGGAAAAAAAAAATTACAGAGCATTCGTATGGAGAAGATGAACTAGATGCATTTTATTAGGTGCATTTTTTCAATTTTCATTATTTGATTTAATTTTGTATGTTTGAACACTTTTTTGTGTTTTTCGGCAGAGAAGTACATGGAAAATGTTATATATCTAAACAATTTGAGGTTTGGTTAGATGCATTTTCTAAAATGGTAGGTGCATTTTCAATATTTGTGTTGTTTTTACTTATTTTACACACTCATGTATCTTCTGCATTGCTTTTTCATCTTCTTTATGTTTGTTCTTTTAGAGATAAATACATCTTTTCGTTTAAATATTGTTTTAGTATATTCATTGCATCTACTTTTAAAAAAAATGCATCTAGTTTTTGCTGAATGTTGTCCAGGGATATAAAAAAAATTATTTTTGAAGATACATCTAGTGCTTGAATTACATGTAACACTTAAATTACATCTAGTTATAGAAAAATGCATCTAATAAGTAAAATGCATCTACTTTTTATAAAACGAGACTAGTATCAAATTAAAGAGGATGAAAAACTGGATTTATTGGTATAAGTACTTTGATAAAATAGATAATAATGCACGAGATAAGATAAAGTAAAAGGAACAGAGGTCAAAATAATTAAAAAAAAAATTGTTAGATAATGACGCGTGTGGAATAGAGGACAAGGATGATAAATGTAACGGCCAGGATTCATTCTTAGCGTTTTGTATTTTATGCATGGTTTGTAGGGGAACCTTACCCAGAATATATATAAAAGTTTATTGGCGGACCCTCTCAAACCCGTGTCACTTTTGTGACCGACCGATCCAACCTGCATGAAGTCTTGGTCCCGTTAAAACACCCTTGCATGAGAGAGCCACAAACATTAATAAAAAATCTTTTTGGGAGATCATCCACTCCAGTACTAGGTTTCGAACCCATAACTTTCCATATAAAGATTGAGACTTTGGAAAAGAAGATGAAACATACACCCATGAGTTGATAGTTTATATAACTTTTAATATTTTCTATTAGACATATGAATATTTACTCTATTTATTTTTTAATTAATAAATAAATACTTTTACTAAATCATTTGTATATCTTTATTATATGAACAAAAACCTCACTTTCATTTTCTTCTACAATCACACTTCACCAACAACAAGCAAAACAATTGAGAGGGAAAGAGATGACGTCATTCGAAGAGACGGAGTTACGTCTAGGCTTGCCAGGTGGTGGCGGTAGTGGTGGAAGTATGACAGGTGAAAGCGGAGATGTGATGGTGAACACGAATGGAAAGAGAGGTTATGATGAAACAATCATGGATTTGAAACTAAAACTTTCGTCTAATGATCAAAAAACCAAAAATGATCAAGAAAACAGTGGCAATGTTGACGGGGCTAGTCGTTGCTCCGTCAACCCTCCTGCCAAGTAAGTATAAACAAAAACTGTTTATCTGTTTATTACGTTATAATATAACAATTGTAACTTGTTTAGTAAAACGAAATAAACAGATAAACGGTATAGCTTTTAATAAAATAAAAAAAAGTTACATAGAAGTCCATAATTAGTATGAATTATTTTGTAGGGCACAAGTGGTGGGTTGGCCACCTGTGAGATCTTACCGTAAAAACATGTTGTCAAACCAAAAGAACACCACCCTCCACCGCAAGGAGGAGGTTACTAGTGGTGGTAGTGGCGGTGGTGGTGCGGCGTTTGTGAAGGTGAGCATGGATGGAGCTCCTTACCTTCGAAAAGTCGACTTGAAAATGTACAAAAGTTATCAAGATCTTTCTGATGCTTTGGGCAACATGTTTAGTTCCTTCACCATTGGTAATTATGTCATTAGTTGAATGTTAACATGTCTGTTTTAATATTAGTTTAAGTAGGTTTAGTCACTAATTAATGAAATGATTTAGGTAATTGTGGATCACAAGGGTTGAAGGATTTCATGAACGAAACTAAATTGATGGATCTTTTGAATAGTTCTGACTATGTTCCGACTTATGAAGACAAAGACGGAGATTGGATGCTCGTTGGCGATGTTCCTTGGGAGTAATTTTTCGTTTACTTGCCATTACTAGTATTATTGTTATCGTTATTGTTATTGTTATATTGTTATTACTGGCTATGTTAAAAAGTATTAACGAAAATATTAATAAAAATTAACATACATTATTAATACATTTACATTCGTAATTACAACTAACGATTATTATTTTTTCATTAGGATGTTCGTTGATTCATGCAAGCGTTTGCGTATAATGAAAGGAAAGGAAGCTATCGGACTTGGTAAGTGTCAACCACTACCTACATTTGTGTCGTTAGAGCAAAAAACGCGATTCATATAGAAAACAATTACAATTTTATGAAGTTAAACTCCAACATTATCTTATAAATCTTGTTTAAATCAATTTTTTAGCACCAAAAGCAATGGAGAAGTGCAAGAATAGAAGCTAAGCCGAGAACAAGCTTAAACTCGGTGTCATGCTCTTCGGTCTTTGGGTGGCACATGAGATCAAGAAAACTCGAGATGGATTGAGCAGATCGACTCCAGGGTATGTGTTTGTACGTATTATTTTACGCGAAATTCATTTCAAGATTTGAAAATTTGAATTGTTTTTATATATTGTGAGAGTAATATGTATTTATAAACTTTGAGTGATTTGAATTTATGGACATAAATAGGGAAGAAAAAAACACCAACAATAAACTCTTGTATTTATATTATTATGTGCTACCAAAATCAAAGGTTTCTAGCCTTTGTTTTGGTGATTTGTTTAGTATTATTTATGTTTAATAAAAATGTAGAGTTAATTACATGGTTCGTCCCTATGGTTTGCACCATTTTCACCCGTCCTCCCTAATAGTTTTTTATTACACCACTGGTACCTAAGTTTGAAATTTGTTGCCTCCAGAGTCCCTAAAATGGATGTGCCGTTAAATGTGCCGTTAAGTGAGTGACATGTGAATAACATGTGAGGGTATTTTCGTCCTTTTAATTTTCTCTCTCCATTTTAATACCAATTTCCCCAAATCCAAAAACCCCAAATTAATTACCCAGAAATACATACAAATCAAAATCAGTTTTCTTCAAATCAAAATGCAAATCAAAATACAAATCGGTTCCAAATCAAATCAAAATACAAATCGGTGGTGGAGCACCATAACCGGCGGTGGTGGTGGAGCACCATAATCGGCGGCGGCGAGGAGCATTATATATCGAAACGAGTCTTGTTTCTGCTACAAGAGGTATGGAAACATCATTTCCATCTTTGCATGTTTTCAGCTCAAATCATATGATGCAAGAGATGAAAAGCTCGAAATGGACAAAAGAACAGAACAAATGGTTTGAAAGTGCTCTGGCTACGGTTAAATATAAATGTACATACGGTTAAATAATGAAGGGATTCTGATATGTGTGGATGCTTTGGAGAATAAACGCCAGGTACAGAAGCAACCAAATGTCCAGCAGCGTTGCTAAAGTCAAACTTGGTCAACTCCAATATCCAATGGCCCTGTTCAGGAGCGCCGACTAACAAAGTTGCCATAAAACCAGCAAGTTGAGCAGCAAAATCAGATTTGAATCTGGATTTACTTCTTCGGTAGTTGATTGAGCAAAAAGAGACATATAATCAGGCTCACTCCCACGAGGAAAATCTTGCCACCAAACAGTATTCGTTACTCGTAGCCACTGCATTACAAAATCATGGGGATTTTTTGGGATGAATTGATTCGATTTATGTAAGTAAAACTCATAATCTGAAGTTAGAAATTGAAATTTGGGGAAATTAATTTAGGATTTGGGGATTTTTTGGGATGAATTTGGGTTTAATTTGCAATTGAATCTGGGTGTAATGAAAGAGAAAGGTAAAATGACGAAATTACCCATCACGTGTGACACAGGTGAGGTCACTTAACGGCACCTTTAACGGCACATCCATTTTAGGGACTCTAGAGGCAACAAATTTCAAACTTAGGTACCAGTGGTGTAATAAAAAACTATTAGGGAGGACGGGTGAAAATGGTGCAAACCATAGGGACGAACCATGTAATTAACTCAAAAATGTATAACTTGTTTGCATATCAACTTTTTTATTTAATTATTTTTGAATTATAAGAATTTACAAAGTGGCAGAAGTCAAGCGGGTGAGATATAAAGTAAAACCAAACCCGAAAGATCTTGCTTTTGCTTTATATCAGTTCTGTTTGTGGGTTTTTGGAGTTGAGATCGGTTCGATTTAGCTTTTAACCATTTTTTTAAGATTAGACCAAATCGGCCACAACACTCTTTTTTTCTTTTAGTATATAACACTACTTTTTTCATCTATACATTTTGCCTTTTCTTCTCTAATTTTTTTTTTCTGTTCAATTCGATTTTCTGGTTTCTTACTTATTCCTAATAACATGTCTACCCTTTGCATATCTCATATAATTATTATGATTAAATACGAGTAAACGGATATAAACACTTGAGTAATTTTTATCAATTGGAAAGTTGTTATAAAGTTGTCACTAACACAATTTTACCAACGAATTTTAGTTGTTCCAAACGACTTTAGGTCATTGGTATTTCACAACGGTTATTTCATGCGACATTTTACCGATATAACAAAACAAACAAACAATTATGGGCGTAACGAACCACTTAACTATCTACATGTATCAAATTACATTCGTTCGTTGTACTATATATCATATTAAATGTTCTAAATCTAGTGTCACATATTATGAATCGTTGAGTCTAGAATATTAATTTATAAAATAAAATAAAAAGGTTTATTGACGGGCCATCTCAAACTCGTGTCACTTTTGCGACCGACCGAACCAGCATGCACGAAGTCTTGGTCCCATTAAAACACCCATGCTGAGAGAGTCACGAGTATTGGTAGAAAATCTTTTTGGAAGGTCACCCACCCCAGTACTAGTTTTCGAACTCGTGACCTCCAGTGACATGTGATAACCATTGAGGCAAACCTCAAAGTCATAAATGTATAAAATATATATACATATAAATGTTTATTTTTCATGGTTTGGATGTAACCCTAAATATTAGAAACAATACGACGGAATCTGACAGATATATATACATGATAAAATACGATATATAATTTATAAGTTTTGTGAGACATGAACATGTGAATGTCAATGTAGGGGCATGCATTTATGTAAGTTGGTCGGACCATGAATAAATGTATTTCTTGAATGAATTTAATACAAACTAAACATATTTGTTAAATGTATACATCAAATAATAATTCGACATTAGGGTTGTCATGTTAATAGTTTAGGTACAACATAATTTGAGAAGTCTTTTATTGTATGTAATGGCCTTTTCCGTATACTATGAACATGTTCGACAAAAGTAGTTAGAGTTGAAAACGTGATCCGAATGGGAGTTTCACTTCTTTCTAACATCTTTGTTAACCAAACAAAGCTTTTATTATGAAGGAGATTATCTCTTTCTAAACAAAAATCTCAAACTCCTAAAAAGTTCGAAAATCTTTTTGTCAGATATATCGTGTAAAGAAAGTCATAAAATTATACAACTATTTATGTTAAATTAAAATGTAACAAAACGTAAGGTTAAAAAGTACATTGTTACTATACTATATAGGTATCATTTACCCTCTTTGTATATCATGTCAACTTCTCATAAATATGATCGAACTCGACGTGGTAGAAAATAATTTTGATGCATAGTAATGGTATAGAAAAAAGGGTTGAAGTGTATCATTCGTTATTGTACAAATATATAACCGACAAGTATTGGTACTCGACACATCGTACTACGTTTTTTGAAAATCATAAATCGTGTACCAATCAGTTTGATCGGTACAATATCTAATTTAATTTGTGTATTTCTCACTTTTGCTCGTCCCTACTCGCCTAATTTAAAATTTTTGTGACAATAAGCTGAAAATTTTATTTAAACTAGAAGATTTTTATACTATTTATTATTAGGGATAAATATATAAAAGTTTATCAACCTTTACTACAATTTCTATCTTATGTATTTAACTTTAAAAAAATGTTATTTGTATGTATTCGACAATTAAATTTTTTAATAGATTATATTATTATATGTCATCTCACGTACCAGTTTATATACATATCATATAAAGTTGTATACATACAATAATATTTTCTAAAAGTTGAATACATATAATAAATATGTTTAAAATTGAATATTTACTATTAGATTTCATATTAAAGTTACTTTTTTAAACGCTTACTAATAGTAAAACCTTCAATATATAATGTATAAAAGAAAAAGAAAAGATATATAATTACAACAAACATATATAATAAATTTAATACTGGAAAAATCAATTTCCATCCAAAAAAAAGTAATATATTTAGACTTAAATGAAAAGATTTTAATGTGCGGTCAGTAGATTTGAATGATGGACAGTTATAAGTTTTCAAAATATTGTTGAAATGCATGCATGAACATTAATAAATGAGAAAAATCCAAATATAAGATCCTTTTGTTCTTGATCCAATAATATTCATGGATATACATCAACATTAAAAATTAAATTAAAATGAAAGTTATAGATGTAGTTGGTGTTCACGAGTCGGATAGTAAGAAAATTTTATCAATTCTTATAGAGCAGGTATTTGATTTTTATTACCCTAACCTTGTCTGGTAATAGACGGGTACCCTCAACAAGGTGGGTTACCCGTCGTTCGGTTCGCGGGTACTCTAAATTATAGGTTCGGTAGATTCGTTTAATTTGAGAGTTGATAATTTCATCCATATAACATTATATAATATATACTATAATACAACTATAATAACATTATATTATACTACTATAATAAAGATATATATTATAACTATTACAATAATTATATTCACTATCATAAGATAATATATGTATATCGGTTATTGAAAGTTTATTTAATGTCAATAAGATGAGTTTTATAAACTTAATGGAATGCATATAATATAATACGTAGATATATGTTTATTAATATTGAAAAAACATATTTTATATGTATATATACACACACGGGTCGGTTCAAGTAACCTCAAATACCTAAAAACAAAAACTATAACCGTCCCTTCATAAAGCAGGTTTCGGGTTTTCGGATTTTCGGGTTCGGATCGAACGGGACGGATATTTTTCGGGGTTTTTGAACCCCCTAGATGTAGATATAGCTAAAATTATACTACTTGCAATTGTTTTGTCCAAATTTGAAGTATAACATTTTCATATTCTTAGAAAAAAAAAATCTTTTAGACATTCATTTAAATTTATCTATTTATAATTAAACAAATACCCGTACAATGTATAGACACTAAAACTACATATATATAGCAGAGTATACAAATACAACTATTGTTGCAAATTGAGACTTAAATCTAGTGTGTTTAGATCCATAACTTAATGAAGTATCACTTCATATGTAATAATTTAGAGATGACAATTTGCCTCTATTTATTTAAAAAAATGAGGGGAGAGCAAGCAAGACGAGGCCGCTTTGCTTCGTTCACACGGCTCGTTTTGTACTTTATTTACGAGTTCGTATAATACTCACCCTTGTCTCTTCTCTAAAAGGGGGCACACACGTTGGCTACTCAATGAGCTCACGAAGCGATATGGGAATGTGGTTTCGATTTTGATTTTAGATATATTAATGGGTAAATCTTATGGAGTTGGTAAAACGGAAATGTGTTTCCTAAACGTTTATAACTCATAATTTGATCTACTGAGAAAATAATTATTCAAATGTGTTTCCTAAACGTTTATAACCCGCTTCTAACCATTACTAATCATCTCCGTTCACTTTCTTCTAAAAAAACTCACTTGAATCGTTATATTTTGGTACATTTTTAACGTACCTTTCTTTGAAAGAGGTCAAGATGTAAGAAATACAAGCTATTAAACTGTCGTTCACTTCGAATCTTCTCATGAGAGTCGGATAAATACTTTTTGAGTTCTAAGAACATTTGAGTGCAAGTGTTCAATTACTAATCTACTTGAGTTTATCCTTCATAAACAACCAAATTAGTCACATATATCTTAACATATAAGTGAGACCACGGAACAATAAAAACATGAAAATTTGTTGTCGTTGTGCTTAGCATGTATAAGGGGTTTTCGGGTCATACTTGGGTAAACCAGGGCCAAGACCGGACATGCAGTACATGAATATTTGTTGTCGTTGACGGATAATTCTAGGGATACTTGGATACCTTTTGCATGTCCGGTCTTGGTCTTGGTTCAGGCCAATATAAAGGGGTGCAAAACTTAGTTCTAAAAATCAATCCAGACACAGAAAGTAGACAACGAATAAACTTGATCCGTTCAAAAGATGGATTATGGTTAACAATCAGGGACCAATCAATGTTTTTAACCAACATCAAACCGGTACAGACAACGTGTAAGTTATCATTACCAATACTTTTCGGTGCACTTTAAAGCGGTGCACCACCTCTTTTCAAAATAACAAAAATTTCATCAAACAAAATATCATCAAGTCAAAAAAGAAGTTGAAAGAAAGAAATAATTCATCTTATAGATTGAATAGTTATAAATATTTGAATACCAGAGTTTCATCTTTATTGTGACGGCATTGAGATAGGGTCTTTAAACTAGTAGTAAACTACCAAGTTCGTTATAGATAAATTTTATAACATACATAAAAACCCGATTTGTCCATGAATGAATAATCTACTGCACATAGTTTATAGGTTTTACAGCAAATATGTTTGTTATTCTAGATGTCGTTCTTATTCCACCAACACAGTGCACCTTCGCTTCCGAACCTTCCAACTGCTTTTGTTATCAAAATCCGGTAACTGCATGTACAAATGAATACATTAGAAATTATCCACTAAGGTTTAAGCCAGTCCAACAAATGAGCACACGCTTGTTAATTTTGTTTATATGATCCAAATTAAAATTCAGAAAAGAGTTAGATTTGGGTATGATATGTTTCACGAGGCAGCCATTATACTAAAGGTAGCAAAACGAGGAGGGTCATATTGATTGGGTTCAGTTTTGGAATGATGTCGTCTTATCATAGACCAGTGTAAATGGGTCAAAATGAAATGTAACTTACTTGTTGATTGAAGGAAAATGGAATCCCAACTCTCTTTGAACCATCAGCCATCCTTTTACAGGAATAACGGTTTTCTACAGGAGCAGGCTCGTTTGAGACCTGATAACATAATGTAAGCACAGCATTAGTCAAAAGTAATTTTATGGAATAACGGTTTTCTACAGGAGCAGGCTAAGTTGTTAAAAGGTATCATTACAAAAGTTTTGAAAGCAAAGGAGTTGGGATATATTATTTGCTAATTCTACTCCTAGACTTCGACTTACAGATCAAAGCAACAACAATCAGTCAAATTTATAAGAGAATGACACAGAATTTGTTTTATTAATATAGCTTTTATATCGAAACAATAGCAGTAATATGATTGGTTGGTCACGTAATAAAAGATAACAGAGACGCCCAAAAATAATGAAAATATGATCATCAAAATAGCAAAGAACAAAAGAATCATGGCATTTGAGTAAATCAAAAACACATTTAAAACAAAGCATAAAGGTTTGTTCACCTGAGTTTGAACTGCTTCAATTAATACATCTTGACAACCAACAGCATGCACACTTTCCAGTTTAGGGCATTGCAGTACTAATTTCTCTGTATATAGACGATTGAAAGTCAGTCTATGTGTTAACATGTTACATTAGCATCATGTTAAATTGGATACTTGATAAATTACCTGGAAGCAGATTATTACAAGCGTTAAGGTTCAGATCATTAAGATTTGGGCAACTTAGAAACAGCGACTGCAAAAAAATGAATAATCAGATAATTGGGTATTATATGAGATGGAGAATTAAAAAGAATGGCTTAAAATTTCTTACATCAAGGCTGGAGCAACCCCAGAGGCTTAGCTTTTTCAACCGAGCATGTTTTATAAACAGCTTCTGAAATATGAGATGCATCTTGCTGTTTGGTGATATTTGTACTTCTGAATCAGTGTTTTCTTCACGGGTTGGAAATTGTGCATCTGAATTGCATATCGTCATACCGCAGTCCATGAGTTCCAAATGAGGTAATTGTGCTGTAGCAAACTGAATACCGCCTATTGATAAAGAACAGATACAAATGTTAGCTATTATCAAACAGGAAAGATAAAATAGATAACATGTGTTAATTTATGTGGTTAAAGATTACTTGATGTGATGTTGGGACATAAAGCAACAAGAAGTCTTGTTAGAGTCTCGGGAAATACATTGCATATCATCCCAATACCACTGTCACTTATGCTAGACCTGTAATTGATAAACACCTTTAGAAAAAACAAATAGTTTTGAAAGTTATCTATTGCATAATAGTCTTACAAATAAATATAACTTACCCACTAAGGTCAAGCAATTCCAGGTTCGAGTAACATTTAGAGATTGCTACAACTGATGCATCAGTTATTTCTGATCCAAGTACGAGTGATAGCATGCGCAAGCCCCTAAAATAATATTAGTTTGTCACAACGAAGCCAACAAAAGATGCAACTCTATTGGTCCATAATGTTGCTTCTCGATATCTTATTACAGATACATTTACCAAATTAAAAATACCAGTGGTATACCTTAAATTTGCAGCAGTGAGAGAAAGCACAACAGAATGGGAAAGCTGAAGAGAGGCAATATGAATATTCTGTAATCTAGGACAGTTTCTTCCGAGGCCGTCCATCATAGAAGTAAGATCGGTGCTATCATTCTCTTGGCGAGAAAAATCAAGGGATATCTCATTTAAATTAGGGAGATTGAAAACCTAATTAAGAGAAAAACAAAAAATGATTACAAAAATATTCAATTAACAGAGTAATAAAACATAAAACTTGCAGCTAAGAACAACTTCAAAGACGCATACCATCTTAGAAAGCGAATGTAGATCTGAAAGCCAAAGAGTGGAGAGTGTTGTGGAACAAAGAACAAAAGCTCCAAGGTTAGAGCACCCCTCCATCTTAAGACTTGTAAGGCATCGCTTATCAGCAACAAAACGACCCAATTCATCCCTAAAACCATATATGTAAACAGATTGACATTCAGATACAAATCAATGACTTCATGTTTTCATAATAACAGATCAAATGTTTTTATCTACAATCTCGCAAAAAAATTAATTGATTCAAGTAAGTTCTAAAGATATAAACAAAATATTAAAAAGGTAATGTCTTGTTGACATATAAGACACTACAGCTATTGATGTGACCATGCATTTTAAAATGCAGCTCAACCAATTCAAACAAGCTCATTCAGATGTACATTGTAGAAATTAGCATAATACGAATGAAATAGCTATATGCCCAAACCAGTAAGAACAAATATTCATGACATATAGATGCACACACTCACAAATAACAATATTAGGATTGCTTATATTTCAAAATATGTATTAAAATATAATGGATAAACATGTAAAGCAACTACCAAGGGGGTGTTTGTTTTGGCTTATATAACGGGCTTATGAGCTTATCAACTTGAGCTTATGGCTTATTTAAGTTCATAAGCTCAAGTTGATAAGCTCATAAGCCGGAAAAATTGGGCTTATGAGCTTATCAACTTGAGCTTATGGCTTATTTAATTTCATAAGCTCAAGTTGATAAGCTCATAAGCCGTAAAAATTGGGTTATGAGCTTATCAAAATTTACATAAACTCATAAGCCCGTTACATAAGCCAAAACAAACACCCCCTAAAAGCGTAAACAAGCCGGATATCCATAAGGTACACAGTAACATATACCGAAATCCAATCAAAGCTTCAATAACAAAGCTCAACTATAATATATCCGCATTCTAGAATTAAATACAGCAACAGATATAAAGTTTGCAGAATATATACCCAGTAATCCGATTAAACGAGCCAATACACATTGAAATCTCCAAACACTCAAGATTCGGACAAGCAAACGCAATGCAAGCCAACATAGTCGAATCCATATCACTGCACAATCAAAATCACCTCACAAAATCAACAAACCAAATCAACATTCAATATTAATTAGGTGAATCGATTAGATCTAAAAGTTATCAAACCTTTCCATGGTAAGCGAAAGCCTAAGAAGCGACGGACATTTCTGCAAAACCGATCCAACAAATCCTACCTGCATCTTCACCGGAACCTTAACTCTAAGCTCCTCCGCAGCTTTCCATAACCTCTTACTACATTCTCTCCATCCTTTACACACTTTCGCAGCCGATAACAACGAAGACGGAGGTAATCTCCTCAACACCTCCCATAAACAACTCACCGGTAACCTAACCTCATCCGATCCAATCTCATCCACCTCATCCTCCACCTCATTCTCCACCTCATCCTCCACGTCAGCATCTGCCACGTCAGCATCTGATCTATCATTATCATTAAATTCTTCAAACGATAAGGCGCGTCTAAGAGTCGATGGTTTCTTCGTAACTGAAACTAAATGAGACGAGTCTGAATCGGAGACTAAATGACAGACGTGGCCTTTTTTCGGCAAACCGCAACGGCCGCAGTTGTAATTACCTCTACGCTTTCCTTTTTTGGAGAACAACGCTTCGGAGAGTGCGGCGGCGGTGGATGGAGTCACCGGATGGGGTAGGTGGCCCTGCATTTTGAGTTAGGGTTTCTAGAGAGAGAAAGTTGGATACATTGTGAATGGAAAAGATTAGGAAATAAGAAAGAAAAAAGGGAGCGGGAATTTATGGAATACTTGGCGCCTTTGTTTTCAAGTTTTGGGCTCTCGCTCCATTTTTTGGATACCACGTGATTTCGGAAGGGGGAAATTACGGTTTTGCCCTTGGCGCCTGCTGAAAAATAACGTATTATTTTATCGAAATAGTAATATATTATGTAAGACTAAACATGTCTAATTCATACAAAATATCATAAATGGGTTTCCACTATTTATCTCTGTTTATACTAACCAATTATTTTTTTCAATCATACAATCTCATCTTTATGCCTAAATTTAGGCTTATATAGTTAAACATTTCAATCATTTTCCATATATTATATATCTCAGAAAAAATCTCATTATTTAAATAAATTTATAGCTTTTTACGTATTTGGGGTTGTGTGAATTTTTGCTAATTTGCCCTTGGCGCCTGCTGAAAAGGGTATTGTTTTACGGAAATAGTAATATATCTCAAAAAAAAATCTCATTATTTAAATAAATTTATAGTTTTTACGTATTTGGGGTTGTGTGAATTTACCAATTTGCCCTTCCTAATCCGGACTACTAAAGAAAATATTAATCCCTCTATCAAAAAACTTGTCTATCTTTTTATTCATCAAAAGTACTTAAATGTTTATAAATATGAATGGTTAAAATATGTTAATTTCTTATTTTGTCAAAATTACTGACATGTTTCTAAAATTACTGACATGTTTCGTTTGATCTTAAGACTTTGTTTGTTATTTTTGTTGTAAGTGTTTATTCCTATCTGTTAGGCTTGATTAAAAGTAATAGACGTTTTTAATATCAGGACATAATAGACAATTTAATGAAACACCTATTTTTGGAACGGGGTTAGTAATATCTTTGTCCCAAAAACGGTATATATTTGTATTTATATGCCAAAATTATTGTCTTTAACACCATATGTAATCTAGTAAAAACAATATTTCATTAATTTTATCTATTTTATTATTTTGTTTCGACTTTTTTTTGTTTTCATGGGTTTTTTTAGAAACGAAGAGAGTAAAATAATAGTATATATATTTTTTGAAAAAAAACTAACTTTTTTAACAAATTTATGTTTTTAATTTAGTTATTTTGTGTGAATTTATTGTTTTAGCCTTTGGAATTGGTAAAAGAAATACGAAAATCTAACTTTTGAACAAAATTGTATTTTTTATTTATTTGATTACGTCTTAAAATACTGTTGTACCCCTGAGCCTGCTAAGGAAATACGAAAATACATACGGATATCTGAGAAAAAATCTCCTTTTTACTATGTTTTTTTTTAACTACAAATTAGCAGGCTGGTTTGTTTTTTGTTTATTCACGTTTATTATGTTTTTATTAAAATTAAAATTGTCCAAAATGATTATGTTGTTATTTTATGCATTTTGTCTAAATTCTATCATGTAAACAAAAACTTTTTTGTTGTATTTGAAAAAAGAACAAGTTACTAGTTTTATTTATTTAGTTGTATATTAGTCATATTAATATATTATTTTGTTCAACATACATAAATAAAAGTTACTAAAACGTAAATACATATCATTATATGTCGATCTTGTTGACATGTTATTTTTTTAATATTGATTACGTGATCAATATATTTTGTAATTAGATGAAAATAATAATGTGTTACGAGATCTCGTGAGATAAAGGAAATTCTATAATGAGATCTTGATTTTAACATCTTTAGTTCGAGCTCTAAAATATTATTATATATAATTTATATTTATATGACATTTTTACTTTTTTTTGTAAATTGCATATAGTGATTTTTAAAGTGCAGAACAAAAAAAAAAAATATATATATATATATATATATATATATATATATATTTATTAAGTGATATATTGTATATTCATCATTAATTGTTGAATCATGTACCACAAAATACAAAATATATGCATTTAAAACCAATTATGCTTATTTAATAAAGGTTTTTTTTTTTTTGGAACCGGCAAATAATCAATAAAAAGGGAGCACCAAAACTAGCAAGGAGCTAGCCAAGGAACCCAAAAGTACAAAGAGGAAAACAGAAATTACAGACAAAGATAGGGGATTGAAACCAAACACCCCTAATTGCACCACTCTTACCACCTCTATGTTTCAACCACAAAAACGATAAAGACTTAATGATATTTACCACATAGCCCGGTTCCAAAATGATGGAGTTGAAAACTCGATCATTTCGGGTTCGCCAAAGAACCCAAAGCGTCGCAAAAACCACCAAAGAGACAGTTCTCCGTTTCTCCTTCGGACCATGCCCAGCTTTAGCCGCAAAATCGATCCAATCTCGAACACTAGTGAAAGTATTAACACCAAAGCCACACCAATCAGTAATCTTGGACCATACCCACGACGCATAAGGACAGTTGACCAACAAGTGATTCACCGACTCCGAGTTAGAGAAACACGCACTCCATTGTTCCGAATCAATCGCCACATTCCTTTTGATAAGCTCCGAGGCAGCGGGAATACGCCCTAAACGAGCACGCCAAACAAAGCAACCGACCTTAAAAGGGACCCATTTATTCCAATGGAAGGGACCATCACACACCCAATGAGAAGCTCGTTCCAGTCTTTTGCGAATAAGAGCAACACTGAATTTACCGTCGACAAGAAAGTGAGGTGCCACCCCAACCGATTGATCACCAACAATGAAAACATCATTGACACCAAAGGACCACTTATCAAGAGCTTTCCTGATGTTGACAATATTTTTCCAAACCCCCATCATGTTTCTATCCATTAAATTATTCAAGTCAATGGAACCAATGCCATGCAAAGCTTTTATAATGCCAACCCAGAGGGAATGAGGTTCAGTAAGCAGTCTGCCCCACCACTTTAATAGAAGAGCCAAATTTAAAGATTGTATCGAGCCTAAGCCCAACCCTCCTGAATCTTTACTTCTAATCAATCTGTCCCATCCAACCCAACATATTTTTTTCGAGCCATCAAAATCTCCCCAAACAAAATTCCTCCTAATTCTTTCTAAAGAATCAATAACGCCAACAGGAGCTGAAAAAATAGAAAGATAATAAGTTGGAAGATTACCCAAAACCGCTTTAGCTAAAGTAACCCTTCCCCCGAAACTGAGGGTGGTATTCATTGGACATTGGTTTAGTGTATTTAATACATATTAACTGAACTTCAATATTCCTTATATATTTAAAAAATGAATTTAATATACATTAATTATAAACGTTTTTTCACTTATATTCATTACATTACATTTTTAAATATATAAGAAAATTTGACACTGAATTAAAATGAATTAAATATAATAAATTGATACCGAATGAATATCATTTAGCAAAACTAATTTAATAATAAATTTATACCACTAGTATTTTGTGGGTGGGGATTTTTGCCTAATTTTTGTATTGTGCCTAGTGAGTCATTAATTAATTAACTTATCATAATCGTGATAATACAATAAATAAATACATATACATTTGTGATGTATTGATATTATCATTATCAATTTGTAATATAATAAATCTAGTTTTAATATGAAAACAATAAATATATTATGGTTGGTGAACTGAAAACCACTAGAAATGGAAAAACTTTAAACATGGTCAATGGTTCAATAACTTTGTTTGTCTTCAAATACATTTAACGTGTTACTTTTGGTATAAATTGTAATTCATTTCTATTTTTCTTGTTAGCAATTAGTACCATTTATGGCTAGCTTTTACATTTATTTCTTAGACATTAATAGTACTTCCTATAAAATATTTGAAAAAATTGCATAGAAAAACAACGAATTTTAACCTAATTATCATTGTATGTAACTAACTTTTTTTTATCAAAAAAATCATCAACTTTATATACGTTGTCATTATAGAAAACTTAACTTGAAATCTCGTTAGTTTTTTCTATTTTACATATTTGGGTTTTATTTAATGGTTAGGTGTCACATATGTTATATTGTCGTCATATACATTGATTTAAAGGGAAAAGTTACTAATTTCTTTCATATTTAATAAAATTTTAATATCAAATGTCTAAAAAAAACGTCAAAATAACATGATAAACATATATTATATCACATATATGATATTTCTCTTTCAAAGAATTCATATAATTATCATATTTCAATATTTAACGAGATTTCAAGTTAATTTTTACATACAACTAGCTTCTTATTGACCCGCCTAATACGCGGATAATTATATCAAAAAATATATAATGTTAACAAAGAATATATAACTTATATAAAAAAAATTAATAGAAAGTTATTAGTCATGTAGAAAAAATGATTATGTTAGCAAATGTGAAGTTAAATAAAACATTTACTGTGTAATTCGGAAAAAACTTTTTTAAATAAAAATAAGAGTTAATTACATGGGTCGTCCATATGGTTTGCATCATTTCACCGGTAGTCCCTATAACTTTTTTATTACACCACTCGTCCCTAAGTTTGAATTTTGTTGCCTGCAGAGTCCCTATTTGGGATGTGTCGTTAAATGTGCCGTTAAGTCTTATTATGTGAGAAACATGTGAGGGCAAATTCGTCTTTTTACCACCATTTTCCCCATTTACCTCCCCAAATTTCCAAAAACCCTAATATCCACAAAAACCTTAATTTTTTCAATCCCCACTTCAAAACAATTCAATCAAAACACTTAAAAAAAAAAAACTAAATTAAAAGATTATAAACAAGACTAATAAACAATCCAATCAAAACTCAACTCAATCAAAACCCATATTAATACAGTAATTAAACAATCAAATTCATCTAAACAGAAACCCCTCTCTAAGGAGTTTGATTTCACCTCCAGACCAACTATGGTAAGTACCAACATTTCTCTTGCTTGCATTTCATTAAAACCAGGTGTTAAGTGATTTAAGTTTTTGTGGTTTCAGGATGTAGCTAAGAAAATTGGGGAAGCGATTGCAAAGTCCTGTCTTGAGAAAGGGATCACCGCTATGGCTTTTGATAGAGGAGAAAAGTATCAATATAAAACCTAAATCAATCAATATCACAGCAACACTCGTCGGAGTTGTCACCGTCCAACCACCTCCGTCGCCACAACCTTTCAAGCCACAACTCCTCCACCACTAAAATTTATAAATGCGTTACACCACCGCTGCTCTCCGTCACAAATCGAAGCTCACCATTATTAGATTACAATTGTTATTAGATTACAATTAGTATTGCTAGGGCTTATCCACAATTGTTATTAGATTACAATTAGTATTGGTAGGGCTTATCCATATTTGTGTATATATAGAGATGTTTAATGAATGCAAAGGGCAACAATTCAATCCTAATTATTTTCAATACCATAATATGGTATCAGAGCCTTCTCTTGAAAGCCGTTTTATCGATTCACGAAAGAAATAAAAATATTTCTTTTCCTTCTTTCCGCTGGCTGTTTAACGTCTATTGTTCAATATTTTACAAAAAAAAAAAAAAAAAAAAAAAAAAAAAAAAAAAAAACAAGTGAATATTGTGCTGCTGCCTCCGATTTCTATTTGCTCTACAAAAGTAAATTTATGCTACTTTTCTTTCTTGTCAGCACATTAAATTTTTCAATCTTGTTTGCTACATGTGTATTCCATTATGCAAGGAGTTAATTAATTTATCTCTAGTAAAGTTTTTCTTTTACAATCGCAATCTCTACGAATCGAAGCAGTATTCTTTATTTATTTTCTCGCAGCAGCAATTCAAAGCAAATTAATTCAAGCAAGCAATTTAATTTTAGCAAAATTCATTTAGCATGGCAAGCAATAACGCTAGTGGCTCCGAAGATGATAGAATCTTTGGTATTACCAACATTAAAGCCTTTATTCCAATCACACTTGACATGGAGGAACATAATTTTAGCCAATGGAAACTTATGTTTGAGATGCAGTGTAGTACGTGGGATGTAGATGGTTATCTTGACGGCACCATCATTCCTAAAGGACCGGGAGACAAAGATTGGCGGAAACGCGATAACCTCATCAAGATGTGGATCTACAACACCATAAATAAATCCATTCTTCAGATGGTCATGAAGAAAGGGGAAACAGCTAGGCAACTTTGGCAAGCGTTAGATGATCTTTTTCATAGCAACAAAGACTCGCGGGCAATACAACTCCATGATGATCTTCGTACCATCAAATTAGGTGATCTTTCCATCAATGATTATTGTAATAAGCTTAAAACTATTTTCGATTTGCTTGACAACATAGGTCAACCAATTGACGAAAAACATCTGGTTATGCACATGATCAATGGTCTACCGGATAAATTTGCTGGAGTAATCACTCTTATTCGACATCAGCAGCCGCTACCCTCTTTCAAAAATGCCCGAACCATGCTCCTGTTAGAAGAAAGCAGTTTCAACAAAACCCATTCTCAAGTCGCAGACACATCGTCATCTCACACCATACTTTACGCTCGAGGTAACACCAATAATACCGGTCCTAGATATTTTGGCCCCAACATTTGTCGCAACTTTACCCGGGGACATTGTCAATACGGAGCAAACTGCAAGTTTTTACACCAAACCAACACCCAAAACGGAGCCCCGAGACGCCCCCCAAATAACCAGCGACCATATACCCCAAACCCCTCCCATAACTGTGATCCGCGATACCCAGCCCCGCCCCCCTTTCCAGCTGCCCCGCCATCTGCACCGGGTCACCAACACACTGGTCCGTGGCCACCTGCACCGCCAGTCCCCTACTACTACCCGCAATTCATCCCGATGCCAGCAGCCTCTCCGGGAAAGTACCCTGGTCACCTCCCTGCCCCGCCACCGGGCTTCAGTGCCCCGACAACCCCACCACCACCTGCTGCAGCCCCGTTCCCGAGCCACACTGCATGTACTTTCGGGCAGTATCCCAGCCACTCGGGTCCCGCTCTTCACACTAAGGCGGGTTCATCTGATCAAGCAACTACTCTCCCTCAAGCATTCAGCAATATGACGTTCAAAGAAGCCCCTGATCAGGCATGGTACATGGACAATGGAGCAACATCGCATCTCACCGCGGACTCAGGTAACCTAAGTAAAGTTTTTAGTAATTGTAATATACCATCTATTATAGTTGGTGACGGAAATTCCATACCCGTCACCAACTCAGGCAAAACCATTTTACCTACACTTTCTCGCCCATTATATCTACAAAATGTCCTTGTTACACCTCAAATTATTAAGAACCTTATTTCAGTTCGTAAATTTACTAGAGATAATGATTTATCTGTTGAATTTGATAAACTTGGATTTTCTGTGAAGGATCCTCAAACCCAAACCCAACTGCTCCGATGTGATAGTGACGGAGACTTATACCCGCTCACCAACCTTGTTTCACCCAACTTTGCATTTTTGTCTTTAAATCAGGATACGTGGCACCGTAGGCTAGGTCATCCAAGTGAAGATGTTATCCGTATTCTTAATTCTCATGGTTTAATTTCAGTTAATAATTGTCGTAAAACAACTACTTTGTGTGATGCTTGTCAACTTGGTAAACAAGTAAAACTTCCCTTTATTAGCTCTTTGTCGTCTGTTGAGTCTGCTTTTGATATTATACACTCGGATATTTGGACTTCTCCTATCCCAAGTGTTAGTGGCATAAAATATTACGTTTTATTTTTAGATCATTTTTCACATTTTTTATGGGTTTTTCCTTTACGTCGCAAGTGTGAAGCATTTACAAAATTTTTGCAATTTCGCAGTTATGTTAAAACGCAATTTAATACCGAAATTAAATCTTTTCAATGTGATCATGGGGGTGAATTTGACAACACGGAAATGCATTCCCTTTTTAATGAACATGGCATCCTCTTTCGTTTTTCGTGTCCTAAAACCTCCCAACAAAATGGCAAGTCGGAGCGTATGATCCGAACAATTAATAACTTGATCCGCACCTTACTTTTTCAAGCCAAACTTCCCCCAATCTATTGGGTGGAAGCATTAAACATGGCGGTTCACTTACTAAATATTTTACCGTCAACTTCCATTGAAAACCAAATCCCGTTTCAAAAATTATTTCAAAAATCACCATCTTACAATCTGTTAAAAGTTTTTGGATGCTTATGTTACCCGTATCTTTTTCCAAAACACAAACTCGACCCTCGCTCCGCGCCATGCATTTTTCTTGGTTATCCATCTAGTCATCGTGGATACCGCTGTCTTGATTTAAAAACAAAACGCATTATCATTTCCCGGCATGTTATTTTTGATGAAAATTCTTTTCCTTTTTCCACCACACCAACTACACCAAAGAACTCTCCAACAAACACTTCATATCACTTCCTTACTGATCCTATTTTTCGGCCCACTACTGCTCCCCCCGAAGCCCAAAATCCACCTGATCCACCTCACCAACCTGCAGCCCAATATGAAGCCCAAGCACCCGATCCACCTGCCCCACCCGCTCCACCTGCCCAACCCGACCCGCCCGATGAAGCCTTTGCACCGCCACCTGCTGACCACCATCCGCCACCCGCTGATCATCAACCGCAACCTGATCCCGCTGCTCCTCACCCCCCTCCGCCTCACCCCATGACTACTAGATCACGACATGGTATCTCAAAACCCGTTCATCGCCTTAACCTTCATACCACCCATATTTCGCCTTTACCCCGCTCTTACCTAACTGCCCTAAAAGACCCCCTTTGGACTAAATCCATGATAGATGAATATACTGCACTTATTAAAAATGATACTTGGACTCTTGTTCCCCGTCCGGTGAATGCTAATGTTGTTTCTTCTATGTGGCTTTTTAGACATAAATTTAATGCAGATGGAACTTTGAGTCGCTATAAAGCTAGACTTGTTGCCAATGGTCGCAGTCAGCAACAGGGGGTGGATTGTGAGGAAACATTTAGCCCGGTTGTCAAACCGGGCACTATTCGCACAGTTCTTAGTCTAGCCATATCTCGCTCTTGGCCGATTCATCAGTTGGACGTTAAGAACGCATTTTTACACGGCAATCTCGAAGAAACGGTGTATATGCAACAACCTCCTGGATTTATTGACAAAACTCACCCTGATTATGTTTGTCTTTTGCAGCGCTCTCTTTATGGTCTCAAACAGGCCCCTCGTGCCTGGTTTCAGCGGTTTGCCTCTTATGTTCTTCGTCTTGGGTTCTCACATAGCAAGACAGATCCATCTCTGTTTATTTTTAAACGTGGAGCAGATACAGCATACTTGTTACTCTACGTCGATGATATTATTCTCACAGCTTCATCTACTGCACTTTTACAGCGTATTATTACATTACTCAGCAGTGAATTTTCCATGACAGATTTGGGGTCCCTAAGCTATTTTTTGGGTATTTCGGTGACTCGCACTGAAAAGGGTATGTTTTTATCTCAGCAAAAGTATGCCATGGATATTCTGGAACGCGCCAATATGATGAATTGTAATCCTTGCAAAACTCCTGTCGATACTGATGCCAAGCTTGGTCCGAGTGGTCCTCCTGTTTCCGATCCGAGCTCCTACCGTAGTTTTGCGGGGGCATTACAATATCTCACTTTCACTCGTCCAGATATCACATATGCTGTTCAGCAGATTTGCCTTTATATGCATGATCCACGTGAGCCGCACCTACATGCCTTAAAACGCATCTTACGATATATTCGAGGATCTCTATCACTTGGCTTACACTTATATGCTTCATCAACTGCTCAGTTAACAGCTTATTCTGATGCCGATTGGGGTGGTTGCCCAGATTCTCGTAGGTCAACCTCAGGTTATTGTGTTTTTCTTGGGGAAAATCTTATATCGTGGTCCTCCAAACGCCAGCATACAGTCTCTCGCTCCAGTGCTGAGGCTGAATATCGTGGGGTTGCCAATGCCGTTGCTGAAGCTTCCTGGTTACGCAATCTACTTCGTGAATTACATAATCCACTTGCATCTGCTACAGTTATTTTTTGTGATAATGTTAGTGCTGTTTATATGTCTGCTAACCCGGTCCATCATCAGCGCACTAAACATATTGAGATTGACATTCACTTTGTTCGTGATAAAGTAGCTGCTGGTCATGTTCGTGTTCTCCATGTTCCATCTCGCTATCAGTACGCCGATATATTTACGAAGGGGCTTCCATCTCCACTGTTTTTAGATTTTCGGTCCAGTTTGAGTGTGCGTTCTACACCCGCTCAAACTGTGGGGGCATATTAGATTACAATTAGTATTGCTAGGGCTTATCCACAATTGTTATTAGATTACAATTAGTATTGCTAGGGCTTATCCATATTTGTGTATATATAGAGATGTTTAATGAATGCAAAGGGCAACAATTCAATCCTAATTATTTTCAATACCATAATAACCATTACACCAGTACAACAACGTCATTACCACCTCCGACGAACCTGCTTCCATCTTCACCCATGTCCGTCGAAGAAGACACCAAGTTCAGATCTGAAATTGACTTAATCATAGTACTGGGTTTTTTTTTATTTCGTCGTGAGATTATAGTTGAGAAATAGGGTGTTTTGACTATGGTTTGAAATTAGAATCTATGATTTTGGTTGGGATATTATAATGATTCTGGGGTTTTTTTTTCGTGTTTTTGAAATAGGGATTGGAAAAATTAAAGTTTTTGTGGATATTTTTAGAAATTTGGGGAGGTAAATGGGGAAGATGGTGGTAAAAAGACAAATTTGCCCTCACATGTTTCTCACATGATAAGACTTAACGACACATTTAACGTCACATCCAAAATAGGGACTCTACAGGCAACAAAATTCAAACTTAGGGACGAGTGATGTAATAAAAAAGTTATAGGGACGACCGGTAAAAATGGTGCAAACCATAGGGACGACCCATGTAATTAACTCTAAAAATAATTATAATATATAGAAAAACTAAAAATATTGCGTAAATAGGACGAAAAAAAAAACAGAAGATTTTTTTATATAATATGTTTTCCGTTTATATGCAAATCACTCGTAAAATAATAAAATAATTATATTTTTTTATAATATATAAAAAAACTAAAAATATTGGGTAAATAGGACGGGTAAAAAACAAAAGATTTTTTTATATGATATATTTTCTGTTTATATGCAAAACACTCGTAAAACAATAAAATAATTTTAGTTTCTTTTTATACAAAAAATGTGTATGTGTGTCACACCCCGCTAAAGCGGAAACACGAGATGTGAAGAGCAATAGCATTCGATAACAAGTTATAGATAAACGCCAAGTTATATTAAATAAAAGACAACTTCAAACTTTACATTGTAGTTAAATCATGGTTTACATATCCGAATACAAAATAGGTGGTCATAGCCAAACCACCTGAACCCTTTCCCATTCTTGAAGTCGTCCACCCAAAAGCATACAAGCTTCGTTTCCCAAGTTTACTCGTTTCCTGAAAATACAAGTCAAGTGTTAACTACGGGAGACATAGTTAGTGAGCTACAAGTTTAAGTAAAAGCATACAAGTTTCGACGCACATAAAAATGGAGTAAGTATAGTTTTCAAATAGTTGTCGCATAACATGCATAAAATATTAGTATTCAAATAGTTATCACATAAACATGTGTAAAGTATAGTATTCGTGTTTGTAGGCATTGTCCACATAGCGCGACTATGTGACAATCCTAAATATTGCCCAATGATCGTTGTTAAGCCTAAAGCCTACCCATTTAGTATTATGCACCATCGTTATTTGGCGTTGTGGTGAGGGTCAATCTACCCTAATAGCGCTATCCACATCTACTAACGGTCATTTCCAAAGAGATTAATAACAACTAATGTCCTTGGTAGTATCAGAAATTTTAGTGTTATCTCACGACCATATTGTACAACGTCCGCAACATGACGATCGATGTTTAGTCATTGGCAAAAATAGCGTTCGTATCCTCGGCATTGTTGGCAAAACCATCAACAACGCCGGCAAATTAGTCTTTCGTAATAGAATTCAAAATATCAAGCGTTTCGTAATAGCATTCAAAGTATAAAAGTGTTTGCGTAATAGCATTCGAGTATCAAAGCGTTTTCGTTTAGCATTCAAGTATCAAAGAGTTTTTCAGCTTAAATATAATGTTTAAGCCTAAGACTCGCATTTCACCCCAAAATGTATTAAAAGCGTTTAAAAAGTAGGGGTTTGTAACTCATTGTTTGCGAAGATCGTAGCGTGCTCGGAAAAGCTCGAAAAGTGCTCGGAATCACCGAAATCCTAATATGTGTCAAATTCGGGTAAGTATAATATTATTTGTTAACTTTGATATTCGTATATCGTATAATATTTTACAAGTTGTAATGTTTTGTTCAACTCTTAGTACCAAAAGTTATTATGTTCGAAAATCGTTCAAATCGTTTATCATTACGTTTAGTCCAAAAATGTCCAAGGTCAATATTATTATGATAAGTTATATGTTCGTTACTGAAATGTTATTATATGGTCTTAACGGAATTTGGGCAGCGCTTCCGCGCCATAAGTTTTATGTCCAAAAAGTCCACACTTTCCCGCTCACAAAATCCATACATTTAATTAATACATCTCAACAAGCTTATTTTAATGTACTAAGTCAAATAAATCATCATAAATATAAGTATTTATTAGTCTCAGTCCCAAATATTCAGTTTCGAAAAGTCAGGTTGCGAATATAGCTTTTTAACGACAAAACGGGGATTTCCGGAATCTGCCAGCAGCCACGGTGCGCCGTCCTGGAGGATCCAGGACGACGCCCTGGTTGCTGCAGATTACCCGAAAATCGTTTTTCTTCGCGAATCTGGTCATTTAAACGGTAGATTTCGACATGCAACTGATTTAAACCTTATTAAACATTATTTTCTCAGTTTATATGTAACTTTTAACCACAAAAACGAAGATCTAAGTAACATTTTATATAAACCCGTTTTTGTATAAAAATGGTTATAAAACTTCATAAAAACTTGTTTTTATGTGTTAGATCATTCATGCAATGAGTTATATTAGTAGTAAAAGTAAAAATGAGAGTTTCTACCGGATGAAAAGCTTAGATGATGTCTTGGAAGAGATTTGAGCTTCAAAAAGTGTAGAATACGTTTCTTTGACCCGGTTTTTATGCAACCCTTTGCTATTAAAACGATTTTGATGGTGTTTTTATGGTGATTTCTCTGTGTTTTATGGTTGGAAATGGACTGGAATGGAATGGAAAATGGGAGAGTTTTAGAGAGAGATTTTTAAGTATGTGTGTTTTGATTGTGTGAAGGTGAAATGAAAAAGTGAGAGAGTCTTGAGTGTTTTGGGGTGAAGGGATGGCAGAAAAATGACATAAGGGGGGTCAAATCGGGCTAGGACAAGTGTAGGTTGATGTTGCAACCGAGATGGAGTCTTAAAAGCACAAGATTTGAAAATCTGGCTCGCTAGGGCGTCGTCCTGGGTTCCTTAGGGCGACGTCCTGGGCATTTTCTGCAGTTTTCTGTTTTACGTTTCTGTTATTGTTAAGCCTTTTCGTTAGTTGAAAGTTTCCGATTATTTTTGCAATGAACTTAGGCAAGTTCATTATGTGTTTTTCCTTGGTATTAGGAGTTATTTATAAATTCAAATTTGATTTTCGATTCCGATTTCGAGACACGCCTTAAAAGTTTAAATAACGTAAACCTACGTTTAAAGTTTTATGTGAGTTACATCGAGCTTAGCTTAAAGAGTTATGTCTACGCAACCACGTAACACGTAAAGTTAGTTATATCGAGCATCAATTATATATATCGAGGTTATAATTTAGCGTTCTCGACATGAGTTTTGACGGTTGTCACAATGTGTTTGAAGAAAACATAGGTTTTGTATTTTTTTTAAAAATTAATTTAAAATATAAGTGTTAGATTATTTAAAGTATAAAGGTTAATTAGTTTTATTTAATTATTACTATTTAAAATAAGGGTTAAATTTTTAAAGTAAAGGGGTTAATTATATATTATGATTAAAATTAAGATAAGATAAGATGACAACATATTTAAAATTGATGGTTTTTGAGAAAGACAAAATTTGTTACATAAAATGACAAATGAGTCAAACTTCGTTATTTTCTACAATATTCCCAAAATACTTAAGGGATGTGGATTTCTTTATTTTCAAATATAATAACCAAAGTTAGAAATCAAAAACAGTTTTTTACTTTAACAAATGATGGTTGAATGTAATCAAGAAAATGTACCATCGAACCATATTGATAAAGTATTTAACGTTTGTGACATTTGACAAAACGTGTATGATTATTGTTTGTGTAAATTATATGCATTTTTCGTATTTGAAAGAATATAAAATTTAGTACAAATAAGATTATTGTAAACCGTTTCAAAACTCAAGTCAAACATGGATAGATGAAGTATAAACAAAGGTTAATTTACATTTTTTCGGCACACATGTAAAGATTATTGAGTCCTTTGCATTATAGGAAAGATATGAGTGTTTCTTAATAACATGTCAAACAGGACTAAATACATCGTTTGGAGGTAACTTCTAAGCTTTGTGATTTTTATCACTGTGAGTCTTACGATGTATAACTAAATTTGTTATACGGTGTATATGCTCATTCGACATATGGCTAAGTTTACTATATGGCGTATGGGTTGTTGAGTAGTTTCAACATTTTATTTGAAAACGTTTCATTTCGACTTTTTGCCATGATTTGTAAAGCAGGCGTTGTGCACGGATGTTATGGTTTGTTCAGGAGCGGTAGTGGATTATTTTCGAGTGATCAATAGATTCGTTACACGTAGGGGCTGGGTTTGTCCGCTATGCGGAGCTCGAACTTGGGGTACCCGTTGAAATATTACAAGTAGGCTCCGATATAAAATCATTTGCCGTTTCCAAAAAAAAAAAAAAAAATAGATTCGTTTCAATACTAGTTATTTGATATATTTTTCTCTAATTGTTGATGTAGATATAATTTCTTTTCAATTAGGTAATTCCAAAATCCTAATGGGTCATTTGATCATTTTATGGTTCCATTATTGCTTCCAATTGGAATTGTTGTTAAATTATAAGTATTTCCTTTCGATTAGGGTTTTGATTTGATTTGTGAATTTTCATGTTGATTATGTTTTCATTGGGTTGTGGTTTGTGCCTCTAATTTATTGCTTTGGGTTGTTAAGTGAGTTCAACGATATTCAAAAAAACGGTATATCGACAAAACAAGTTGTTGGGGTTAACAAGTAGTTACATGATCGGTTATAATTATTTAATTGATTAATACATTTGAATCGTTCATGAAAACTAAAATTATATATGCTCGTAGAGGGAATGTTTATGTTATTAAGATTATCATAAAGTTGATGTGCACGAGACTTGTTCGAATTATGATTACCTTTTGGCTAGTTGTCGTATTGGCTATCAGTATGTATTGGTTTATCGTTTTATCTTTTTATCAATGTGGGTAGTTATCCTGTCGATTGTCAAACAACCTTGGCTTATCAAATATCGGTTATCGCTGATTTTGTTGAGATACATATTATTATTAGATATATATTATAAATAAGAATTATATATGATTCTGTATTTATCCCATGTCTTTAGGAGAAGTTAATGGTTACCGTAGTCTTCTCTTAATTGGATATATAAACATCCTTGCATTCATATTATGATATATATAAAAAAAACCTTGATTTATGTTAAATTTAACATACCGGAAGTCGTTTGTTCTAAATCTATCTATTTTTAGTCATTGTCGACTTACTAGTTGTCGATCATTGTTGGCATATCGGTTTTTTATTGGCATAGTTATCGGTCATTGTTGGCATTTTGATACTCGGTCTTTGTTGGCATATCAATTGTCAATCGTTGTTGGCTTATCGGTTGTCGACCTTCATAAGTTATTGGTCGAACAATTTATACGCTTACAGAGGCGTACACGTTTATAAAGTGGTTTATCAGTTGTCGGCCTTGGTAGGTTTGGTTGGACGTATTATACGTGTATAAAGTGGTTTATCAGTTGTCGGCCTTAATAGGTTATCGGTTTATATGTTTATAGAGTGGTTTATCAGTTGTTGGCCTTAGTTGACTTATCAGTTTAGATACATGTATTGTTTGTTGTTAACCTTCATCAATTTATCGACTTATCCAAGTTATCGGTTTACTGGCTAGCTCAATTGACCCATTATCACTATCTTAAGTGACTGATGACGTACCATCGGTTGGCCGATAGAAGTCTATCGGCCAAACCGATAGTACGCCGAATGATCTAATAAGCTGGGCACAATCTTTGATAAAAGGAATCTAAACAACATCTATTATCCGAAGAACATCCTAAGGACCAGGAGGCCGAAGGATGACTTCTCGACAAAGAGTACAACACCTCGGAATACCTTCAGGATAAACAAGGTGTTGTACTAAGAGCACTCTATTGTCCGAAACTCAAGGTCTATAAATACCAAGCTCACACTTCACTTCAAGGGTAACGTTTACACACACTATACTCTCTTACTTTATATTTTGCCCTTACTCTTCGATATCTTACTCTCACGCCCGAGGTAAACCAGGGGATCAACCCCGCCCCGTTTACTCGTGTGTTGCTTGCTTGTGCAACTAGTATTAAGATCGAAGATAAGGATCAGGCTGAAGGTCTTCTTCGGATCAACTCTTCCGGATCCGAACCTTCTACCCCCCTGGGTTTGTGATATTCAGGTGTCGCAACATTTGGCGCCATCCGTGGGACACACATGGCTTCTACAGGACCATTTGTGACTTTTACGGCTAATATCTGATATCGCATATTTATATAGATATTTCTATGCGATATTGTGTCGTTTTTCATAGTAAACATGATGGATAGGATAGGTTTTTACATTTAATCGTGTGGAAAAGTGTTTTTATCTATTTTACAGGTTTACATGATCGGGAAGCGGAAAGGAGTGAAGAAATGAGCTTAAATGACGAAATGACGGAGAAACTGAGGAGGTGCTGCGCACCAGTGCAAGGGGTGCTGAGCACCGAGGAGTTCGAGTTGGTTTTGGACACGGATAAACGCCCGGTGCTGCGCACCTATTGATGGGGTGCTGCGCACCTATGGATAAACACGAGGAATTTGAGTTCGAGTCGAATACGTTTTCCGCTTTGATTTTTGCCTATAAATACAAGACCAAATCGGTCAGAAATCATCATCAATTATTATTCTAAGTCTCTGGAGCTGGTTATTACGTTTAGAAGCAAGATTCAAGCTAGGAAGATCATATTTTCGGCTAACGGTGGTCACGACACGTTTTGTCGAATTCTTCGTTTGTTCTTTTCCTTTTTAGACTTTTATTCCAGTATTATTTCCATGACTTTATTTGCTTTTTTCAGACCTAGTTATGAGGAGCTAAACTTCTTTTATGCTTGTTTGAACAACGGATCCTATTTGAAGTTTAATTAACGTTTTCGATTGTTTATGTTTTTGTGTTTAACCGTTGATCCTTATTTGCTTAAATTTTACTATATTATCAGAGTTGTTTATATATAATTTGACTAATCAATATTCTAGGTATTCGGGAGGAATCTAGATAGATTTAACAAGTTATATGAAGTAATCGGTCGGTCTATAATCGATTTGAAATTATTAAGATTCGGGAGGACTTAGTAATAACAACGTAGGTAATTAAATTTAAGTGAGTAAGTCTAAGTATTAAGATTCGGAAGGACTTGATAGTTAGAGGAGTTATTCGGGAGGAAACTCTATAAGGTTAAGTCACTAAAAACAGGCTTGTCACTTATTGCTTGGTTATTAATAGTTATTACTGTATTCGGGAGGAACGGGGTAATTAAAGATAATTAAAGTTAGTAAAAGATTCGGAAGGACTTTTATTATATCTTAGAAGTTGGAAAAACAGCCGATTTCGTAAAGTTAACGGAAAATAGGTGAAGTGTCAAACAAGTATATTTTCTCATTATTTGATTTAATCCATTAATCTTTCGTTCGATTTTAATTAATCATCACTTTTTCTTAATTACTTGCAATCTTTTGTTACGATAAAAAAAACCCTCAAAAATACTCAAGTATTATTAATTCGGAATTTAAAACAAATTAGTCCCTGCGAACGAACCTTTACTTGCTTTAAACTATATTATATACGGATAGGTCCACTGCCTAGAAGTGTGTAATTGCGTGAAAGAGTAGGTTTAAAATTAAGACTAGATTTTACACATCAAGTTTTTGGCGCCGCTGCCGGGGACCGATTTTTCGTTTTTTGTTTCGAATTTGTGATACGATCCTTTTGAGTATTTATTTACTTAGAAGTTACTTTTAAATTGTTATAACATCGCTTTTTCCTTGTTTTTGTCTTTTCAGGTATTTCAGGTAGTTGATGAACACAAGGCTTCGGGATTACCACTCGCGAGTCCAAAAGTCAAATCCAGGAGTATCAAAGAGACGAGGCAAGAGAAGAGGTAACTTATCGCTTCAGACACCACCAAGTTTTGATCAAGTTTCACTCCGTCAAGTTTGAAGACATTGCGTCTTCAGAGGAAGGAGGAAGCAGTTCAGACTCAGAGGTCGAGGAAGTGTTTTGTGAAGACAAACCGGAA
>CAJVGC010000001.1:6384416-6443788 GCA_910822075.1 Senecio squalidus | reverse complement strand
TTTTTTTTTTTTGAAATGGTCAAGTTAATACTAAATGATAATATGACTACAACGAGAATCAAATCCCTAACCATCAGGTCATTGAATCATACCGATATGATTAGGCCACAAGCTCACTAGTAACGAAATTTCAAATTGAAAATGATAAGATAGATAATTTAGATTTTATTTACAGGTATGTAGGTTATTTATTAAATGAACGAAAAAGTCAATATATTATTATTAATAGACAGATGATTTATAATACATGCTAAAACTTTATTTTTGATTAAATATTTAAAGAAAATTACATATAGATGTTTAATAAGAATAAAATAAAATAAAAGTATTAAGTCACAACAGAAATTATTAATTTCAAATGATATGATTACGTAGGTCCTTTGGGGAAGTTGGAAATTAAATAGATGGTCATGTAACACAATGTATGTCAATAATTGTTATTATTATAATCATTACATATTTGCCGATCCCAAATATAATTACAAAATATGATTTGATGGACATACACTTTACATTTTATAAGTTTGATCAAAAAATTATATACCAGCTAAACCAAAGCAAAAGGACCGGTAGAGGTAACATATGTGAACCGGCCAATAAATTAGAAGTTTTTATATTTAGTGTCTGTAATAACGATGTAAATAATTATATAATGTGATGTAATACTTAACTTAATAGGAGTAGCTACAACCCTTATGTAATTGCTTGGGGTTATGCATTCATGATTTGAGCCATGTGATGCCCGACCATGTTAAGGTGGTGCTATAGGAGTCGATATTAAACGGCTAACGTGTATTATGCGGATTTTTTTTTATAACTTATATATATATATATATATATATGTCTTGATTTTTGTGTTATGGTTATGTATCGAGGTATGAGGACGTGACCATAACATGAGATATTTCGTTGTTATGGTTGTAGGTGTTATAAAAAGAAAGAAAAAAAAAATACACATTAGTTTATCCAGTGCAAAAAAAAATATCTTCTTAATAAAATGACTAGGGTGTAAATGAGACTGGACAATTCACGAGCGATTTGTGATCGACTCGCTAACTATTCGAAATCGACTCGGTTTAAATAAGTCGAGCTCGAGGTACTTGAGTAAACTTTCAAGCCGAGTTTTAGCTCCAAGATACTCGGCTCGTAAGACTTGCGAGCCTTATCAAGCTTAAGCTAAATTCCACTTTTATCCTTTTACTGTTACCATATAAGGTTATATTTATACGAAACGAGTTGAGTCGAGTTATTATAACAGTTTATCAAGCTTACAATGTATAATTAATCGAGCTAAAGTCGAGCTCTAGCAACAGAATCGAGCTTGAGCTTGAAATTTAAAACTCAATCGAACTCGAATCATACATTTAATTATAATACTGAAGAATGATTTTTTGTTTAAAAAAACTGACAAGAACAAGTTATTAAAAAAGTGAGAGAGATGTATCCAGTCAACAGTATGGATAAGCCTAGCAAAGTTGAAAATAAATAAATAAAAGTACATAATATTTAGAGTAAAAATTAGCACGTGAACCCTCGTGCTTATCCACGCACCCCAAACTATAAAGTAGCAACAATTTTATTGTTACTTTCTACTTTTTTTTTCTTTTTAAAAAAAAATGTAAATTTTAAAAACTCTCATGTTTACTTTTTGATTCATAAACTTATAATTTTTTTTCGATAATGACTATTTGAACCGGTAAATATCCCCAACAGGACTTATAACTTTAGATAAACTGTAAGTTCAATTTTATTAACTCACAAGACAAGAACAAGTGAGTTTACTAGTTTTCAAAATTACATAACCACTTAAACCGAATAAATAAGCTAAAACAACCACGTCTTCGGTTTATAGCTCGACAACTAATTAGCTTATCAACGTTTTAAATATATTTAAGTAAGAAAAGAAACTAAAGAAATATAGAATTAAATTTATGGATGGTTACAATTCAAAACTTTTTTTTATAGACAAGCCAATTATCTCTAGACAAATATCTTTTACTCTTTCTAAACGCAAAGATTTCAATGTCAAATGATCATAGAAAATGAAATTAACCTATGAAAACTAAAGTAAGTTAACAATATTCAATATTCCAAGACCGGCCGGGCCGGTGACACGGTATGAAACAAACACGGAATCGGGCACGTGCCCACTCGGCAACACACCCATTAATGATGCTCTTAGATTTCAATCGGCGATACACCCATTAAAGATGCTCTTAGTTTTCAAACCGACTTAATTGGATAAAATCTTTATGTACAACACACGAATGCGGATAAGGATATTCTAACAATGAAATCATGATTTTGTATAACTAGACCCATGGTCGAAACACGTTTTTGCATTTGTCTTTGAAACTTTAACAAATACGGAGTACGATTTTTAACAAAGTTTTGCCTGTCTTTAAACAAATTTCATAACAGAATCATTTCATTGTGTCAATTGAACGGCTGAGTCGGGTGTGGTGGATAAAGTAGGCTTTGGCAGCTAATCAAATTTATATAAAGAAATTGAAAGGGATCAACCAGACAGCCTACTTAAGGGGCGACAAGAGTTGTTATCCGAGAGTGTTGCCTGTTGTCTTCATATTTAGTTTTTCTATTATGAATAGCCCGAAGGTTTTATAACATCTCACAAATTCAACTAACAAAAATATAAGATGAAAACATATGACAAGATGGCAAAACAAGATGGCAGACGTCACAAAACTTGAGAAATCTTCAATTTACATAAGTACAAACAGTAGGCATAAACGCGTAAATGATTCAAAAAAATTTATGAACAAGTTAACAATTTCAAGTCCACACAAATGGAAATTTCAAGAATCACTTCTGTTTTTCCAATCATACGAAAAGATGGACAAGTTTCAATTAACAACTTACCGAAATATCAAGTGCTGCTACTACCCCGTCTTTGAACTGGTTTATAGAGTACAACATTCACGAATTTAGCCCTAAAACGATGAGAGAATCCAAGTGCCACTACTGACCGTGGAGCCTCTCGGTTTTCAATGTAAAGATGGTTCAGGACCACGTGTTGTGGGTCAGGTAGTTGGGCGGGTGGTACGCCCGTGGTGGGGTAGCTGAGTACAGTATGTTGCAGGTGTTGAGGAACTACAGGTGGGTCCCGTCCGTCATCTTCACTTGCAGTGTATATATTGTTGTAACTGGCATCAGGTGATCTCGGGACTTCGAAACCAGCTACAACAGGTGTTTCCTGCACAATTGTTATTTAGTGTTGCAAACAGGTTTCTGTTATTTATATAAAAAACGGATTTTAAATTAGAGGCTTACTTGATCTTGAGCATGAGGAGAATTGTTCATATTGAAGAAGAAATGTAGAATACGTTATTGTTCCAAATCATTAAAAAGGGGTCTCACTCAATCGCTTAACCTAAAAGACAAAAACAATATATTTCAAAAGTTAACTTTGATAAGCACCGCAGCCACATTTCAGTGGCTTCTTTTTGGCACTTTCAGTCACTTTCATCCTATATTAACTTTCAAACACTTAGAATGTAAAGACTAAAGAGTAACAAAGGTGTAGGTGGTCCACTACAAAAAATCAACAATTTGTCTACATTCTTTTGGTATATTCACACTTTCAAAGAGCATACACGCCTAATGTTCACACCTAGCTCGAGTGAAGAAATTAGCCATGGCGAAATTGCTTTATATCTCCTGCTTAAAAGAGTGGTAAAATTGGATTGGGATCCTCTCAAAATTTAAGCCAGCATGACTGGTCGTGTTGTGAGCGTATTAATATATACCAGAACAAATTCAGACAACCATAAATAGGATATTTATACATGACATTCGGTGGTGGACAAATCAACTACCATAAAAAATATTCAACACGAGTGGATCCCAATTATATAACAATTTCTAAATCACCAAATTTATGAATAATATATATCGCCACACCTATAATTGTGGTGAAAATGATACTCAACATGTAAACTCTCAATGCGAAGACAATAAACAGTATCAGGTGTTAACGATTTAAACGTAAAATTGAAATTAAACTGGTTACGCTTTAGTCATACTCCATCATGATAAAATGAAAGCTAATGAGCAACTTGCGACGTTTTTAAAAAGGTGCGACATTGACACTAAAGTTTTGGTAGTGTGGTTTGGTAATATTACTTTCATGCAGAGGAAAGACGTGCATACAGCTTTAGAGTTTACACTAATTCCACCAACCTAAATTAACACGACTATGATGGCTAAGGGTAACCAAATATATTTAGATGTAAAAAGCCTAAATATTATAAAAATAATTGTCATTGTCATAATCTAATATAAAGTAGTTAGCATCCAGATTAATCGTCAGCTGGAAAGTATATCATTTAGTAAAGCTCGAGAATCTTTATCAGTAAGGGTTAACCTTTTAACGCACACATTATTTACCAAGCTTTTAACTATCATTATATTAAACATTTTGTAAAGCAAGAAACGTAAACAATGTAAGAATCTCTTATCGAACACAGGTACTTTTTATGGCAGTTTATTTACTTAAAAATGGTATGAAAAAAAAAAACTTCAGCACTGGATCACGCACGAAAACTATTTAAAAATCAATAATGAGCTTGTTTTCCTATCACAATCAAAACTCATTCTAATTCCACATATCAACATTTTCTGTCAGCAATCAATAACACATAACGCTTAATCGATTTCTAATTTTATTCAAACACACACACACACACACACACACACACACACACACATTGCAGACATATAATCATACGTAACAATTTACTTAGCAAAATTAACCAAAAAAAAAAATTGACCTAAATAATAAAATTAAAACAAAATTTCAAATAAATAAATAATAATATATAAATTAATGATCTTATCAACATAAAATTTATTTGATTTAATTCGAAATTAACGTAATTTAAAACCAGATCATTGAAAAGAAAATTAAAAATGTATAAAATAAAAATAAAACTGGAGAAATTGATGAAATTGACGAACCTGATGGAGAAATAATCGTTCAATTATGATTTGATTAGATTATTCTTTCGATTTCCAGGAATTACAATTACGCAATCGGAAATTTGTTAAGGAAGAATTGGAACCCTAAAAATCGAAAAAGTGCGAAAAGGGGAATAATGGAAATTAGTTAGGTTTTTAATAGAACAAGGATTAAGGTATATGGGCCTATTTAGAAGTCCATGTTTTGTGACCCATTTATAATTTCAATTTTGATTAGTATAAATGTTTGATTAGAGTGTAAACGAAAAGAAACAATTCGTGAATCATTCGAGATTTACTTGTAAATTATTTAAAATTAATTTGGTTTAGACGAGTAAAGCTCGATCTTTCGAGTAGATTTTTGAATCGAGTTTGAGCTTTAAGATATCCGATGCACGAATTTTATGAAGATGGAGAAAAAATTATACTACTACCCTTTTATTATTACTATATAAGATATATATTATATGGATAAAGTATATATGCTCCAAGCTTCATATCTCATAGATGTTGTTATGTATAATTTTTGTTTAATTATTTTTATATTCTTGATCTTATACTTTGTAACTTGTTATAATTGATCATTTATTTAAAAATAATTTGTATTTTGCAGCACCTATCATGAAAATAATTGTATTTTACAGCACCTATCATAGATGTTGCTAGCTGTTTGAGCAAGGATTGACAGGCTCAGTAACTTGGGTTGGATTGATCACTCTCTTGGCCTCCTGCTCAAGCAGTGCAAACCTAACAGACTCTTGGCGAATCTAAGGTGGTCAAGAGATTGATCGGAAAAGCTTGACGGAATATGGTTAAGTACTCCGGTCAGTGAATATGTGAGGAAGATGATGAAGTTGTTTCCAAAACCTGAAGTGTTAAGTATTTATACCCAACACTTCCAGGTATTTAACAACGTATGGCAATGATGACCATTTATGGCTCATCAATAGGATTCCAATGGCCATTAACGTCTATGTTATTAATATGACCTTATTAATGCTCTGACGTTACACTCAAGGATTAGGCCTGAGTGTCTGACTGGTAGGAAGAGGTCTCCCGACACAGGGATGCTAAGTGCCGGGACACAGCCGGGATACGAGGCTTGGCTCCCGGACACTGCCGGGGCACGAGGCCTGGTTCCCGGATGCTGCCGGGACACGAGACCAGGTTCCCGGACACTGCCGGGAGGGCTTGGCTCCCGGACATCTGCCGAGACACGGGTTCGGCTCCCGGGATATTGCCGGGACACGGGCTTGGTTCCCGGGACACTTGCCGGGACACGGGCTTGTCTCCTGGACACCTGCCGGGACACGGGCTTGGTTCCCGGACACTTTGCCGGGACACGGGCTTGGCTCCGGACACTCTGCCGGGATACGGCTTGGCTCCGGACACTTTGCCGGGATACGGCTTGGCTCCCGGACACTTTGCCGGGACACGGCTTGGCTCCCGGACACTTGCCGGGACATGGCCTTGGCTCCCGGACATTTTGCCGGGACACGGCTTGGCTCCCGGACATTTTGCCGGGACACGGCTTGGCTCCCGGACATTTTTCCGGGACACGGCTTGGCTCCCGGACACTTGCCGGGACATGGCCTTGGCTCCCGGACATTTGCTGGGACACGGCCTGGTTCCCGGACACGGGCCAGGTGCCGGGCCATTTTTCCTGGTCGCGGGCTTCTGGTGTCGGTTCTAGCCTTTTTGTCACATTTTAGTGGGCTTAACCCAAATGTTAGGATTGATAGGCTATAAATATAAGCCATCACCTACTAACACTATCATGCCCCCCAGTTAGGTTTTAAAAATTAGGTTTTGAAGCCTAACTCTTCTGCTTTTTGGTAAGTTTTCTCTTTTTTTTTTTTTTTTTTTTTTTTTTTTGTTTGTTAGCCGGCAGCCGGCATATAGCCGGCCTGTGTGCCGGCGACTTGGTTAGATTGTTTAGCCGGCATATAGCCGGCAGTTTTGTGCCGGCGACCTAGTGGTTTTGTTAGCCGGCATATAGCCGGCACTTTTGTGCCGGCGGCTTAGGCTCGGTAGCCGGCATATAGCCGGCACTTTTGTGCCGGCGACTTGAAGCTCGGTAGCCGGCATATAGCCGGCACTTTTGTGCCGGCGACTCGGTTTTGTTTAGCCGGCATATAGCCGGCAGTTTTGTGCCGGCGCCTTCGGTTTGTTAGCCGGCATATAGCCGGCAGTTTTGTGCCGGCGCCCCCTTTTTTTTTTTTTTTTTTTTTTTTTTTTTTTTTTCTTTTTGTAACGGGGGTCTCTCTTTTTTGTTCAGGTGAGTTCCAACCAGAAGCGTCGGTTTTTTGCGGGTAAGTTATTTTGTTTTTTCCATCCTCGCAACCTGAGTCTTATATTTATTTTATTTGAATTGTAGCAGTTTGCTATAAAAAGCTGAAATGGCTTCCCGAAAAGAGAAAGAGGTTAGGAAATGCAGTAGTGGCATTGATGATGTTAAGTTAGCGGATTTAATAACTAGGTTTCCATGCCTTAGTTCCTTCAATCCTGTAGCGCCTACCACAGACCAACGTGCCACTGACCCTCCTTCAGGAAAAAATTACTTTATACACTAACCTTCTTACCCATTCAAACCTTAGACTTCCATGTAGCTCCTTTTATATGAAAGTGCTAACTCACTACAAAATTGGATTTGCCCAATGCATCCTGTAGGTGCTGCTAAAGTTATGATGTTTGAGGTGGGTATGAAAATTGCTTGTTCTGTAGATCTGTTTAGGCATTTTTATAAACTGTGTAAATCTAGGGATTGGTTTAGCCTAGAACAGAGAGAGAGAAGCAAAGAGTGGAAACTGATTGAGAATCCTCCCGATAGTCTTAAGAACTGGCGGTTTGACTTTATCTTCGTGGATAGATCGTTTATTAAGCTTTGGTCAAGTGCCATTTTTAGCTGGTCATCTAAGATACCCAACGGAGTAAATGAACTCCCCCACCTTTCCGTTTCTAAGGCGGAGGCATATGCACGCCTCCGCCGTATGTCTGTGAGGTATAGGATATGCCCCGAAGGGGTGCTGGTGATGACTGGAATTATTAAGGATGTGGAAGAGGAGACGGTTCCTGTCATTGTGTCGAAGACATCAAAGAAACGTGGGTCTCTGTAAAATCCTTTTTTGTCTTTATTATTTCGTGAAGTTGATTGACATTTATATCGTTTCTTTCATGCAGTTATGGGGTTGCTAGATGTGGGGAATGAAGCATGTGAAGTAGAGGATCATTTGCCTGACGTAGCTTGCCAGATGTACAAAGCAGCTGGTGTTGATGTCCCTGGCGTGCCTCCTACAGGAAGAGAGGGGCAGGGCCTGGAGGTTAGGCCTCCGCTTCCAGAGAGTACTGAGGATGGAGATCTCGTAGTATCCCCTGCTGGTATCATTTCAAACCTTTTTTGGTCTATTTAAATAATAGCTATATATAACTGATGTTTTTTGTTTGTGTAGGTGATGATCTTGATCCCAATGATTACATGCTTGAAGAGCAGGATTCTTCTCGTCATAGACAAGGTACTTATGAGTTATGATTATTTTGCGCTGTGTGAGTAACTAACTTGCCTTTCTTTTGTGCAGTTGAGTTGGAGGATATTGGCTCTGACGATGGTCAGGAGCCATGCGTTGATGGTCCATCTGTGTTAGGAAAGAGGTCATCCATAAGTGTTGAGGATTATGAGCTTCCTACACCCAAATCGAAAAAAAGTGTTGTTCCCTGCTTCTCCACCTCTTGGAACAAATCTTGTAAGGCGTTACGGGGGCCTTCAGATGGCGCCCCATGGATCTACTATCATGGCTCTTCCTGCTTGTGGCAATACTGTTCAGCCTGCTGCATTTGTTGGCACGCCATCTGGTCAACGTTTTGTGCCTGCCTGGTCATTTTGTGTGGGTGACAATGGGCAAACTGCTGGATCTGTTAGGGATTTCATGGACAATGTTGTCCCTCCTCAACTTGTTATGCAGTCAAAGCTGCAAGGAACTTCTGAATTGTTGGATGATGCTGATATGAGCCTTTTTCATGGCTTTATGGGACATATACTTGCTAGGCAGCGTATATGTGAAGATCATGAAAATTTGAAAGTTAATTATTCGGATCTGAAGAAAGAGGTGGATAGTATGGCTGTGGTTAGGAAAGATCTTGAGGCCGAACGTGAGATTGTTTCCAGCCGGGACAAGGAGATTAGTGATCTTTCTGCCAAGATGTCCGACTTAGAGAAAGAGAGGGATGGATTGGTAAGGAAGACGCAGGAGTATGAAGATATCCTGGCTGCAAAGGATAAGGAGTTGGCCACAGTGACCAAGACTTTAGAGGTTGAGAGACAGGCAGTTGAGTCTCAGAGCCAGCAACTTGATGCGGCCGTCCAGGGTAGAAAAGACCTTCTTGCTGTGTTTCCTCAGTTGTTCAAGCTATTACTTGATCATCCTGATGTGATGAATTTGATGTTGGAAGTTAATCGGGCTGCTCATGCATTTGGCAAACACATTGTAGGGACCAAGTTGCGATCCGTTGCTGGTGATGCAGTGCTACCCTTTCTTGATCCTTTGGTAGAAAGTCAGATGCGAGCTGCTAATGCCTTGTTTGAAAAGAAAAATTCTCCTATTCTGGAGCGCATTGTCCAAGACTTGAACATTTCTGTTGAAGATCTTCTCGCTATTGTTACACCACCAGTGTCTATGCCACCAGTGTAGTTTGTGTTCTTTTTTATATGTTTGAACATTTTCCTTTTCTGTTATGAATATCAGCTTTATAAGCTTTATGTTTTGGATATTTTGTTTGACTCTATGAGTGATTTCTTTTTAATAATAAATGTTTATCCGTTGGATATTTATCTTATTACTTGTTTGCTATTTAAGCGTATTATATCAGTGATATATTATTTGGTTAACCGTTTATTTGTATTACTCGCGAGGTATGTCGCTTCCCTATGGGAAGTGCTTATCTTTTCTCAAGTAGATGAAAAGACGTGTTTGCATGTTTTGGCTTAGACATGAGTGTCTTATTTGGCCTTATGCTTGTGATGTTTGAACAATGTTCAAAAAGTAGAAAGATAATGCAGTGCATAATTGGGATAATATCAGACCAAACGTTTTATTATAAGGCATGGTATCCATGTCCTTGACAGAAATAAAGATTAAATTTCGACAAAACAAGAAAATATAGAATAAAAGTTTATCAGACCTTGATCTAGGTTTAGTTTATGCATATCTAATCTTCAATCATGAAGATGTGACCTTCTGGCGGTCCTGGTCGTTCAGTATCCTCTCCCTTCTTTTGCCAGGCATACGTTTTCTGGGTTGAGGTCCTGTTGGTTTGTTTTCTGGCGGCTGGCACTAGATGTTCCAACTTCCCTTCGTCCAGCGCCCTTCTTATCTCTCCTTTCAATTCCCGACAGGCATTGGTGTCATGTCCATGGTCCTCGTGAAATTCACAGTACCTGTTCATGTTTTTTGTACCGGACCTGTGTGCCATTTGTGGTGGAGGTTTAAAGGTAGAGCCTACACGTTCTGTCTGCAGGATCTCTTTCGGGGTCTTGTTGAGAAATGGCTCGGATGAAGTTTTGTCATAAGGGCTGAACCTTCTGTTGCCGCTGTTATCCCGTCTGTCATTTCTCCTATCTTCCCTCTGTTGGTCCTGTCTACCTGACGCTGACCCCCCGTTCCAAAGCTTGTCTTTCTTTCCAGCCACCCCCCCTCGCCAAGGAGTCTTAAGAAGTCATAGGCCCTATCTGTCGCTTCCTTGAAGGTGGCGGGAGTCCTTTTTGCAAGTTTTTCCTGCAACTGACCAGGCAATAGGGAAAAGGTGAAACCTGAAATTTGTTGGCTTTCTGGCAAACCTGGGATCTTTTGGCATTCCTGAGTGTATCGCAGGATGAAGTCTCGCAAAGCTTCCCCTTCCTTATGCCGGATTAGGTGGGCCTCCAGATGTGTTCTGCGTTGTTTCTTTTGCTGAAAGAATTGGTAGACAAATTTTGCCTTTAGATCCGCGAAGTCTCTAATGCCCCTTTCTGGAAGGCCAGCAAACCAATCTCTGGCGAACCCTTGCAATGTTCCTGGAAACATTTTACAGGCTACAGGGTCTACCCATTTTTCTGTCATGATGGCCTGCTCAAACAAGGCCATATGCTCGTCTGGATCCCTTGTGCCGTCATAAGTGCCTACAATGGAGGGGACCTTCTGCTTGTCTGGCATCGGATATCTGGACACCCAGTCACAAAATTTCGAACTTACTATTGATACAGGCATAATAGCTTCTCTTGTCATTCCTCCTTCTGCTAGTTGCTGCAACAGTCGTAATAACTCTGAATTGGGATTTTGAGGTGGCACCGGTGTCGGCGCGTTCTGCCTCAGGCGATCCGCCAACTGTGTTAACAGGACATCTGTTTCGGATTGTTGGGGAATTACCTGTGGTGGTGCTGGCTGCAGGGATGCCAATAGTTGGGCCAGGAGGTGATTAGATGAGGTTGGTGCCGGGACCGATGCTGCTCCTTGGATATTCTGAAATGTTCCTTGAGTGCCGGGTTGGGATCCTGCTGAGGCAGACTGCCTAGGGGCTTCAAAGCCAGGAAGTTCTGGGACAGCCTGTCTAGAGGCCTCAGCGGCTTCTTCGTGCAGTGTTGAGGTACGAGCCATGGGGATCTGAAAACTTGGAACGTTTGGGGTTGGTATGGCAGATGCACTAGCTCCGGACACCCTTGTAGAATACAAGGTCCAGTGGTTGTTGATCGATACAGGCGGGCAGGACCTGAATCCCCTAGTGTCCAATCCTCCAAGGCGGAAAATCCGTGCCTGCCTGTCCTCCCCATAGGACCTCTGTCAAACGTCATGTCTGTCTCCATGTCTGGTAAGAATGGACTGGATGGAATAGGCAATGAAACAAATGTACGAGGTGAGGAAACAGTCGTTGGTATCAGGGTGGTACTCCCTTCAGCTTGGGATGTGGTCACAACAGTCACTGGGGATGAGGTCACAGTAGTCATTGGCGGTGGTGTGGTGGTAGTTACCTCTGGGGCTGAGGAAATTATTGGTGCAGAGTTCATGTCTTCCATGATGAAAGAAGAAATGGATTAAAGAAAAAATTTTGTGAAAATCTGGAAATGAAGGTAAAACACCGTTGCTAAAAACGTGTCCTACGGATGGCGCCAATGTTTGAGCAAGGATTGACAGGCTCAGTAACTTGGGTTAGATTGATCACTCTCTTGGCCTCCTGCTCAAGCAGTGCAAACCTAACAGACTCTTGGCGAGTCTAAGGTGGACAAGAGATTGATCGGAAGGGCTTGACGGAATATGTTTAAGTATTCCAGTCAGTGAGTATGTGAGGAAGATGATGAAGTTGTCTCCAAAACCTGAAGTGTTAAGTATTTATACCCAACACTTCCAGGTATTAACAACGTATGGCAATGATGACCATTTATGGCTCATCAATAGGATTCCAATGGCCATTAACGTCTATGTTATTAATATGACCTTATTAATGCTCTGACGGTTACACTCAAGGATTAGGCCTGAGTGTCTGACTGGTAGGAAGGTCTCCCGACACAGGGATGCTAAGTGCCGGGACACAGCCGGGATACGAGGCTTGGCTCCCGGACACTGCCGGGGCACGAGGCCTGGTTCCCGGATGCTACCGGGACACGAGACCAGGTTCCCGGACACTGCCGGGATACGGGGCTTGGCTCCCGGACATCTGCCGAGACACGGGTTCGGCTCCCCGGGACACGGGCTTGGTTCCCGGGACACTTGCCGGGACACGGGCTTGTCTCCTGGACACTTGCCGGGACACGGGCTTGGTTCCCGGACACTTTGCCGGGACACGGGCTTGGCTCCGGACACTTTGCCGGGATACGGCTTGGCTCCGGACACTTTGCCGGGATACGGCTTGGCTCCCGGACACTTTGCCGGGACACGGCTTGGCTCCCGGACACTTGCCGGGACATGGCCTTGGCTCCCTGACATTTTGCCGGGACACGGCTTGGCTCCCGGACATTTTGCCGGGACACGGCTTGGCTCCCGGACATTTTGCCGGGACACGGCTTGGCTCCCGGACACTTGCCGGGACATGGCCTTGGCTCCCGGACATTTGCTGGGACACGGCCTGGTTCCCGGACACGGGCCAGGTGCCGGGCCATTTTTCCTGGTCCCGGGCTTCTGGTGTCGGTTCTAGCCTTTTTGTCACATTTTAGTGGGCTTAACCCAAATGTTAGGATTGATAGGCTATAAATATAAGCCATCACCTACTAACACTATCACAAACCTTAAGGTAAAATAAGTAAAAAAAAAATAAAAAATAATTTATAACGTTAGATATTTTGGATTATCGTTCATTTTAACCATATCTCAAACTTTAAAAAACGAAGTTTTGTTGTACATCATAAAATGGGTAGTTTTACCGTTGTGCATCAAATTTGAATATTTTCTGCACAAAAACAAAGAATTTGATGCACAGGCCCTAAACGACATATATTTTGATGCATATCAAAACTTGCTTTTTTAAAGTTTGTTATAGTTGAATAAATAAACATAATACAAAATTACACATATAATAAATTATTTTTTCATATTTTTTTACTTATTTTACTTTAAGTTTTGGTTTATAAAACCTCTCCCTATATATATATATATATATATATATATATATATATATATATATATATATATATATATATATATATATGGAAAGGTTTTTATAAACCAAAGCTTAAAATAAAATAAGTAAAAAAATATGAAAAAATAATTTATTATATGTGTAATTTTGTATTATGTTTATTTATTCAACTATAACAAACTTTAAAAAAACAAGTTTTGATATGCATCAAAATATATGTCATTTAGGGACTGTGCATCAAATTCTTTGTTTTTGTGCAGTAAATATTCAAATTTGATGCACAACGGTAAAACTACCCATTTTATGATGTACAACAAAACTTCGTTTTTTAAAGTTTGAGATATGGTTAAAATGAACGATAATCCAAAATATCTAACGTTATAAATTATTTTTTAATTTTTTTTTTACTTATTTTACCTTAAGTTTGTTTTACAAGAACCAATATCTCTCTCTCTCTCTCTCTCTCTCTCTCTATATATATATATATATATATATATATATATATATATATATATATATATATATATATATATATATATAGTGAATGGTTAATGCGAGAACTCAAAATTCTGCGAGAACTAAATTGTAGTCGTTGATGAGTTGATCAATTGCTGAAAAGATGGAAGGCAAATTCGTAAATAAATTATAAACAAGGTAGTTTTTTATAAGGACTTTAAGGGTATTATTGGAAGTTTATATATAAATTTGTTTGACCTACTTAATTTAAATAACAATTATAATCATAAAACCAACTATCTCAATCTCCTATCTCTTCTCTCTTTCTCTTGTCGTCCAGCGGAACCGGCGGCAGCGGATTCATGTGATGCCCGATTGGAACCGGCGGCAGCGGATGTAGTGATGATGATGATGAAAAATTCAATATGAGACAGCAAGCATGAGGAAAAATTCAAGTATGAATAACAACAACAAAGGGCTATTAATCAATATATTTTTTCCATTTTCGATTGGATCGAAAAAAAAGAAAATATATAATTCATTATCTGGTCTAAAAACGTCTCCGAAGACAGAAGTAATGGATAAAAGGGATTGGTGGTGGAAGAAATTTACGGGATCAGGTGATAGCGAAAGCTTAGGAATTACAACTAGTAGCGGAGATAGTACGGGTAGAAGCGGTAGTAGTGGTAGTAGCGTTTCCGGCAGCCTTCATAGTAATAACCACAGGTATATTTCTTTTTTCTTTCTTTACTGTAACTAACTTGTACTGTACAAGTTTCATGTGCAATCATCATATTTTCTATTTAAGGGGGCGGTTGTTTCAAAGCGAGGAATGGGAAAAGCAATGAAAGAGGGGTTAATCATTACCCTACTTTCATTACCCTCGTTTTATTGAGTAATGGTTTATTGTCTATTAATGGATATAGTGGACAATGATTGATTACCTAATGACAAACCAAGCACTATCAATGATTATCATTACCATTGATTAACCTCCATTAACCCCAACCAAGCACACACTTAATATCATAAAACAGACCCACCTAAAAGATATTTACAATTAAATATCAAAGATTTTATTGATGTAGAGATTGGGAGTTTATTGAAAAGAAGGATTGAAGGGAAGCATTGGCGGAATTGTCATCGGTCGCATATTGCACCTGATGTAGCAGCTCCGGTTTCTAAAAATTGTTCATTAAAGAACACATATATATTTAAATGTGAACACGTCCTATAAATGATGATTGTTCAGAAAATTTTTGTGTTTATTTGTGTTTATTGTGTTCAGGTTTTGAATTTTTGGATGAAGATATGGAAATAATATTATGAAGACTAATGCACAAAGATGATGAAAATATGTTGGTGCAAGAATTTTCAAGTCATTAACGAGTATCAATGAAGATAATGAACATTGTCTGGTATAATGTGAACATCCGAAGTTTATTGCCTTTTTGATTAATCCTTAGTCATTCGTGTTAATTTGGATTCGACTATATATTATTACAGTTTAAACATCATCGTTATGTGCATATGATATCAAACTTTGTTCATTTGAAAACATATGTGTGTGTGATCATATGAACATGACAAAAATAACTTAATATCAGAAAACAAAAATGTGCATATGATATCAAACTTTGTTCATTTGAAAACATATGTGTGTGATCATATGAACATGACAAAAATAAATTAATATCAGAAAACAAAATAAGGGTTTCTCGACTAAATGTAGATTTTTTTAACATTGTGGCGTATAATTTTGTATTTTATTCTATTTGTCATGATGTGTATAAAGAAAAATATATTATCGCAAGTGGACGAATTATATTATGGAGCTTTATCAATAAAAGAGAAACTATTGTTCATAGAAATGTCATATATTAGAACACAAAATACAACTAATCAACGAACTCATTATTTATGTCTCCAATAAACAATTGTGATATTGAACAAAATTTACTAGAAATAATTAAAAATTTGTTGCAAAAAATCTGGAACAAAACATAAAACATGAGAGAGAAAGAAAAAATATCAAAATAAAGAAATTATAAATTTACTAATTTACCCTTTTGAATTAAAATAAATGATTAATATTAGAAGAATAAATGAGTGGTCCAGAATGAATTCTTGCAGTTCTCGCAGGAACCATTCCATATATATATATATATATATATATATATATATATATATATATATATATATAAAAAGATGAAAATGATTCACTGAATAATTATATTCATCTTGATAAATGATCTTGGTAAATGTTAGGAAGGTAATATGCAATTAAGAGTAGAGGGAATACCCTTTACATGGTTTATAACCTTATATTCGGTTATGAAAGTTTTCATAATTTCTTATTGAAAATTAACTTATAGTAGTTATTAGAAAGACATAAAAGTTGTCGATTTCGTATACTCGTATACAAATCACATATCTTATATTGCTTTTGATAGTTCATCACCAAAAACTAGAAGTCACAACAAATATAGCGCTACATTTAAAATTAAATGCTCAGGTTACAAGATCCGTAACGTCCACCATACAACTTCATTATTTGGAGCCTTTCATGGCTAAAGCGATCCTCGAGCCTCCTAATATGTCAAACAACACACATCTAGTAATACGATTCAACATCCAAATTAAGACATCATGCCAAACTTTAGCTATAGTGTGAGAAATGTTTAATTTGAAAACTACTAATACATATATGTCATCTCATCTAACTTTTAAGACCATCTTTATTAATGGCTGCTTATTGGTCACCAATGTATGAAACTCGAAAGTTGTTATATCATCAAGGGTAATTACATAGGATGTATTTTCTTTTTAGCCGATCAAATGTCCCTAACATGAACGTAGATGGTGAGAAATTAACTTGATATTTCTTATCTTTGATGATAGTTTGTATCCAATCTCAAACATGCCAATTCGTGGGGGACTACTAGATCACAAGTTAAATCAAAATGTAGAACGTGTACTTATATTGAGGATCTCATGGGATATAAACATGAAATTAGATAGATGTTGTTTTTCGTGAATTATGCATTTGGTGAAAATTATCCAAAAGTATATGTTGTAGTTAATAATAAAAATTCTATGATTGGTTTGTAATTTGAAGATGAGTTTTGATTAAAAACTACAAAAAACAGTTAAATGAATCTAAGTCAAACAACAAAGTATTCCAAAAGATCTCAAAACCCATTAGAAGTTATGGATCCACAACATTATATAGCAAGGGTCAATAATAATAGATCATAACACACCATTGATCACCCTTCATATCGTTAAGTCACTACTCAATATGCTTGTGTAGCCAAAAACTGTTGTTTTACGTATCAAGTCATGTCTTAGTTGTTTTCACCCCTCTCTATGCTCTCCAGATGATTTCTCTTAAGTAGTTATATTACACGTTCGTTAGGTTTGCATAACTCCTTTGTTTTCTAAGGGTTATTTTCGTCAAATATTATCGTTTAGTGTTATTGTAATTGTAATTCCCTTCAATATTGAAACAACTACAACCTATAGACTAAAAATGTAATCTAAGCAATACCTCAAGGACTAAAACTACACTTCACTCTGAAAAAGAAAAACATAAACCAAAAAAAAAAAAAGTAAAACCCTGGCAACTGTAAACCCAACCCAAAACCCTAACATTTTTGCCTTCCATCTCTCGCCGTCGTCGCCGCCGCCGCCGCCGATTTACCGCCGTCCTCCACCGTAGCCGCCGTACCTATCTTCGTTGTACTGAGGTAACTATATATCCTCAATTGTTTGTTCATCAAGATATTTGATTGAATTTATAGATGCAAATTTTCGATTTATTACCTAATTTAGAAAAAAAACAGTGATTTATATGTATGTATAGTTTAATTATTATAGTATAAAAATTGCAATTTGTGAATTTTGTGGAGTTAGTATTAGTATTTAAATTTGACTTCTGCAGCTATTAAACGTGAAGAATTGATCCATTTATGGTTTAGTATTCTATTCGTGTTCGTTCGACTTAAAATACTGGTGCAACTGTTATTTTTGTATATGTATAAGTTGCAAGTGGTTAATATACACAGTATATGAAGTCGTTTTCTTTTGTAGCTCGTTGCGTGAATCTGATTACATTTCTGCAGTTCACTTTTAAATTTGGATAAGTTTAGGTTGAATAAAATGTTATGTTTCTGAGCGATTAGTTTTGGACTAGCTAAATTATTATGCAGAGTTCTTAGAATAGACGATCATAAGCTTTTGTTTGCAATGGTTTTTAAGCTAAACTGAGTATCTAGATTTAACATCTGCAGCTCATAACCGTGAAGATTAAGTCGTTGTACGGTTTAATATGTTATTCGTTTTCGTTCGACTTTAAATATTAAAGTAGCTTTTGTTTATTTTTGTATTTGTATCAGACTATCAGTTGCTAATGAAATCGTTTTGTAGTTCTTTGTGAGAATCTGTTTAAATGTATAGGTTTTTCTGTAAAATTTCGATAAGTTAAAGTTGAATAAAACTTTTTTTTCTTTTTCTTTAAAGTTCGATGGACTTGATTTAGACAAACTAAATTGTTATGCGGAATTTTTAAAATAGGGCATCAAAAGCTTTCCTTAGCTAGGCTTTTAACAGTTTGCCAATTTATCAAGCATTCTTTGATAGTCTTCTCAAAACAAGAACTCTCAGTTTTCAATATTCTTCGTAAGTTATTATTAGATTTTTTTTTTTTGTATCTTAAAACTTGTGTTCGACATCTGATATGCAACCGATAACATGTAACTTCATAAAAATAAAAATTGACATCTGTCTATACTCTTCGTAAGTAAAAAACATTTTTGGCAATTAAACTCTAGGAATTATGCTAATGTTATTGTTAACAGCGTCATTTGCATGTGAACGTGAATGTTAACCTAACCCCATCTGATTTGTATATAATCCCTTTACAACTCAGCATGTAAAATAGTTATATGTTCCAGCCACGGGACAGTGTTGGAAGGGTAAAATCGTACAAGAAATGTGTAGATTATAAACAAGTGAATATAAAATTGTTGGATGATAAATTGGATACTTGTAGCTCACATGAAATGAGAGAATACAGTTACTCTTGGGAGGCAAAATTTTAGTGTATAAAGAAGGTTTATTTTTATTCATTAATCTTGTCTGCTATGATAGTGTATTTATGTGGTTGAAGTGGCAAAATGGGCCGGTCAGGTTTCAAAAACTGGCTTGGGTTGTCCATTTTTTTTTTAATTACTAATGCGTTATTTATGATTACAAAAACAATATTATTTTGAAAAGTTTATAAATATATGAATAAAACTAGTTACGAGGTGGTATGTAATAATAGTAGACTTTGGGCGACTATCAACTCATTTTATATGTTCCCCTTTTAACTATTTTTGTTTTTAGTTTGACCCGCTGTGATAAAAGATAACCCAAAATGACCTATGTAAAGTAAACGGGTTAAAATTGCCTCCTTTAAATTATGGTTTATTGCTCTAAAAATTGTTTCCTAAGTAGTAAATTTTTAATCTTGCTGTGACAGCTGTTGCAGAGATGGCTACTTTGATCTCTCAAAACGCGGTTGCAAAATCAAAAGCTGAAAAGCCTAAAAGGAAGACTATTGATGAGCCTTCGCTATTGGAAATAATCCAGGAAACTGAAAACTCAGAAGATCTAGATGAAATAAAACCTAAGAAGAAAAAGAAATATCGAAAAGAAAGCAAAGAAGCTGAAACCGAGCAAGAACTGGAGATGAAAAAATTAGAAAATGTCTTATTTGGCTCTTTATATCCAGTCGAGTTTGGTAAACACAGTGAAGAAACTACAGAACAAAATGATGATTCTGCCCCTGCCCTTTTTTTCACTGATCGTTCTGCTAATAGCGTGTTGTCTGTTTACGAAGAAGATGGACTAACAGAAGAGATTATAGCCGCAGAAGATAATATCCAACGGAAACCCGTATGGGTAGATGAAGAGGAACAAAAGGTCAACATAAATATTGCTAAAGTAAATCGATTGAGGAAAATGAGGAAAGAAGAGGACGAGAGTTTAATTAAGGGTTCTGAATATGTTTCAAGATTGAGGGCTCAACACGTGAAGCTAAACCCGGCTACAGAGTGGGCCCGACTTGATTCAAAGGAAAGAAACTACAACTCTGATGACGAAAGTGATCAAGAAGACGGTATTCTTCAGACAACTGAAGATCTTGTCGTAAAAGGGAGTACAAAATTGTTACCCGGAATACTCGAATATTCGAGATTAGTTGACGCAAATGCAAGAGACCCGTCCAACGGTCCGATTAATTCGGTACAGTTCCATTCAAACGGTCAGTTGCTTCTTACTGGTGGACTAGATAAAAAGTTACGTTTTTTCCAAATAGACGGAAAACGTAACACAAAAATCCAAACGATATTTGTCGATGATTGTCCAATCAGAAAGGCATCATTTACACCTGACGGAACTCAAGTTATTTTATCGGGAAGGAGAAAGTTTTTCTACAGCTTTGACTTGGTCAATGCAAAAATGGACAAAATCGGGCCCTTAGTCGGCCGTGAAGAAAAAAGTTTAGAAACTTTTGAAATCTCACCTGATTCCAAAACAATCGCGTTTCTTGGAAACGAAGGGTATATTTTACTCGTATCATCAAAAACAAAAGAATTAATTGGAACATTAAAAATGAACGGGACTTCTCGGGCTTTATCCTTTTTAAATGACGGGAAACAGTTGATCTCAGCTGGTGGTGACGGGCATATCTACCATTGGGATCTCAGAACGATGTCGTGTTTCCATAAAGGTGTTGATGAAGGGTGTATAACTGGTACTGCACTAAGTACAACTCCAACCGGCAACATGTTTGCGGCTGGTTCTGATAGTGGGATTGTGAACGTATACAACAGAGACGAGTTTTTAGGTGGGAGTAAAAAACCCATGAAAACTATCGAGAATTTAACCACAAAAGTCGATTTTATGAAGTTTAATCACGATGCACAGATTTTAGCAGTGTGTTCAAGTATGAAGAAGAATAGTATGAAACTCGTTCATATTCCTTCGTTTACAGTTTTTTCTAACTGGCCACCATCGAATAGAACGATGCAGTATCCTCGGTGTTTGGATTTTAGTCCTGGTGGCGGTATGATGGCTATGGGAAATGCTGCGGGTCATGTTCTACTATACAAGTTAAATCATTATCAAAATGCGTAGGTTAAAGCTTGATTGTCATGAGGTTAAACGTTATTTTTTGTATTGTTTTTTTTTATTTGATTGTACCAAGTTACTTATGCGGCGTCTATTTGCAGATGTAACTGCTGTTTTTTTTGGTTAATCAGCTTATCTGGTATCTTTCATTTCTATACTGCTTTTTCCGGCATTGTAGTCTGTTTTAGCCTATTTTGCAGAAAGACTATATTGAGAGTTGAGACATGTTATTTCTATTCGTTAGCTATATATGATTACAAAAACAAATATAATATGAATCTTCTTCTAGACCTTTTAGAGAAAAGTGTCATTGATCCATCGATCATTGATGGCGTAATTACTTTCCTGAAATTTTTTACGATGATCATATCAAAAGGTTCATACTTTGCTGCTGAAAAGTGTGTTTCGACAAAGGTAAAGTTATCAAAGAAAGTGCATTCAGAAAACACTGTAAAAACAAAGGAACACTTGCATTGAGTGGGATTGCCAAAGACCGCATTTGGGTAATCCCAACCCGAACATGTAAACTTATATATTCGATAATTTTTTTTATATAATATATTTGTTCATTATAAACTTATATATTCGATAATTTACATATTTTAATGGTATTCTTACAAGAGTCCATAATTCTAGCTCTACGATTTTAGAAACCCTAAAGATTTTGGCATTGAGGTCGATGCATGGTTTTACGATGAACAATTTATTAAAACTTCCTCTGTTTTACGGTTGCTGTTAAAACCGTAGATGGATTTAACTTAACGTTAGTGTTTAATGCTTTTGTTCATGTGCCTTGGAGGACAACGTTAAAAGTAAAACCAAACCACCCAAATTGTAATTTGATTTCGTTTTATACGGATCTTAAGGTAGTTTATGTTGTTCGATTATAGTTTCTAATATCTTAAAACCTAGCTATTGATACTTGGTTTAATCAAATCATACCAAATGATCACTACTGCCAAACTCGTGATTCGGGATGCCATATGTAAAAAGTAAAAATAGCCCCCGAATACACTTCATAAATACATATACAATCTAAATTAAGTGGTACCATGATAATTTTATGCAATAAAATCCGAGGTTAAGCTCATATATATTACAGAGAAATATGTCTCTATAAATTTTGGATCACGTGCGATCATCAATAATGCACGTCTACGGTATATATGCAAACAAAGTGAAGCTAGAGATTTAAAGCCCATGGATTTTTGTATCATTTAATTTTAATTATTATGACATTTGGTGTGACAAGTTTGTACTAGCATGATGTTACCACGAAAAGCTTGGTTATAGGCTTTAGCTTTTATGTTTTGGCGTTACGTTTTTACTAGATAATGTCGGGACGTACTACTCCATGACAATTCAAATATATAACACAAGTCTTGTATTTTTAACATAGTATATTAACGTTAAGATAGTGAATATATCTATCTCTATGTTAATTTAATATTGCAAGACTAATTAAAGTCTTATCTTTCTTTTCCGACTATACCAAGTCGTATCTTACTCTTTTTCGACTATTTAAAGTCATATACATACCTTCATGGCATGTCAAGTTATAACTACTTCTTTCCGACTAATGAAAGTCGACTTTACCCTTTCTATAACAAACCGATAGTTTAGGGTACAAATCATACACATAGACTACATTAAAAACTACTAAAAACTGGTCTGGAGTCGCACTGCAACGTAGTGGCAACAACTGCACCAAAACACCGCCTACTGAAGTCCCACTGCGGCGCAGTGGTGCTCAGAACGGGTGTCTTGCTTTCCTTTGCAAAATCTTGCACTTCCAAGTTAGGGCCTAACACTTTTAGCCCTTCTTTCCATTAACAACTTGGTCATACATTAAACAAGTATCTTACCCATCTTTCAAGAGTTTTAATACACATTACAAGAACATATAAAACATTATAAACAAACTTCGTATACTCGCAGTGAAGTCGAACTAATCTTACAACACACACAACTCTTTCCCCTTACTCCTATCCTCCAAATCTGTGTTTTTACAACCCAACACGGATTTGTCTTTCATTAAATCTTACATATATATAAACACCTGTATTAACTTTATTACAACTCTTTCTAACCCTTTAACTCTTAATCTAAACATGTTTGACAAGATCTACCCAACTTGCCACCGTTTGGGTTGACCCATTTAACATTCTAGTGCACAAACAAACATTTAAACACATTACATACATCATAAATAACATATTGCAAGTAATGTAATCTTCCCTCTAACCATTTCTTACCCATTTGCCATTTTTCCACGTGTCACATGACCCGTTTGGCAACTAGTGTAGTATGCTTAACCCCATTTCACCCAAACACAAATTTGAGTACTCTTTATCTTCTCTTTTCTATCATATACTTGAAATTAGTCATTTTTAACACAATTATTTCATTCCAAAAACATTCTTACAATGATTAATACATCTAATCAACAATTCATCTCTTCACACTAACTAGATAAAACATGAATTTTTACAAAATTTAAGTTAATCTCTCAATCTTTCAAAGATTTTCATATATTATTAGCATCAAAATAACATATAAACAAAACTTAATTCTAACAATTCCTCAAACTTCATGATTATCCCCAAATAATCACTTACCTAATTTTAACCAAATTAAGTATTTTCTACCTTTCAATTAAACATCTAAAGGATGTTATAACATAAAATACAAGCTCAATTTCATCAAATAAATTTAAATATATAATTATACCTTTTTTTTCTTCATCTCGAACCAAAACTATGGTTCTTAAACTTATAATTCTTGCTTTAACAGATAAAATCTACTACCATTGAACTTTAATTTGAGTTAATTAAACATTTTTTCCTTCTTACTTTTACTCCAAAACCGACTCAACACTTGCACTTTTATGGAATATGACACCTCACTTCCAACTCTTCACTAGTTTAGGCATAATTTCACAATTTACAACTTTAGTTCTTCATTTTTAAAAAATTGACTAACTCCAATATAGTTAACAATTTAAATACTTTCTAACCAAAGTCAACTACTTTTATTACCAAGTTAGTTCTTTTTATTTATAATTTCTATTACAAACTAAAATATAATATATATATACTTACAAAATATTCTATTTTCAAAATTTGAACGTTACAAAAATGTACAATACCTAACTAGAGTGCCTATGTGACCGATTGGTACCATTTTTCTGATAACTCAAAGATGTTAACGAATGTTTAAACTTCCGACCTTGATCAGCACATGATAATGCCTTCCCACTAACCAACATCGGTGAGGGTTACGTTTTTTAAACAATCTTGGAATAAAAAGATACCGTGTCTAGTAAATTGATTAATAAATTAGTACACATGCATATCATTTGAACATTTTAATAGCGTTGCGCGCTAAAGAAATAGCCGAGACGGAACCAAAATTTTATATTAAAAATGCACGTTATGTATTATTAAAACAATACATAGAACACAAGCGGATTAGGAGGACTCTATATATTTTTTTTGATATTTGAATTAAGTTAAAACTAATATATAAATTAGGCATGTAAGAAGGGCCGATTATCTTTCAGTCCCTTGTCTCCGTCACTGATTGTACCAGTTTTGACGTATGCTAACCATCGTCACATACATAGTTAAAAGGTAATACAAATAATAGTGAATGAGTATTAAAATAAGTTTAACAAAGTGAGACAACCTAGCTAGATATATCCGATACCTTTATGTCACCGATAAATGTATCATCGTGTAAATCGTCTAAAGTCTCAATAAAAGGTTCATGTCATGTGCAATGAATACAAGTCTTAAAAATGATATATTTAAACATAAAGTTTTTTAGTTAAAAGAAAAGTAGGGATACTGCAAGTACTAGTATTAAGCTGATCTCGAAACCTAACAAAATTGAATTGTTTTTATCTCGATGCTTAAATATTAAATTTTTCGTAGTCCATCTTTGTTGTCGCACTAGTTTCTCTGTTTCTTTTTTTGTTTGAATATACCAAAGACGCTCAATTTCATCACGCTTTTTCATAAAACTAGATAATAAGACTTGCCCTAGCGGTACCATTCATTTCACCACAAATTGCTTGTAGGCCAGCAGCAAGGAGGACTTTGTAGAAATGGTCTAGGTTTCGAATATGTTCCTACTCCTAGTTGGTTTTCAGAGGCAAACGACCATTGCTTTGGGGTGGTCATAGGGGAAGGGTCAGTTGGATACAAGTGGATCACAAAACCAAAATTACTCAATCGAGATTAACCTTTTTTGCAATATCTGTTTACTATTATAAAAAATCCAAATAAGAAATACATGAGAAATATTATAGAAAACAACGGATGTAAAAAGTTTGGATAGTCACTCTTAAGTACAATACAATTAAGGATACAACTTTAAACAAACTATCATAGTATCATTGATTGATGATACTTTTTAATCAAGCAAACTTTTAAAAGGTTGCGTAGTTGTGTGTGATATGGTTTTGTATTTATTATGTACTAGTATGGTACCCGCACGATGTAGCGGATGAAAAAAATCATATTCAACAATTTACATTGGGGTAATGATTTATGGTAATTTATCATTTGTCTCGTTACATATATGTAGAGTTTAATAGTTTAAAGTTCGGCCATTCAGACAATATAAGAAGAATGTTGTGGTAACAATTTATGGTTCGACCATTCAGCGATAATAATAATTATGTCATATGATCGATTTTTTTAATTCTTCTCCACTACCCTAAGGAATCTCAAATTTGTAAGTAAAGAAAAATTTAGATTCCAACGGATTTAAATTCCGTCATAAACTTCAAACAAACATCTTATGGAAAAGAATTCAATTCAAATTCACTCATTTTTTATAAATTTCGTGAAACAAACACCCTCGCAGAATATTTTCCGTTCGGATCATTCAACCCATTGTGGTAATTCGACTCATTTGAAGATTAAGCTCATTTACGAACATAACAAAAGTCTAATTTTCAGGTCATTTTATTTTTTTAATAGTGACGTCTAATAATTTCTCGTTCGGTCAAAAATAGAATTAAATATATATCTTGAATAGTATTCCCGTATAAACCCATGTTTTCCATAAATAAAAACTAATTTTCCTTCAACGATGCAACAACAATTAAAAATCCATTCAGACACTACGCTTTCTAATCGTTTTTTCGTTCTGGTTTTCAACTCGAAAAAAATATTTTCATAGACATTCAAATTCAATCTGTTTTCATGAATCCAATATGGTAACACATACTTTCGAATGTTGTAATGAAGGATAATCAATATGGTAAGAAGGTTTATTATCCTTAGAAGTATCAAATGTAATACTACTCAGCTTATTGGTATTAAGACTTATCGGTGACTAATAGAAGAATATATAAACTTTTGATGATAACCATCTTTCTAAAATTATAGAGCAACACGAACCACAAAACTGTCAACTAACTTTATAAAATTTAGATTATAAATCAAATATTTGAAAATTTACTCCATCAAATAACGTTTAAAGTTAAAAAATAATGGTTATATGAATACAAATTTTTTATCAATTAATTTGAATTGCTTTTATTTCATATGGGTGCATATTTTTTTATAAAATTAGTAATCGAATTAATTAAAGAAAATTAAGATTAGTTTATATGTTATATTCATTAAGGGATATATTACTAATTATACTTTATTTAAAAATTTAAAATTTTAATAAAAAGTGAAAATGTGTTATATATTAATATATATAAAGATAAAGATAGTTATTATTATTTATTAGTTATTGTTGTAATTAAGGAAATGTCACTAATTGTAAATTGTTTTAAATGATAAATTTTGTGAAAGGTATAATAGGGGTAGATTAGTAATTTCAATTACTTAAAATTTAAGATATTAAGATGTTGAAGGAGATTCTTTATAGTGTAGTAAAGATTAATATTAATATGGGTAAAAGTTTGATTATTGCGGACCGCGAGAGAGGCTTTACTAAGAGTCATTTTCGTTAAGGTTCGAACCAGGGCGTGCTATATATTGGGCAAATCCACTTTTCCTAAAACGAACCTTGCTATGTTCGTTAATATATAAGCTTAATTAGCACGGAGTAATTTTTTTTTAGAAAGAAAAGGTGTTACCCGCTTATATTGTTTTATATTTGTTTTTAACAAAACCCGAATTCTTAATCATAAAAATCATTTCAACCTTAAAAGAAGAGATACATGCCGTTCGGGTAAATTGCCTCTGGTAAGCTTGACAGATATCTTAATGTATATAAAAGAAAAGGAATTTGAGAAATTAACTTTTATTGACCAATAGGAAGCGTTCATTTCAAATAGTTTATAAATCAATTTAATCCTTTATTTTTAATAATTTATTCAATTTAGCCCTTTATATTTTATATTTTTTTAAATAAAAATGTCACCTTTTAACTAAAACTAGAAAGTATCCCGTGCGTTGCACGGGTGCGATTTACAAAGCTCGAAATTAACAAACATTAACAATTAATTAACAAACAGCAACTCATTAACAAACAGTAATTGTAAATGACAACACAAAAAAACCTATGTCAATATCCTATAAATACAAACAAATCAACAGCTAAACCAACCAACAATCCAGGCTCCCTACACAGCCTAAAAAAATACCATGTTTAGCCCGACTAAAACTAAAAAACAATAAAAACAATAGATGCACTAACATGAGATCAAAGGCAAATGTAAACACAGTTTTTATGATCGACTCTTTTACAACAGTTTTTATGATCGACTTACATTGAACTATTATGCAAAGCTTATGAATGTATAATAGCTCGGTTTAGTATTAGTGAAAGAAAAGCCTGTTATGTTCACCTTTTGCAACCCAAGTAGAAGCCTCGTGCATATCGATTCTGGAGGCTTTATTGTAGTACTGTGTTGCCAAAAAAAAATGCTTTTCCTTCTCTCTATGTTTTGTCTCGATTTTCCCAAGGTAGCTATAATAGGCCCCTAAGGCATTTAAGATAGCTATAATGTCGATGTTGGCCTATAATAACCTCATTGTCCGGCATAAAAGAAAAATTACGGGCAAAATTTTCAATGGCTGAATCTGTTTCCAAGCAATGTCCGACATAAAAAAGAAAATTCAATACGATATAAACAGATATAAGTCATATTACCTCAACATTTCTTTAGTCAGAGGCCTCAACCGCCAGTTCGCATTTTGATATCTGCAAAAAAATGAAAATTCAATACGATATAATTATAAATGAATAAGTATGTGTATAAATGGACATAAGAGACGTACTCTTTATTTGCAGCAACCTCACAATAGTATCGTAACAGATACTCTAAAGAATTTCTCTCCAACTTTAACACCTTTGAGGCCTACACGATTATAAATTAATAGAAAAAGTAAAATTAAATTATAGCTCAAATATAATAATAACTAATAAACACATAACTATTCAAAGATACTGCAACCCTATTTACCTGTCCAGTATCAAACATATTGCAAACATAGATACCAAAGTAACGTTGCAACCATATAATATCTCGATCAGCTCCATGCATAACCTTTAGTAATTTCTCTTTTATGCCGGGTAAAGTCATTAATAAAGAATATATTTTCTGCTGATTTTCAAGCCTATTTTCTGCTGATTTTCAATCCCTATCCTTTCCTCTAAGAAGTTCCTGATGAAAAAACCCGACAAATTTAAATTAAAAGAAAAGGAATCAAACATTAAGTAGTAGTGTTATATTTATTTTTTATATCAAACCTCATAACTCATGCTGCCGATGTCTAGCCTTAAATCCCTATATTGATCCGATAAGTTCCTGGAACTACCATAGAAAGGTGTCCGATCCACCATCATCATGCTCTAAGTACCATTCAAGTTAAAATTAAGTATAATCTAAAGATTTTACCATTAATATAAAGGAGATTGCATACCTCATGTCCCATTCTATCATGAGATTCGGCTGTATCAATAACAGGCGAGAATCTGTCTATGGCTATCCTTGGCCTTCCACTCCTGTAATGACTGCGCCAGTGCCCTGAATGTCGTGAAGAGAAACTATCTGGAAGTGTGTGTGATCCATTTGTTGATGAAGTGCCACCGTGTGCATAGTGAGAGTATTTCGAACCATTCCCATATGATGATTCAGTTCTCCGGAAATGGTTTACATGCTCTTCCCTCATTGACGGAGTATGTGACGATGAAACAGGATGTCTGCTGAAAAATGGATCACGAACATCAGTAGAACTCCCTCCAATATGGAACTGTCTCGACCCGCTCATATCTGTTTTTTCAAGACAAAAATAATAACTAAATAAACGTTTATTTTTTAGAAATCATTAAATTCATTAATAGTATGAAATCGGGTTGACCTGAAGGCGAAATTCTTCTGTGAGAAGAAGAAGAAGAATATTGCGGAGGAGGAATGCAATTCCACTGTCCGCCGTTAGCATCTGATTCTGTTTCCAACCAATGTCGATGTCAATGGATCACCCAAATATCAATTTAATATTGTTTACAACACTTTTTTTTTTATATCTAAACGCGTTTTCAAAATTTTCGGCAAACTAAACACAACCTAAAGCTTTTTATCAGATCCAGAGTTGTAAACTGACATACACTACAACAATTGTCAAGAAATTTCATCATTTCACAACTCAATACGCGACAAAAACTTTAAACTTAAAACACATTTCACCATTTAAACCTTACAAGCCTAAGCATCAAAGTAATAAAACATCAAACGATACGTTAAAACAAAAGCGAATAAAGAAACATTAACCAAACAACAAACCTTATAAAAGGCACCGATTTCCTCCTTCTGATACATAGTCTTGGTCACAACAGAGATCCTTCACCTAAGTGAATCCTCACCTACAAACCACAATCCAAATCCAAATCCAATTCAAACCCTAATTTAAGATCTAAACCTAAAATTACATCGACCTGAATTAACAATTAAACAACAGGATCTACTAAATCTACAATCCCTAACTAAAATTAACAACCTAAAATTGACAAATTAGGTCGAAATAAACCAAATCAAATAAGCTCGTAAGCCCGAGAACTAAACTAAAACAATAAGCTAAAACAAACCAAATCAACACTTTAAATCAAAATTTAGGCTTATTAGCTTCTTTGCCTTCACTTTATAAGCTTATTATCTTGTTTTAAGTCATAATAACCTCGTTAGTAAAAGAATAAACCAAAAAATTTGCTTCACAAAAACCGAAGCCAATAAGCTCATTAACAAACAATAAGCTAAAACAAAAAAAACATTAGTAATAAAAATCAAAACTTTAAGTCTAAGTTAGGCTAATTAGCTTATCTCCTTCGTCTTTCGAACCTTATTATCCTGTTTCAAGTCACAATACCCATCACAGGTAAAAAAAATAAAGCGAAACTAATAAGCTCGTAAACCCAAATAGCACTAAATATAAAAATATATATTCTTAACGGACGTTCTGATGTAAGTTTAAAGATATAAAGTTGTGACCTCAGCTGCTTGACTACTGCAAAAAAGAACCAAACCAAAGAAAAGTAATATCAGATATTGCAACGCCAAAACAAAGACGAAAAAGGTAAACAAATAAAAATGAATTATAAACAACCTTGAACCGCCAAAGTCTTGTATATTTACATCATGGTCTAGCTTCCTAAACGTTTTCTTCAAAGCCTATAAACTCAAACAATCAAAAAACCAATATTCTAATACAAAAAATATATATATTATTTGATACAGAAAACCGTCTTACTTCAAGGCTCTCCAATTTCCTTTTAGATCTTTCCGGCGGTGTTAGTCTGGCAAACTTGGCAATCACCACATCAATGTTGCTGCAAGGAAATAAACGAACATAAATAAATCGACACAAATAATCGCATAACGGAGAGTTAGGAGAATGAAAATATGAAATAAACCTGCGTTGACCGGTGAATAATGTAGGTTTTCCAGTTGGAGAAAACATGAGCAGGATAATATCAATATCACATAAAACCGAGAATTCCTTAGCTTTCTTCAATATTCCATTTCTTCGCTTCGAAAACGTGACCTGTCGATTACTTATATTCTCTAATCTCTTGATTTTCAGCTTCACCCTCCCCATACTAAAATCAAAATTAAAATTATTAAACATCAAAAAAAAAAAAAATCAATCTGATAATAAATAATAAATAATTGATAACTAACTAAAATGAACAACTTAAAATTGACAAATTAGGTCGAAATGAGATACCTTGATCATATCCATTGGACATATCAATAAATTTGAAACAGAAGATAATAGTCAATAATTTCCATAACATACTAATACTACTATTAATTCTCGGAAACACTCTTTTCCTGCAAATCAAAATCAAAATTCACAATAAAAAAAATAATTAAGGACTATTTATAAAATTGATGATGGATAATTGAAGGAGAATTATGCGATCGCCGGCGATTTCATTACTCGACAGCGGTGTTGAAGAATTGGCGATGATGAAATTGAAAGTTTATTGAAGAATAAACCAGATAGGTGAATCGCCATTACTTACAGACGACTAAGCAACACACGTGTAATGACATTACAACGCCAGCGATATCCAGTCAGAAGCGAAGATGAGTAACCGAGACACGTGTAGAAGGAGGCAGTATATTTACACCTCAACTTCAACCAGCGTGGTAAAAAAAAACAAAAAAAAACAGGCCGATCAACCTATCCCAACAAATAATCGGGTAACCGGCCCATTAACCTCTAAGCCCAACCGAATAAAACCAGCCCAGCCCAAACCGAATAAACAAATATTTCCGGCACGCATAGCAATGCGTCCAGGCAAATTAAACTAGGGGATAATATCTCCATATAATTTTAGTAACCCCTTTATTAATAAAAAAAGATTATAATAACCCCTTCCAAATAGATATTAAAACTTATTTTTTTTATCAATTATAGAAATTTTCAATATATTTACTATTTAAATAACCTTTTCCAGAAAATAACATTTTCGTTTCCAAAAACTAAACAATAACAATCGTTTCTCTTTCATTTTTTCCAAAATTGTCTTAATACGTTTCTAACTTTGCAAATTTTTAAAACACAATTTAATGATTTCTTATTATTAAAATTTCAAAACGCAATTTAATTTGCTATATTTATTTTTCAAAACACAACCTAATTACTTGTTATTTTTCCTTATTATCAATATGTTTTTATCTATTTTTATTTTATTGAGTTTGGATGTAAAAATAATAGTTTGATATTTTTTGTTTTTTTATTATTCCATCAAAAACTAAGTTTTTAATTTATTAATTTATATCCAGTTCTATTATATGAAACCAAAAACCAATTTAAATAAAACATAATATTCGGTTATGATCTAATCTCATTCAAAAAATTAAACAAACAGTCATATCTATAAATGTGTTTTAACTTTTTAATTTATATTTAGTTTTACTTTATTAACTCAAAAATAAATTTAAAATCCAAAATATTACCATCCAATCTAATCCAAACAAAAAGTGTTGTTAAATTCAAGTTATTCAATTGTGCAATTCTGTTTTATTCAAATAGTGAACACGTCTCACTTAAATGTAACTTTTTAAATCTAATCTTAAATGTGTGAATAACAAATATAAATAATTAACTTATAATAAAATTAATTTAAATTAGTCATATGTCCACTTGGGTATAAGATATAGTGTGTTAAAAAAGAAATTTAAAAAATTAGGTAAGTTTAGTTCTTTTTTTTTAATAATTTATTAAGTATAATCATTTAATTTTCAAAATAAAATTTATTCACCAATCAAATAATTACTATAACAACTTTTGAATCAAAATTAAAAACCTTACATGTAATTTTATAAGATCTAATAAACTTATAACAAAAAAATATCATTTAAAAATTAAATTAATTTAAATTGTCCGTATATCTACACGGGTATAAATTACGCACATGATACTATTATTTTACTTTTCAGTTTTCCTCAATTACATAATATTACATTTAACTTTTTCTTTTTAGTTTTTTTTGTCATATTTTTTGTTCAATACGTGACATATTATTTAATAAATTACAAATATATAATATCTAATATAAGTTTATAAATAAATATTCTGAAACTGTCTATATATAAACACGAGTCTAAGGTCTAGTAATATGTATAAAAAAAGTGGGATAATACGTAACCTCATGAATAGTTCAAGAGAAAAGTGAAAATTATATGAAATTGATATTTTGTTGTGTAGTATACTTTTTTGGTTATGAGTATTTTTCCCTTCGCAAAATGACCTGACTTGGTATCTTTTACATTTGACGAGAGTTTCATCTAAGAGACCGTTTATGCAAGTATAATATGAAACTATTTGTAACCGAATCCAACCAAAAACCCGAAAATGTAATAGGTTTTTTTAACTTGATCTTTTTGTTAGCACAATATAAGCTCATTTTATTTTCCTATTATTGTTTAATCCCTATTTAGTTTAGACACGGTTAAAATTTTATGGTTTAATTTGTCAATTTAGTATCTAAATATTGTTTTAGTATATCAAAATCAAACCACTATTATGCTAGGATGCTTTGGGGGACCTTTTAATTGTACCTTATGTGATAAATGGTTGTTGGGTACCAAAAAGAAATGATTATGTTATTTGGTACAAAGACATAATCGACATGAGAAATAGGGAATGGAAATTCACGACGTAAATTATTCGGGTGAAATTTTTTTATTAAAATTGTTCACCGTTAAAAAATATATATAAATTTTTTATATTTAAAAGTTTGAAAATCTAAATAAACATAATAGTTTTCATACTTATCATAGTTCTTTTAGGTTACGAATTCGAGTCCTTCAGAGAATAAAAGTTTGAATAATTGTTGGTTGATGTAATACTCATTCGTACAACATCATAAGGTAAAATTAAAAAAATGTTTTATTGACGGGGCCTTTTAAACCTTGGTCACTTTTGTGATCGACCGATTCAGCCTGTACGAAGTTTTAATCCCGTTAAAATATCCCTGCTAAGAGAGCCACGAGCATTGGTAGAAAATCTTCTTGGAGTCACCCACCCCAATACTAGGTTTTAAACCGTGACCTCACACACAAAGATAACATACGATAACTATTGAGTTAAGCCCTGAAAACTCTCTCTCTATATATATAAATAAATTAACACGTATATAAGTACATGCATAACCTTCACACTGATCAACCACTATCAATCCAAGAAAATGGGTACCCAAACAGACGACGAACCATTAACACCGGGGGGCCGTTTATTCACACAACCAGCAACTCACCAGATCATAAACTGTGCTCTCGGCCTCGAAAAACCACTCGAATTCGAAGCATTTCGAACCGTGGTTTCTAATTCTCCCATAATCAAACACCCAAGATTTTCCAGCTTATTAGTTACGGACAAAAACGGCCGTGAATATTGGCGAAAAGTTGATATAGATATCAACCACCACATCATCGTGAAACCAGATCCTGTTGGGGATCAAGTCAACGATGATGAGTTGGCGGTCAATAGTTATTTGGCAGATTTAACGGTTTCATCTCCATTAGACATGAATAAACCGTTATGGGAATTTCATTTATTATCCGCACACAAGTGTCTGGTGCTACGTATACACCATGCACTTGGTGACGGAATTTCAATCATGTCATTAATGTTGACTTTAGGAAGAAGAGTCGATGATCAGGAACAAATCCCGACCATCGAGCCTCTAGTTTCTACCAAAAGTAACAGAAATCCAAATTTGTTTGAAAGAGTTTTGAAAGTGTTGAAAACGTTTTGGTTTACTTTGATATATATGGTTGAGTTTGCTTTGAGAGTTATGGTGGTCAATGATCGAAAGACGGTGGTCAAAGGTGGAGAAGGAGTGGAGATGTGGCCGAGAAAAATTGCTACCGCGAAATTTAGAATTGATGATATGAAAAGTGTGAAGAGTGCCGTTAATAACGCGGTAAGCTTTAAGATTCTTTTATGTTTTCTTTTAAGATGAAAACATAACGTAATAATTTTGGGACAAACAAACTAATACTTTTAGATAATGAGTTATACGCGTCACAGTAAACTCAATAACATATTATTTATTGCTTGCAGACGATTAACGATGTTCTTTTCGGCGTAATATCATCAGGACTATCAAAATATTTGGATAATCAGGCTCCAAACAGTAGGTTTTTACCTTTTTCATTGCATTGTAATACTCCATGCTTACAAAGTTAATTACTTGTTTTTTGTTTCATTAGCTCTTAAAGAGGGACTTCAAATCACTGGTGTCGCCTTGGTTAATCTAAGACCATCACCCGGACTTCAGGTTAGTCGAATTATACGATACATATATTAACGTTTCCTAGATAGTCATAAATATACGGTTTAATTAACTTACGTATAACTTGTAAATTTAATTTCAGGATATTAAAAAGTTAATGAAGAGTAATGAAGGTTCAAGTTGGGGAAACAGAATTGGTATTATGCTTCTACCAGTTTACTACCATAAAAATGGCTCGGATCCTCTTGGGTATTTGAAAAGAGCGAAAATGATGATTGATAGAAAGAAGTTGTCGTTGGAGGCATTTTTATCGTACCAAATGGGATACTTTGTTATGAAGTGCTTTGGAGCAAAGGTTAAATTATATCTTACCTTAAGTACCCTTTTAATTAGAAAAAAGAAAAGTTTATTGTGTATAGTCGTATAATCGTCTTACACTTTCTCAATAAAGTATTTCGACCTATTAAGTTGCTATGTGTTCATGAAATTGACCTAAAACATAGTTTCTTTTGGGACTCATGTCAATAATGTCCTACATATTCATTTGTAATGACTATGACCAAATTTGTAAGTATAATCGGTATGGTCAAAACGGGTAATGTTTTGGTATGTGTTTGCGGTTTGTTCTAATTTCAAAAAGATAAAACACTACATGAATCTCATTCATAAGTAAATCGGCAAAATTGTCACAGTTGCTTTTTTGCTATAAAGTTGAGTTTGACTGATCATAAATCTTGTTATTGTAGCTTGCAAGCTTGATGAATTACAGGATACTATGTAACACATCTTTCACGATTTCAAATGTCGTCGGCCCAAAAGAAGAGTTCACAATTACAAGCATTCCGGTTACATATCTTAGAACGACAACTACAAGCTTATCCCACGTAAAAACATTCTAAACTGTTTAGCCCAAACAACACTGCAACATTCAAAAGTTAAAAATGTGTAATTTATATTTAATTATCTAATTTTAATTTGGATGCAGGCAATCACAATGCATATGGTGAGTTATGCAGGAAAGGCTGATATGCAAATTCTAGTTGCCAAAGACATCATTCCCGACCCTGAAAATTTAGCGAAATGCTTCGAAGATGCACTACTTGAAATGAAAGAAGCCGCATAAAAAAGACCCGATCAACCAAAGGGGTGTGAGGTTCTTTAGATCCTCTTCTTGGATATACCAAGTGAGAATTATTTTCGAAAAGTGAGGATACATATCCTTGTATTTGTTAATTATAGTCCCTTCTGTAATATATGTTGCCTAGTGATGCATCTGCATCAAATCCACATTATCGTCAAGTTTGGGTGCATTTTAAAGTTTCACATTATTGTTGAATAATATTTCAAGTGTTTAACTACCAACTCGGACATTTTGACTTATGACAAGTTTTGCGGGTCTCTTAAGCACCCTGGTAATTAATTAGTCATACGTAGGTTGAAACAAAAGCGCTTCGATCATTTCACTGGTACATTGTTAATCATTAGTAAAATAACCTAAATACATGAAAATCGAATAAATAAGTTAAAGTAACAAAATAAGCTTTAGAGTAACTCCTTCCAAATAGGTAAGTAGCCGCCTTTATAGTATAGAAATCGAATGAAAAGGAGCTCTCTAGTTGGGATTTACACAATTAGCCTTCTCCTAAGAGTCTCCCTATCTTATGCGCACGCCTCTGATAACCTTTCAGTCAAATGTCAATTCCCTTCGTCAACAACATTGAACCTCGTTAGAACCCCATCCCACCTTCGTGGACACCAAGTGCTCCTCCCGCAAAAGCTCAGTTGACCTTGATCACAAGGACTTCGAGATAAACGGGTCAGGGGTTCGGGGTAATCTGATCCCACTTGTTGGTCCAAGGCGCTGAAACATGGCGGTCTTCGGACCACTTTGCCTGAGGCTGGTAGGTGGTAGCTATGCTAGTTGATACCAAAGATACACGAGGTTTGTGAGTCCTCGCCGAAATTCTCATTTTGAGAGAATTTCTAAACCAATTGGACAGACTCAAAACGAATGGATTTTTTCTTATTGTTTGTTAAGCCAATTAAATGAAAAATAAAGTACATAATCACATCAATTGGTACTTTTAACTTCTACTATTTTATGGAATTAGTACATTTGAATTTAAAACAAGTGGTAACTTATTTAAAACAAACATTGTACGAGTTATCGAATAAGAATCTCACCTTCTCATTAAGTTACAAACGTCTTTCACTACTTTTTAGGCTGTCAAAATCTATTTTTTTTAACTAGCATGGAATACTACAATAACATGTCGCTCATCAAGTTGACGAGTATCCATGGACATTTGTAGCAACTAGTTTCACAATAGTAAAAGATTGATAAAAGTCTTTGTGGTGAGTTATAATAACTCATCCTAAATGCTATAGTGAGAAGTTTAAACACCTTATAAAGACAAGTTATGAGCTTTTAATGTTATTCATCATGAATTTAAGTTGGTTTCGAGTATAATGAGATTTACCGACTTAATTTCCGCTATAGGTTATATCAATAGTATAAGACTCAACGCCTATCGAGGAGAAATGAGTAAGAGACTAATGTATCGCCTCAGATGTTGGTTCTGGATGAAAAGATATTCAAATAAGGGAATTTGTAAGAACGCTCCCAACCGTTGTTCCAACGCCACGCCAACTAACATCAAACTAACTAAATCAGTGCCAATAGTAAACCCGTCGGTCAGTTTTTTTAGACCCCACATATTTAATTATTTTAAATATAAATTCAATTAATAAAAACAATATATTTATTAAAAATGGAATATTTATTAAAAAAGACATTACAATGAAAAAACATTACACTTATTATTTAAAATAAAATAAAATTACTAAAATAAATTAATGTACGAAAATTTGGTGAGAGAGTCGCAATGTGTTGGATAAGAGTGCCACGAAGCACATGATGCATTTGTCGATCTCGCAATTCTCTGTCCATACGCCTATATGTCGCAAGTTTGTCTTCCCACGTACGAATCGGTCTATTTTCTTCGTTTCCAAGATAATTTTCCTCTAATCGACACATGTCGTGACCGTTGTCTTTGGTTATCATTTGTAAAGTCCTACAACAATACATGATTCTTTAATCTTTTCTGTAGTATATGATCTTGCAGGGATTTTAATGATTCCCCAACTAAAACACATCGAACGCTCGTTCCACATCTTTTATTGATTCTTGAAATTTCGAAAACTATATTTCTTTGTCCGTCATCGGATTCTTATACGATTTGACAAGTGTCGACCATTTCGGATAAATTCCGTTGGTGAGATAATATCCTTTTGGGAAATTAACCCCCGCAATATTGAAAGTAACCACTTTAGCACGATCTTGAAGTAAATCGTTAAATAGATATGAATTATTCAATACGTTGATGTCGTTGTTCCAACCCCCAGAGCCAAAGTAAGTGTGCCAAAGTCACAAATCATAAGATGCAACCGTTTCGAGCATGATTGTTGGTTTTTCGTGATCAGCTCGTGTATATTGAACCTGCCATGCCACTAGACAATTCTTACAACCCTAGTGCATACAATCGATGCTTCCGAGCATACCCGAAAAACCATGTATCTCTCCATTACGTTGAACCAAACGTTGCACATCATCTTGTGTTGGTTTTCTTAAAAATTTGGGGGAGAAAATATGAAACATACATTTGGTAAAGTTGTCCAAGCAATCATATGATGCTTGTTGACCCATATGTAAGTATTCATCAAACGCATCAGGGGCACAACCGTACGCCAATTGGCGTATCGCGAAAGTGCATTCTTGAAAGACGTTAAAACTGAGTTTACCCGGTAGCATCTAGGTGTTGATGAAAATATTTAAAATAGTCGGGGTATCGTTTCATGCGCGTAAGATGTTATAGATTGACATATATTGAGAAACAACTTTTTTCTCGTCCGGTAACGACGACGAAATTAATCTGGCGAAAACATTGGTTCGTCGACAAAGTAGTCTTTAAACAAACGATTTGCGACAGTTTCTCGGTTTCTACGTATGAATCGCTTGGTGCCCTTGTCACCGGATTGGAACTTTCGTCTTCATCGTCTGAATCGGTTCCAATGGCATTAACGAAATTTGTCATTTGGACCGGATCGAAAGTCGCCCGAACGCCAAGTAATCTTCGATATTGGAGTCGAAATCAATTTTTATGTGATTTGTGGTTATTTTGTGTTGTGTCTAAATTAAATGTAAAATGTATGTAGATATATGTGGTAGGTTTTGAATAAAAAGTATGTATGTAGATATGTATATATAGGAGTGAATTAAATAAAAGAAGTTAAATTTTAATTTTTTGTCCGTTAGGTTTGTAACGGTAGGATTTTTTAGAAAAAATTATTATATATATAATTTTTTATAACGTCAAATTTAAAAGAATTTTTTTTTTATTTATGGGGCCCACTTAAATATATAATCCTTCGTCACTTCTCTCGTCCACCATCGACAAAAATAAATAAAAAAAACCTCAACCGACTGGCACCTATCGGTGCTACCGGTTGGCCAACTAACAAAAAATGACGAAGAAGTAATGATGAACTAACAGAAGCCACTGGGAGGAGCATAAGATCAATGGAAGATAATATTGATCCAATAAAACAAGTTTATTTGTTTACATTTATCTTAAAACTATATGTTTATAGCATGACATCGAATATGTTTGACACAAATAAGTGATAATGGGAGCAAATTATTAAAATAATCACCTATTATTTACATTTTACAAAAATAATCACCTAATTCGCGACGGATTTCTCGCGACATTTTTTTCGTTGCGAAAGTACACATTTTTTAATGAGACCAATAAAAATTCGACACGTTTTCGCGACACTATTCATTTCTCGCGTCAATATTCATTTTCGCGACGACGTGTCTGATTTTTTTTATATACTTCTCGCGACGATAAAGTGTCGCGAGAAAATTCGTCACGAATCAGGTGATTATATTTGTAAAGTGTAAGTGATAGGTGATTATTCTAGTGATTAATTTGTGATAATGGTGCTACAATGGGAGACTATAGCTATGGTGTTAGATTTGGAGCCTCATCACACTTTTAACAACATAGTTAGGCTTGAAGTTTATAAGTACAAAACAACATTAATAGTAGGGTTAATGCACTTGAGGGTCACTGTACTATTTCAGATAATCCGATTGGGTCATTGAACTAAAAAAATATACGTAATTTTCAATCTACTTTATAAAACCGTTTGTTTGGGTCATTGGGACCCACAACAACTTATAGTATCAGGTAAGACTTGTCATTTTGACATATGAAAAAACAAAAATACCCTTTATAAAAAGAAGAGAGAGCAGTTGCCCAAATCTGAGCCTTAACATTCTTATAATCAATAAGCATAGTCTTGGTCTGAAATTCGACACCAATCGTTGCTTTGGAATCCAAACTAAACTCATTTCTAGAAAACCTAGCCAAATCTGGATGTTTGTTTAAACCTCAAAGGCCACGTCATTAAGGTTGATACTTACATGTTATAGGTCCCGATTCCGAAACCCACCGGCGAAATATTTCAATCACTCACCGTTACCGGTAAATTTTCAATTCATCACTTCCTTTGTAATTTTTCACATATTCAGTGTCATATCATCCCATCAATTTACTCAATTTACCACCAATTTGAGCTCAAATTTTTGATATTTTTTCCAGCGAATTTGCATCAGTTTATTGTAATATTTCAATCAGTTATACATTTTGTAATTTTAATTGTTTGTTTTGTGTTTATAGAATTAAGTGGAAGGTGTATTTGTAATTATACTCGGAAATTATAACTATTTACGGATTGATTTATACGCATTTCCTGTTTATTGCAAGCTTACTGAGTTTGTTGAGATTTTCCAACTGCGGAATCACCGATCAGCGAATTTGCATCAGTCTTAACAGGTCTTCCTCTCAATTTAACGCCGTTATTTGGAGTTTGGGACCGCTGGATTGAGGCTTGTTTTTGGATGTTGAACCGGATTTCTGCTTCTGCTGCTGCTTCTTCTTCGGCGACATGTCGTCGGAGAGTGAAAGGTTTTGCCGGAGGTGTTACCTGATCGTTGGAGGTAAAATAATACAAAAGAAGGAGTAGGACATGATCGTTGATTGCGGGAAGAAAGAGACGATTCATAAATGGATGGATGTAAAATAATTTAAAAAGAAAGGGGTCTGACATACAAAAGAATGAGTAGGACACCAGGGGTCTGACATACAAAAGAAGGGGTCTAAAATAATATAAAACTTTTTTTTTTTTGCCTTTTGTGCTTTGTGACATGTTACTAGCCGGTTGCAGGTTGTCCAGGTGATCCACTTAGATTTTTTTTTAATCATGAGTGATCATTTAAACTTTTTTTGAAAGTAGAGTGATAACGACATATTTTTTTTAGTTCAATGACCCAATCGGATTATCTGAAATAGTACAGTGACCCTCAAGTGCATTAACACTTAATAGTAAATAAAGTTTTCTAGTTTATTTAGTTACTATAACCCATATTCTTGTCATTTTTATATATTTGAGTGATATCAACGATAAAAGAGTCTGTGCTCGCAGAGTCGTGGTAGTTGAGTTATTGAAGGGTTATATTATCATTTAATTTGTTAGGACGGTTCCTACCAACGAGTGGCTATGGTTAGGGATGGAGTAAAAAAGAATTAATGTAAGATAAAGTAAATAGTATTATCAAGTGGATAAACTAAGGAAAAATTTTAAAATAATTTAAACCTAATTATTTTTTATATTATGAAGATATTTTTATGAAAACAAATGGATACAATGCCGTCGTCTTGATACTTTTAATAAAAGATATTTAATAATTAGATGATCATATCATACATTGAATTTTGGACTATATGACTTACTAAAAGAAATCTATTCATAATCTAATCTAACTATCTATAAAACATGTAAATGTTAGAATTTAAGTAATAAATGTACTAAATTTTGCTTCATTTTATATTTAACACATTTCATTAATTATTCCAACCTATATTTCCTTTTATATGTTTGCTAACAATTAATTTGTCAATCAAATTAAAATTTAAATACAACTTTAAACAAATACATAATTATGCTATTTAATAATAATAAACAAATTTAATTATATTATAATATATATTTAACAATAACCAAACTTATTTAAAAAATACCTTAAATATCTTTATTAATATTTTCCAGTATAGAAACAAATTATAATTATAATTTAAAGACAATAGTGAAAAATAATTATATATATATACAATGTTTTTTAACATAAGAACTATCATATTGTTTTGTTATTTTATTAAATCAATTATAATGAAGGAAATAATTGACCCATTCTAAGTATTAAATCATAAAATTCGAGTCTAATTTGATTTTTCATAAGTTTTCGTACCTACACATTACAAATAAATTAAACTATATCTATTTATGTGCATTTTCTCATATGAATGGAAATGACGAAAGAATTGTTTACGTCTGCGTTTTCAAATGTTTTTTTTGTATCTCTATATTTTTGTGTAAATAATATAATTATATAGTTTACGGAATATTAAGTAGGAAGGAGATAATACGAAATTCTAATAACTGACAAAATTCTTAAATTCACTTTTTGAATGTTCTAATTATCTTCGACTCAAACTTATTACAGATTATACGGTTAAATAATATTTATCTCTCTAATGGATTATGCAATGACATGAGATTCATATGCAAAAATTTTCAACCAAATGTCATTTATGCTCTTTCAAAAGTATCAATTTTTCGTTCAAGCTAAAAAAGATTTTTTTATTCGACTTAGATTTGCTATGACAATTAATAAGTCTCAAGGACAACATTTCAAACTTCGAAATTTATTTACTACAAAGTGTATTCTCGCATGGACAACTTTCTGTTTTTTATCTTGGTGAATTTAACATGACAATACAAGTATTTATAAAGGCTACAAAAAATTTGATTGTTGAGTGTACACGTCAAATGTAGTGTACCGAAAAATATGTAGTTTTTTTAATAATGTAATTTTATGTTTTGTTATACATTTTCATATATGAATTTCTTTTGAACCGACGAATGTATGATACTTCACTATTACAACATATAAAATAACCATGAAACATTTCACACTCCCTAGCATTGCTATTACTTAAACTTATTTAAACCCAAAATCTCCGTCTCCGTAAAGTAATAATAATAAAAGTTGTGGGGAAAAACTGTGTGACTGGAATTTTTACCATCTATAATGTCGTCGTTGCAACGCGCGAGTACCCGACTAATATAATATAAAGAGTTTCTCCCCATATTAATTTCTTAATTTTAAGAATTTGAAATTACATAAATATCCTTAATCTATTTTTATTGTTATTTAAATCAAACAATACCCTATCTCCTAATTAATTTTGAAACTTTAACATTTAATAATGTTACTTTCTATTCTTATGAAATTAAAAAGAATTAAAATGTTTTCTATTCAATTTAAAGAATTTCAAAATTAAATATTTTATTCTATAACCCCATAAACTTAGAATAATTAAAATATTATGCATTTTTTTCTACTAAAATACGTACACTAAATCCATACCATAATATAAAGATTTTCCTACTATATCTTAATCCAATAATTTTAAAGATTTAAAACTATCTTAATAACTTTAATCTATCTTTATTGGCCTAAAATGACTGTTTATATAAAACAATCATTAATGCTATTTTTTTTCTTCTAATTTTAGTAGTTTTTCAAATATGCAAAAATGTTGAATATGACTATAAGATATTGATCTTCAGGGTATTACGGTGAGGCGGGAAAATAGGTGGTTACATGGAGGTCGTGGTTTTAGTCGCAAGATTTGAAACAAATCTACAAAGTAACATCTGTGAATTAGTGTTTCAATTATTTTTGGTCAAATACTTGACAGTCTTGTTATGAACCCTATAAAGGTATGTCTCGAGATAATTCATATAGATTGAATTTTGTTGAAGGAGATCGACCTACAATCACTCGCAAGGTGTATGGTTGATGCTTGCTTAGTAAAAGACCCAAAGAAAAACTAACGAAACACGCGCCCTTTAAACATGGAAAACAACTTATAAGCCGGTAGGTACCATTCTTTATGGTTCTCATTTAGGCGACCGTTTTAAAATGCTAAAGGATATATAAAGTCATATACACATTAGTAGCAACACAATGGAAAATGCCACATGTTTTCATTATATATTGCTCAGTTAACATCTATGTACTTATAAACGATGGAGGCTGTGGCTACTTAGAACAAAGCTTATAAGATAACCAAGGTATGTATCTTTATCTTTATCAAGTGGTGGAGTTATGTGGAGGCGAAGGTGGGTAAACGTTTATATTTCTAGTATTATTACTATGCTTTAAGCCTGATTTATACTAATTGGCTCACCCACAAATGTAACATGATCCAATTAGATACTCAGATATATTATTTGGCACCCTAGAAGTAAAAACCTGGCTACGCCACTGTCTTTACCCCTAATGAAATATTGTCATTAATTATTTGTAGAATTATATTTTTAAGTTTTTAACGGTTTACACATTTTACGTGTTTTTAAATTTTCATCCTGTTTGGGAAGATTTACAGTCAAGCGAATATGTAACATTTCTAAGCTTCGTATGTACCAATTTTCACATTTCAAATAATATTTATCATTACCCATAGTCTAAAGCTCCTAACATATTTTACAATAGCATATCGATATGTATTTGATGTAAAAAAAATCATTCTTTTCATAGGGTGCGGGTCCCATATGAGTCACCCCGTTATATCGCACTCTTACATTATGGTTCAAAACTCATTTTCTCGTAATTGTCTATTGGCGACTCGATTATAAATGGTTTATCGTAATCATTGTGCCACTTAGTTTTTGTGATATATGGTTTACTATAATTCTTTACCCCATAGGCACATTGATTAACTTACATAGAAATCATATTTTCTCAAATTAGAGGTGGCTATTTCGATCCATTTACATACGAATGTGCTCATTTTGCTCCTGTTTTATTCCGAATGGGTCAAAAATGGCGTATGGTTGAAGAATTGAAGCCGGTGATCTTGAAGCAAGTGATTTTGAATGTGGTGATAATAGACAAATATTCAGGTAATTTGGAACATACGTTTGAGCAATGTTTGTTTTGTTATTTATATTCTTTATTCTATTTTGTTACTTACTAAATTATCGTAGTTTTGCAAATGCAAACCTTTAAAAAATAAATTTAAAAACTATGGTATGAGCTTGTTGATTCAACTCATTTATGTTGTTTGAGTGGTTTTTAATGATTAAAACGCACTTTTAAGGCGACGTCGTAAATTAAATCCATATGAATGTGATTTAAAATAATTTTAACTTCTGTTTGGCACATGCATTTATGAAACAGATTCTAAATGATTATAAACTTTTTCATAATTTCAACATATTTTTTTATTTCATCTACTTGCCAATTCATATTAATGTTTCCATTTAAACTTAAATGTTGTATTATTTTTCTGTTTAAGGATGACTAACTAACAAACAACTTATTCTTCAACCATTTCCGTTTAAGTAAAAATTATTCCAAATAAACTTGTTATTAGCTATATCGTCTCCACATCATAAACAACAAAATATACGACGTTTCAAATAATGCAAACATAAACATTGTAGGAATAATATACATATGCATGATTGACGTTTTATAAACCTCTTCAGACTATAAAGACATTGTATCAGTGGAAAAATGATAGAATTCGCTTATTAGTTTGAGTGAAGTAATTCATTTCACCAACAAGTTCCATAACTTTTTTCAATTTTACGAATTCTAAACAATAAATCCACATTATATACTTTGTTTATAGCCTTTATATATCTAGGCAAATGTTTTTTTTCTTCTTTCTAAATTCAATATGTTATGGATTTTTTCTCTTTAATTTTACATTTCATAATAATTTAAATATTTTTTCAAGTTATTTCTTTTCTTCACATATATTTACTTTATAATAGTAGAAGAATTAATGGTCACATTAATATCAATGTAATTCTCGACGATGGATAACAAACTTAGCTCGATTTCATCGAATATGACTTTATATCTATTTGTACAAGTAAATAAGTAAAATTCTACTTAAATTCTAGACCTTTCACTAAGAAAAGTCTTTGAAAGCAACTCACCATAATGGAATTTGAGTTCAAAGAAAAGTCTTTGAAAGTAACTCACCATAGCAAACAAATAATAAAATTAATTAATTAAAACTAAATAAACATCCAACCAAATCACGTTCTATCTCTCTCTCCAAGAAAAAAAATGGTTAACCAATACGACGATGAACCATTAACACCAGCCGGCCGGTTATTCACACAACCAGCAACTGAACAAATCATCAACTGTGCTCTAGGTCTCGAACAACCGCTCGAACTGGATGCAGCTCGAGCGGTTGTTTCCAACTCTCTCATGATCAAACACCCAAGATTTTCCAGCTTATTAGTAACAGACAAAAACGGTATTGAATATTGGCGGAAAGTAGATATAGACATTAACCGTCACATCATCGTTAAACCTGATCCTATTTGGGACGAGGATCAGGTCAACGATGATGAGTTGGCGGTTAATGAATATCTAGCAGATCTATCGGTTTCATGTCCATTAGACATAGATAAACCGTTATGGGAGATTCATTTATTATCCGCACATAAGTGCGTGGTGTTACGTATACACCACGCACTTGGTGATGGAATATCGATTATGTCTTTAATGTTGACTTTATGTAAAAGGCTCAATGATCCTGAACAAGTCCCGACCATCGAGCCTTTTGTAAAGCGTGACATAGACCGTACGAATTACTTTGAGAAAGGTTTGAAAGTTTTGAAAATGATTTGGTTTACTTTGATTTATATGGTTGAGTTTGTGATGAGAGCGATGGTGGTCGATGACGGTAAGACGGCGGTCAAAGGCGGAGAAGGGGTTGAGTTGTGGCCGAGGAAAATTGCTACCGCGAAATTTAGAATCGATGATATGAAAAGTGTGAAGAACGCCGTTAAGAACGCGGTAAGTTTTGAAATTCTGTTATGTTTTCCGTTAAGTTATAATCATGCATTAGGGGGCGTTTGTTTCGGCTTATTAAACGGGCTTATGAGCTTATGTAATTTTTCATAAGCTCATAAGCTCATTTTTTCCGGCTTATGAGCTTATGGCTTATTTAAAGTCATAGCTCAACTTGATAAGCTCATAAGCCGAAAAAATGGGCTTATGAGCTTATGAAAAATTACATAAGCTTATAAGCCGATTATATAAGCCGAAACAAACAACCCTAGGTATGTTTTTACTTTTTTATGTGATACTTGTTTGATGATGAAATGGTCCTTATCGGTTGGTTAACTGAATACCATTAAAACACGGCAATTTGTATGTGTGGTACACCTTCCACTATATGTGATTCTTTTTAAGTGGTGGGTGTTTGGCAAACGTCATAATTAAGCAAATATATATACATAGCGACGGAAAATGAATTTTGGTGGTCATGTACGACAAATATAAAAGAGTTTATTCGGACATGAAAGGTTTAGAATTATTTCTTATGAGTCGTATTGTTATAATAAGGGTCCAAAAATTGAGGCTTTTGAGAAACGATGGTCTTGAACGGTCGTACATGGTTCATTTAGTCAGATTCTTTTGCGTTAACATATATTATGTTTTTCTATTTTCTTTCCGATAGAAACTCTCAAATTTTAATTTTTAGAGGCAAAATTCATTATTCAAAATAAACCACATGGTTCATGTGACATGGACCACTTATTTAATTTACTGAAAAAAATTAATTGATAAAGCTCTAAATGAATTAGTCATAGGATATTATTATAAGATTTGAATTATTAATAAGTCTAAATATTTTGCATAACCGTATGTATCAGAAATTTTTAGAAAATAAGAGTTATACAATTAACTCTTTAATGAAAGGAGTAGGAAAATGACTATGTGTAGGGCATTGCCTATTTAGTATTAGCATGTTCCATGAGTTTGCATTTAACATGTAGGGATTTGTTTCGGTAATTATGTATCAAAAACATTATATTTGAATGTTTCTAATAACAAATTCGTACAATACATAATACAAGTATGTCACATAATATATGTATCTTATTCCAAACTTATATATTTCGTCTTTAAAATAAAATATATATTTATATATTTTGTCTTTAAATTTTTTAAGGATTAAATATGCAAATTATGGGACACGTGAAAAGTCATTTCGTAAAATCAAACAAATCTATAAAACGAACATTACTTTCAGGGTCGACATAAGTACTTTATTTTTCATCGATATAATATTTTAAACTTTGATATAATAATTTAAACTTTGAAACGAAATTTATAATGATACAAATGATCAGGACCGTTTGTGTAATTTACTCTATTATTAGTGATTAGACGTTAGCTATTTAAATGGTCTAAAAATAAGCACTGATTGGTACATTTTTATTCCAAAATCGTCAATTATTAAAGCCTACATGATAACTAGTACCCCTTTACACTGTCAATGAACATAGGCTTTATTTATTTTAGGAGGTACAAATATAAAAGTAACAAATTATTTGTCATACCCCATTAAAGTAAAGTTTTTACGGTTTATGATATTAGGAGTAAAAGTTACAACAAATAATCATAATAAAATATATCAAATATATTGAATTATGTCAAAAGTTTACAATACAATACAAATGTTTCAGATACATAACAAATCCCAAAATACACGATCATAAATGATCTACAACAAATCAAGCAAGTTCCAAATGACAAAATAAACGATCCGTATAACAAACATGTCATAATCACATAAACAAATCCTCAAACTGTTTAAACGACATCAAGACCATGTTGGTGAATTATTCGCATTTAAGTTTGAAAGTGACCCATTTTAAATATAAAGATTAGTAACAAATTTCCAAACAAATCTTGTTTAACAACCATTGTGCCATTGTGCGACGTATATTGCCTATATAACATAACCCCAATCTTAAGGTGATCAACCAAAGGCAACAAATAATCACAAACGGCCATAACATCCACTCATAGGGACATCCTATCGAGTAATGAGGGTTTGATTAAAATCATATAGATCTATATATATGCAACCGTGGCTCAAAGAGTTAAGACATAAACAAGGGGGCCTAACTAGACCTAATAACCATACAATCTAAGACAATTCTGATCCACTAGGTAAATAAGATTAAATAATAACAAGTTTTATCATACGCTTTCAGCCCAAAGTAAAAACGGTAAAAATGGCTCGAATAACTCACATGTCAAGCAATGGTAGTGTCGGGACGACAAAACGGAGAGATCGCTCCAACGCCTAAGTATCCTAGAATAATAACATAACAAAAGTCTAAGTATCTCTAAAAGTCCAGTACGGTTTAGCCTTATTGATTAATATTATATTATACAGTAGATTAAAAGTGTTTCAACGAATATTATTTTGAGTCAAAATGACGAATAGAAGAGTAAGATATTTCGAGTCAATAATGACTTCTAAAAGATATGAATAATTTGTGTCAATAATGACAATTAGAAGGGAATGATATTTCGAGCCGATAATGACTACCAGAAATATCGATTGAAGATTGAAGATCGATACAAAAAATAGTCGAAGTCAACCAAGATCAACGTCAAAAGATAGTTAACTTGGTCAAAGTCAACGATTTCGAAGGGAATTAATAGATTACATAGTTTTGGATAACCAATTTCATACTGGTTGCAACAAAACTTAATAACATATTGTTGTACGTATGCAGACGATAAACGATGTTCTTTTTGGAGTGATTTCATCAGGACTATCAAAATATTTGGACCATCGATCTCCAAACAGTACGTTTTTTTTTTTGTTTTTTGTCTTTCATTGCATTATAATGAATCAGATTTTAATTTAGCTTCATTCTTCATGTTTAATTAGCTCTTAAAGAGGGACTTCAAATCACTGGTGTCGCTATGGTTAATCTAAGACCATCAACAGGACTTCAGGTTAGTCGTATACATATCTTAACATATCATTAATAGACAAATTTACGGATTGTGATTATTGTTTTTAGGATATAAAAGAGTTGATGAAGAATAATGAAGGATCAGGGTGGGGAAATAAATTTGGTTTTATGCTTCTACCAGTTTACTACCATAAAAATGGCTCTAATCCTCTCGAGTATTTGAAGAGAGCGAAAATGATGATTGATAGAAAGAAATTGTCGTTGGAGGCCTTTTTATCGTACCAAATGGGATACTTCGTTATGAAATTCTTTGGCGCGAAGGTGAAATTATAACTTACCTAAAACCCTTTTTTCGTGCTTTGGTTGCAATTGGAAGAGTATATGATTTTCTATCACATTAAAATTGCAAAATTTGATCTCTAACATATTACAGTATACTTTAGGATTATTATCCATTTAGTTGTTATAAATTATAATAGTGACCAAATTTGTATCGTTAACTAATTTGGTCAAAACGGGTAATGGTTTGGTACTAGTCTACGTGTTGAGTCGGGTTTGGTTGCCCAAAAACACTTTTGACCAAGGGTTTTTTATATAACCAATTGGGGGTGTTTGGGATTGCATCGACCAATAGATATCGCGTTTCCAAAAATATTTGACCTTTTTTTAGAACTAAGTGTTTTATGTAGAAAGACGTAAAAAACAATTTTTTCAGATGTTTATAAAAACACTATTTTTTGATTATTTGCGTTTTGCAAACTCTATACGACAGTCTTCTCCAGAACCCGATCTCAAACACCCCCTTAGTTTGTCAAATAAGATTAAATTTTTTATCTTGTTATAACTGATATCACTTTTTGTATAAAACATTTTAGGAGGTTTTATGGTTATACTTTAAAAATACACTTTACCTACTTTCGACCAAACATAACCCAAATCAACCCATTCATCAGTAAATCGTTATATAGATGAGTTTTAACTTTTAACTAATCATCATAAATCTTGTTATTGTAGATTGCAAGCTTGTTGAATTACAGAGTAATATGTAACACATCTTTCACGATTTCAAACGTGGTTGGGCCAAGAGAAGAGTTCACCATTGCAGGCATCCCGGTTACATACATCAGAACGACATCATCAAGCTTATCCCACGTACAAATTTCTAAACTCTTTACTTCTTTAGTACAAAAGCATCACAATCTGTATTTTATATTTATGTTTGTGTTTAATATTGATGCAGGCAATCACAATGCATATGGTGAGTTATGCTGGAAAAGCCGATATGCAAATTTTAGTTGCCAAAGACCTTATTCCCAACCCTGAAAATTTAGCAAAATGTTTCGAAGATGCCTTATTTGAAATGAAAGAAGCTGCATTGAGAAAAATTCCCTAAAATATGGTCGAATCTTTAAGATTCACTATTCTTTGCCACGGTGATGTAAACCCTGTAAATCTTATATTCATTACACGATTTTAGTTACCTCGTGTATCTTAATTGCTCAATACGTCCGGGCTGTAAGATTCTTGAGATCCTCTGCTTGGACATACCAAGTAGGTATTATTTTTGATAAATGGGGATACATATCCTTGTACGAGTTTCTTATAGTTCCTTCTGCAACGTCTGTTGCTAGTGATACATCTACAACAGATCCCCACTCGTTTGTCAATTGAATAATAGCATTTCAAAATTTGATGTACCAGTCTATGGGGCAACATGTTAAAAACTCTATCAAAGGGAAGTTTACCTTTAACGGATCTTTTGTCATCAGAAAGTTGGCTCACTGCGTAAATAACAGCCGCAGCAATAGAGATTGGGTTTCTCCTGAAAAAAGAAATGCATAAAACCATTCAAAGTCTTACTAAAGACTGATACCGAAATATATTTCAAGCGTTGACAAAAACAAACTATCTGTGAGGATAGGAGACGCATATGATCGCAAAGGGAGCATATATTGATAAAAGGGTTAATGCACTCCAGGATCACTATACTCTTCCAAATAATCCGATTGGATCATTGAACTAAAAGAAAATATGTCGTTATCACTCTACTTTCAAAAAAAGTTTAAAATGATCACTCATAATTCAAAAAAAATCTAAATGGGTCACGTGGGCAACCTGCAACCGGCTAATAACATGTCAGATTCAATTTATATTAGGGTTAAGGCACCCGATGATCACTATACTCTTTCAAAAAATCCGATCGAATCACTCGACTAATAAAATATATATAAATTTCCTTCTACATTTTAAAACCGTTTATTTGCATCATTTGGGCCCACAACAACTTATTGTTCTAGGTCTGCGACTTCTGACAAGATTCTTGGGCCGCTTTAACGGTTTTGAAATCGGTCATACCAAGCCTAGAACAATAAGTTGTCTGTGGGCCCAAATGATGCAAATAAACGGTTTTAAAAAGTAGAAGGAAAGTTATATATATTTTATTAGTCAAAATAAGCACAACATGATTACCTGAAATCAAACGTCTGCGACTTCTGACAAGATTCTTGGGCCGCTTTAACGGTTTTGAAATCGGTCATACCAAGCTTGGAACAAAAGCGGCTCTATCATTTTAAAAATAGTACGTTAACCATCAGTCAAATAAACAACCTACGCTCATATATTAAAGTATATCAAGCTCAAAAATTTGAAAAAAGGATTAATCTCATAAACTGACCATAAAATCATCACCGTGTATATTCTTCATATCAGCGTGTACAGATTGACCCGTCTCACGAATTATCTGATTCACATTACTAAATGCCCGACTAATTTCTTTCTTAGTCGTTCCATTGGCAACAGAACAGATTTCTAACAAAATTTCAATGATAGTTCATATATAGGTATTAATCAGCCGATTAGTAAAACAAGGTTTGTACCATTTATGGTTCGTGGCTTGTTTTCTTGCTTACAAGCAAGGTAAAGACACGCCGCCAAAATGGCATCTTTGTTTTTTCCAATACGAGTCTTTTGAATTACTACCTTCTTAAATAACTCGTTCGCACGACCCTAAAGGTAATCAAAACAAGGCATTATCAATGACTATTACTTTCATTACATATAGTGGCAATGGAAAGGCATACCTTTATGGTTGCAACGAGGCCCAACCTGAACGAACAATTAAACGAATCAGATCTATTATTACTAAAAAACCGAGGATGGTAGCATATAGTAAAAATAAGTCATGTAACGAAGCTGAAAAACGACACAGCTAAATCTATGCCCCCGTATTGTACTACATGTCCACGACCACTAAATTACAAATTTCAGCAAATATTGAAAATACATTTGTTTCCAAGAATGAGCATAATAAATATTGTTTTAGCTTATTATTTTTGGACTTGTTTGCTTATTTGATTTCACTAATTTTCCGTAAGCCCCTTTTTGGCTTATTTTCTGGCTTTTGAGCTTATTTTCCAGTTTTAAGTCAGAGGATCACAAGCCACAAAATAAGCCCGGAAAATTTGGATTAAGAAAAGTAAGGTGAAGTTAATAAGTTCATAAGCCCAACAATACACAATCTACATATATTATACTTCAAAACTCGAAAGTTGTTACTTTGTTTAGTCAATTATTAATTCGTTACTAATTTTTTTTAAACGATCAAACTAACTAGCTAATACAACTGATAATGACTACAACGAGAATTGAACCCTTAACCTTAAGGTCTATGAACAACACTAATACCTTACTATATGTGTTTAATTATATATTTAAATTTTCGTAAATAAAAGTATTAACATATTTTTACCTATCCGACATGGTTTCAATCATACTAAACCCCAAAATAAGCGTCTTGTCAGGATTAGTTCCTTGGTTCCCCCATCTCCCTAACGACGAAGACAAAACCTCGCCTTTATCTTTCTTAATCACAGTCGATAATCCCCCGTAGTTAAGTAACATATTAGCAGCAGCACCAACACGATCAGGATTAACATTATCCCCCGAATCATCATTGGCAAACGTACGCCACTCAGACTTTTCATCTATCGAGTGTGACTCGAGAATGAGTCCACATTCGATACATATTAGGTCTCCGGCACACCGGTCGAGTACTACCTCGGTGTTCATCTTGCAATCTGAACAATAATCTTCCATATTGGTTTTTTGTTTTGTTAATCTAGGTTTCGGAAAGATTGTTGTTTTGAGAGAATATGAAAAAGGTATTGGTTTTTTTTAAGCCCTAATGGTGTATTTATAGAGAGAAAAAAAGTAAGATAACTTGGGCAACAAGTTTAAAATATATTTAACGCGTCCGAGATTTTAGGAGTATAATATATATGTATTTATTTATTTAATTATTTATTCAAATATGTTATTGTTCCCATATATAAAAGTGCTAATTAAATATAGATATTAAAACTAATAGGCCTAATTTGGATGACTGTTAGACCACTCCCATCCGTAACACCAATAACACCATTTTTCGTTGCCACGTCACCATAACACCAACTTAACATAACACCACTAAACACCCCCATCCCTTTTCTTTTTTCATTTTCTTTCTTTTTCTCATATTATTTTTAAAACATTATTAATAAAAATAAACTTAGATTAATATTAACTACCAATAATCGACATAATTACAAACTTTAATAATTATTATAAAACACATACTTTTAAACATTTTAAAGAGAATTAATATTATTCCAAGAGTATAAACATGTAACAATAAAGATGGAATAAATACATATAAATATTTTAATAATATCTTTAAAAGAAGTGGATGACTTAAATGGTGTATTGGAAATATCAAAAGGTAAAGTTAGTACTACTTTGTTCAAGGTTTTCCATAACTCAGAAAAACACCATAAAAATTCAATCTTTTTCTTGAAGCAAGTTTCTTGATCATATTCTTTGGAGGTAAATTAATTCATATTCTTTGAAGCAAGTTTTTTTTTATTATTATTAATCGATTTTTATTAATTAAACAAAAAAAAAAAAAGAAAAATACAACAAACGCCGCGTTGCCGGAGAAACACCCCCGCCGAAACGCGGCCGGAACGCCGTCCCCCCAACCGGAAACGGCGTTGTTGGGGGGGGGGGGGGGGGGGAACGGCGTTAAAATCGTCGGCTGCGAGCGGTCTTATTAGCCCAAGTGAACGTCCTCAAAAAAAGGGTATATATATTCGTACATTAAAGATATCAATTAATTTAGATTTTGAAAAGTTATAAATATTTAAGAGTAAAATGAGAACTTACAAAATTTTAATAATTATGTTTGAAAACAAGATCATAGTTTTTTAACAAATATATATATAGAAAGATGAATAATTTTTTAAGGACGACGAGAGTAGCTTTTACCTTTTTATTTACAGTAAAATACTGTTTAGAATTTACATATTTTATGATAAAAAATAGTGTTTTACTTTAAATAATTTTTTTTTATCTACAATAATATATACTAAAAAAGATGAATTAAAAACCAAGTTACCAAGTTTATACTTGAGTAATATTTTTTTTTTATCATTATTTAAAATTTTATATGTGATTTATATGGTTTAAAATAACTATGTGACCACCCACTTTTATTTTTCTCTATGGAGTTAAATGAGAAGTTCATGTAAATACACTTTCTTTTATGCACTTGCTAAAATGATACAAAAGTTCATTATATTTGTTTCAATGTTTATCATGGACCTCCTTTATAAATACCACTACGGATACTATAAGAAGTGTACGAATATGTTGTATATTCAAAATACACTATTGCATTTAAGATAATTATAACTAGAGTTAATTACATGAATAGTCATTATGGTTTATACAAATTTCACTATTCGTACCTATAACTTTTCTTATCTCACAGTTTTGTTAGCATAAGCAGTCCCTGTAATGAATAGCCCGTTAAATACGTCGTTAGTCAGTCACACGTGCATTGCACATGAGGATAGGATAGTCAATTTTCATTAGTTTATCCAAAAAAATAAAAACCATATCATCACTTTCCGTTTAGATCTATCCACTCCCACCTACCTTTTCCTATTCCAAGTTTTAAACCAAAAATATGCAGTTTACGTATTAGTCAAATATATATATATATATATATATATATATATATATATATATATATATATAGAATTAGGATATAATAAAAAGATTTTGAAAATAAAAAGGATAGGGAGGGTTTATGTGCTGACACGTGTCCCAAAATTAAAAACCCAAAAAAAACCCGTGAAGGGGCAAAATGGTCATTTTACACATAAATTTCATATCTAATTTAAAATCCCAAAATCAACCTAGATCAACTAAAAAATCTCTCTCTTAAAATTAGATCTGCTCCTCCACCGATCTGCTCCTCCGATCTGCTCTCACTGTAAATCACTCGGTTAGTTTAATCTCAATCTATTACTCTCTGTGTGTTTTTTGTGTGTGTTTTCAGTGCGTGTTTTTGGTGTAATCAATTCGAATTTGTTGAATTGTGATTTAGTGAGTGTTTTTAGGTTATAATGAATTCGAAGGCGGCGGCTGTTGCTGGTGGTTTCAGGCGGCGAAGGCGGCGGCTGTTGCTGGTGGTTTCAGGCGACGAAGGCGGAGATGGTGGTGGAGTTGCAGGTTTCAGGCGAATGTGCCGGAGTTGCAGGTTTCAGGCGGCGAAGGCGACTGGCGGAGATGGTGGTGGTGTCGGCGGCGGTTTCGGCGGCGGAGATGCTGGTGGTTTCCGGCGACTGTTGCTGGTGGTTTCCGGCGACGGCGAGCTTCAGGTGGCGATGGGGACGGCGAGCTTCAGTTTTCCGGCGGTTACCATTTGTGATGATGATTTACAGGTTTTGTAATATTATTTGTGATGATTTACGGGTTTTGTAAAGATAAAAGCTTAGTTGTAAAGATAAAAGCTTAGTTTTCCGGCGGTGATTTGTCAGATTTCGTTTTTTAATTCAAATTCTATACCTATCTGTGAATATATTTCCGGTGCACATGTTTCCGGTCCGGTGCACATGTTTTTATTTGTTTCGGTTGATTGGTATTTATGCACATTGATTTCTTTATGCATATGTTTTTTTTATGCACATGTTTTGTTTGTTTTGGTGGATTGATTGTTTTGTTTTGGTGGATTGATTTTCCGGTGGATTTTCCGGCGGTGGATATGTTTTGTATAATAAATACACACGTTATTTTGATAAAATCGATGCACAAAGATTGAAATAGTTATGCACAAAGATTAAAAAAAATGAGAAATCTGGGAAAATGAAAAAAAAAAAAAAAAAAAAAAAAAACAGATTTATGCAAATTACCAAAAGGGCATGAAAGTTGGAAAGTATTACGAAAATTCCACCGCGTTGACTTTTTTGGATGCCCTTTTTGGTGACTAAATGAGTGGCCAAGATTGCTTCTTATCCTTTTTATTTTAAAATCTTTTTACATTAACCCACCCCTATATATATATATATATATATATATATATATATATATATATATATATATATATATATATATATATATATATATATATATATATATATAAAGGGGTTGGTTCTTGTAAAACAAACTTTAAGATAAAATAAGTAAAAAAAAAATTAAAAAATAATTTATAACTTTAGATATTTTGGATTATCGTTTATTTTAACCATATCTCAAACTTTAAAAAACGAATTTTTGTTGTACATCATAAAATGAGTAGTTTTACCGTTGTGCATCAAATCTGAATATTTACTGCACAAAAATATAGAATTTGATGCACAGTCCCAAAACGATATATATTTTGATGCATATCAAAACTTGCTTTTTTAAAGTTTGTTATAATTGAATAAATAAACATGTACAAAATTACACATATAATAAATTATTTTTTCATATTTTTTTACTTATTTTACTTTAAGTTTTTGTTTATAAGAACCTCTCCATATATATATATATATATATATAAATGAAGTAGGTTAACCGCACAGGTTTTCAATTGTTTTATCATATCACAAGTTCTAACCTTCATAAAGTAGAAAGTTTTCCCCATTTTTCAACCTAAATTCATTAAATACAACAATTAACTACCAAAAACAATTAGTAGAAATTAAGCGACTCAATTTGGTAAATGGTGATAAAATTAAGGGCGAAAAAAAGGAAAATGAGGAATCAACGAGAACAACGAGAAACAGTGGAAGTAGTTAATGTTGTAACTTAGTTTACGATATTAATCTTTCACACTAGGGGTGAGAAAAAGTACCAACCGAATGCAAACAATACGGTACTCGGTACTACATTTTTAAAAAGTCCAGTATTCGATACTAATGGTAACGGTTATTTAGCAGGTTTTTCGATATTTTGTATAGTACCGTATCGACTGGTACCGAACCGGTTTATTTCGAAACGGTATTCGGTACCAAGAAAATGACTAAAATAAAACCGATACCAACCAGTACCATGTTCACCCCTATTTCACACCATCTTGTGATAATCGAACGAAATACAAACAAAGGCACATAATTAAAAGAGATTTACACTCAAAAGAAGATGTTGATTGAAACATCAACTCCATGAATAAAACCGGATCTTTCTCCGAACTGAACTAGAAAGAAAACTTAGCAATGAACCATCAACAACATCATTCGATTGTCTTCTTATCTGAGAAAATAACAAACAAAGGTGATAGTTGCCGGGTTGACAGAGGTGATGGTGGTAGATATATGAAGATAAACAGGTGAGAGACTGGTCTGTTTTGTTATAAACGGTATCGATGGAGATATGGAGAAATTGATTATCCTACCCTCATGCACAATGTACATGTGACTCACTAACGACATATTTAACAGGCCATCCATAAAGGGACTGCTCATGCCAAATTTTAAAAAAAATAATAATCAACCGTTTAATAAAAAGGTTATACCAAAGAATGATAAATTTTTTGTTAACCATACGAACTATTCATGTAATTAACTCTTATAATTATTTGCATTCATTATTTAGAACTCTACAAATTGTCATGACTCATTAATAACCAAAGGGTAAAACAGTGGGGGCGCAAATGTAAATTCCATTTTTCCTGGTTCCAAATTTACTCCCCCAAT